>CM040117.1:230796073-231206280 GCA_022559845.1 Amorphophallus konjac
CACATGTGCATAGGTTGAGCTGATCTTTGGTAGTTTATTTATCATCTCGCCATATCATTTTTCAAAACCCTCACAATCAACAAAAAAGAAAGAAGATAAGAAGAGATAGGTAAACAAACAATCAACAGATATTTTTTTGGCGATCACAGTGGGACGACTAGTGCCAATCGTGCTTCTGATTCCTGTTTAAACCTGCCATCATCTGTTTGTTCAGTTGTCTTTTGATCCCTTTCTTTTCACCCCTCTTTCTGGTTTTTTGAATCATATGACGGCCCTGTCTCGGCGCGTTACAGGGTTCTGACGCGGGGACATCAGGCCGTCGCTTGTCTCTGTGGTGTGAGCTTTCACGGGTTTTCCTGTTACTTCAGTTTGTTTTTTGGTTCCCTGGCTCATACGATGGTCTGGAACCCCTGCGCTACATTATTTATGGCGGTCTGGTATCTGACCGTTATTTGGGTCTGACGCAGGGGCCTTCGTCCGTCACTCTCCTGGCAGGTACGCATCCGAGGTGCAGTTATTTCCGCAGTTTTTGGCTGTGATTTATTGCTTGGGTGCTGCTTGATTTCTGCCATAATTCCATTCATATCTTCACATCATTATGTGCACCGCTGTTTGCTAGATTCTAGGCTAGACTTTGCATGCACTCCGGTGCACATAGGGTCATCCATCTCTTCATATATTAGACTGCATTTTCCTACCTTGTTGTGAGGACCTCTCGTCTCCATATTCCTTGGGGACGACTAGGAAATCACAGCAGGGACCTCCATAAGTCCCCGCGAGCCGTGGATTCCCACACGGACGCCGGGCCGGTTGTACCTCTCCCCCCTTGTGTCTAGGGTTGCATAAGTGAAGGAGTGGTCACACTTAAAGTCAAGCCAAGCCCATATCCACCTCCTATTAGGAACCCATTTGGAGAGAGCACATATCAATCAATTCACTAAAGTTCCAAAGGAGAAACCATAAAGAAACTTTGTTTGCATCATCTTAAGCAACTTGGTTGGCTTTTGAGTGTCTTCATTCCCTATCACTTGTATCTTGTTTGAATCACCTAGGTGCGGTTGCTCATTGTGTGTTTGTTGTGTTTGTTGTTTTGCATTTATCAAGGTTGTCCGTTGCATGTGGAGTTGTTTTCGTTCATCCGAATCATCTCCTCGAGTCGCTTCCTCCTTCACATTCTATTCTAATCCCCTCTTTGAATCTACCATGACATCCTGCAATCCTCCTCGCTCCCAAGAGGATTCCCTTCCTCAAGGGCTCCTTGAGAACCCCCCGAGGGTTATTTCTTTCTCCGCTGGAGAGGGGACCGCCCCTCTCTCATCCTCCACTCCCATAGAAGGTGGTCAGGTCATCCCTTCTTTATCCGCTCCTTCCGCGGGCTCTGTCCTCCATATGATGGCCCAGTTAGATCCGACCCAACTCCAGGTCCTCTATCAGGCCATGCAAGGGTCCAATCCTCCTCCCTCCGCTACCGTCCAGGGGCACTCTAATTCTTCCATTATTGGGCCGTCTGTTCAGCCCACCCCGATTGAGCTCACCCCGGTCCAGCCCCGGACCATCACCTTTGCTGGCATGGAGATGGGTCAATCCTCCAATCCGACCCATCAATCTTTTGATAAGGGGAAATCGCCTATCCCCTCTCTTCCGATGGATTATCACCCCTCTGCTCTGGCGGCTCCACAGGTCCTCGTGGGCCCATCCGATTTCTTGCCCCAATAGCACGGGGTGGCCCAATTTCACTCCAATCCGGGTCTATCTCAGGCCCAGTATCCTTCTTACGGCCCCCCTAATTCCACTAGTTATCCTTCTGCTCCTTCCTATGGGCTCCCGCCCTCGGCAACCGCCATTCCTCCTGCTCACCAGATACAATCAACTCCCTTCACTGCCCCTGCTCCCTCTCGAGAGCAGGATTTGCTTAATAAGTGGGCCACCATGCAGCAACAACTTGATTTTCTTCAGAAGAAGGTGGGCCCACAATCCTTGGCTGATATTCCCGTCCCAAGCTTCCAGAACATCCGTTTCCCTCCGCAGTCTGAGCTCCCCAACTACCGTAAGTATGATGGGAACATCAATCCCTTCATCCATGTGAGGGATTTTCTGTATGAATCGGCGCAGTTCCAATATGATGATCGCCTTATGGCATACCTATTCCGCCGATCATTGGATGGCGTTGCTCTGGAATGGTTTTATTCTCTGCCCCTAGAAGAGGCCGAGAGCTTCAAAGTGGTCAAGGACAAGTTTATTCAGCGGTTTCAAGACCGGGTCGGCCCGGAATATTCATTCACAGATCTGGTGGCCGAGAAAATGAAGCCGGATGAGGAATTCGCAACTTATGCAGATAGATGGAGGCAGATGGCCGCCAGGGTGCCCGGCCATATTCCAGAGGAAGAAAAAGTTAAGCTGCTAATTTCAAATGCTTCGCCCACCTTCAAAAACATCCTGGCAATGAACGATATAGCCAATATGCATCAACTGTATAGCCGGGTGCGATTTATACAAACTCAGTTTAAGGACTCCCCTATCCATTCTCTTTTCGAAAACCAAAAGCCCAAGTACCATAAGAAACCACAGGGGCCGGTTACCGAAGGAGTCCAGACAAATGAGCAAGTACAAGCTGTTGCTTTTCCCTACCAAGCCGCACCATTCCGCTACAACCAAAGCCCCCGCAATCCGCAAAACTCCGCTCCGCAACACTTTCAAAACACTCCACAAAACCCTCCGCCTACCTTCACCATCCCGTAAAACACCTTCACCGCACCACAACAACCATCACCATCACCGCAATACCATAACGTCCCTCCACCCGGCGGCTACAACAATAATAATCCCAACAGCAAGCGCCCGGCTCCCAGAAGAGCCCAGTATCCTCCATTGCCAGAGACACTTATAGACATATTCTCAGCGCTCATGGCAGTAAATGCAATTCAACTTCCTCCAGAAAGGACTGTTTGGAACCCAGCTATTGATCAAACTAAGTATTGCATGTTCCACCGACAGTCGGGTCACACTATAGAAGGATGCTTTCACTTCCGAGATCTCGTGTACGACTTACACGAAGGACAGAGAATAGACTGGGCCGAGATGCATAGGGCCATTATGGAAATCAAAGAGAAGAGAAGGCAGCCGCAGGGGCAGCAAGTGTAGCAGCATCCAGCACCGCAGCCGCAGCAGCCGCCACAACAGCAGCCACCGCAGCAAGCACAAGATCTGGGCATCCATCAGAATCCGATGCCAAACCATCAACCCGCTCCTCCGCAACAGCCGCCAGCACCGACATAAGTTAATGTAGTCCAACCACCGGCCCCCAACGCCGGGTGGTCATTTGATGATGATGGCGCCGCACCACAGGTCATGGCCTTCCACCACAAACCTTCCTTCATCCTCCCTACACAACCAACACCCTCTCCGCTCATCCCACCATTCACACCCGCTCCACCAAGTCCGCTCACCATCCCGTCGTATCCTTCGCCAACCCCCATCACCGTCATCACACCACCATCCAATCCCGCACCTATCCTTACCCATCCATTCACCCTGCCTTCACCAGCATCCACGTCCATCACCACCCTACCACCCACCAATCCTTCACCTATCATCCGCGCATCCCCCATTAACTTCACCAACCCTCCGCTTTACCAAACTGCCTCCCCCACGCCACCTATTCCACTCATTCGCCCCGCAGGGCCCATCATACTATCCCCCGATGCCGCGGCAAATTGTGCTCTAAGGAGCGGGAAGATGTTCCATCGGAACTACGCCACTACTAGCAATCCCCAGTCTTCCCAACCGGTGGCCGAGCAAGAGGAAGCTGAACCGTTACCGGGGACTCAATATGATTTACTGCATCATCTAGATCGGGTACCCGCCAAGATATCTGTGCTGGAGTTAATCAAGAGGTCCACTCTCCATCAAGATGCACTGAGGGATTTTTTGCAGAAGATCATGGTTAGTGAAGACATGGCAGTCGACAGTCTACCAACGGCACTAGCAACTATCTCTAAAGGGCCGGCAATCACATTCTCTGAGACCGAGCTTGCACCTCCGGGGGCTCGGCAAATGCCGCTCTGCATAACAATTACTTTGAACAAAGTCGACGTTGAAGCAGCACTGGTCGACACTGGGGCCTCAATTAATGTCTGCCCCCTCAGCACTCTCCGAGCCTGCAATATATCTGAGGAGTTACTACGGCCTACCCCCACCACTATAGCAGCATACGACAACTCAAGGCGGGCATGTCACGGGGTAGTCACTATTCAGGCTGAGCTCGGGCCTCTTTCCATGGCTGTAGAATTCTATGTACTTGATATCGACCCTATGTTCAAGGCTATCTTGGGTCGTCCCTGGATCGACACACTTGGCGCCGTGCCCTCTACTGCGCACCAATGCATTAAATTCCCTTTTCAAGGGAGGGTCGTCAAAGTTCAAAGTTTATCCACGGTACAGTCAATGAAGGCCATCTCTGAACAGATTCTTCCTACTCTCTGGCCAAGCAGCCGGCCCGTGCTATCAGTGCTAGACCTAAACTTTCCTTGGGCGTACACCACTCCTAAGCCCGTCACTACCCCGGTCAATATCAAGGCAAAGCCGCAGATTCGAGATTCAAAGGGGTGGAACATTATATTGAAACTGGGCTATCAACCGGGGAGAGGCCTCGGTGCACAGCTGGAAAGGATGACCAAGCCCATACCAAAAAAAAGAAAAATGGGCAGACGAGGTCTCGGTTACAAGGAGACAGCATTGTCAATGATGGGTGACTCTGGGCCGCTTACCTGGGATTACCGTCAGCATTTTGTCAGAGGGCCCCCACAGCCGGGCACGTTAGCTGCGAAGCCAGTCCAGTCAGAAACCGACACGGTTTGTCCAGTCACCAGTCCACCCCCGTTGCCAAGGGGGCTAAATGACGATGTGATCGACTACAGCTAGGCCCTCCAGGGGCTGTTTTGTGAAAGAGGCAGCCAGAAGCCACAGAAGGTTCAGCTTATGCAATGGAGGCCGAAGAAGCGGCCTGGTGATGATTCAAAGAAAGAAGGGAGCTCGCTGATTGCTCTTTCTCTATCTCCCTCTCATTTTCAGTGCATGATCCAGCTGAAGGGGTTTGTACCCCGTCCTCCTCCGATTATGATTAATCCATCTTTCAGTGATCCATTCCAGATTCCAATCAATCCTCCTGCTTATGGGCCTCGCTGCCCCATTAATCTGCCTGCTTTCCCCATCCCTCCGTTTTTTAACTCTCAAATCCACGAGATGTGGGGTTCCTCCTCTTGTGATCTTTTCTTCGATTGCATCTTTCCTGAGCTGTTCCCTATGCAGCTCCCGCCTCCTCCGTCGTGCTGCGTGGTCTCCACTGATCTCCAAAAAAAAAAAAACGTCAAATTTGAAACGGAGATTTCAGTGGAAGATTATGCTATCCTGTCTCCATCCTCCTCGTCCCAGGGGCACGAGTCCCCTGCTCCTTCCCTTCCATTAAGCTTCCTCTCTCCTAGGTCAGAGTTAGGGTCTAGCGAGTCTAAAGAAGTAGAGTCAGTTAGGTCTAAAGAAGTAGGGTCTTGTTCTAGGTCGTTCAACCCTTCCCCTCCTGAGCTGCGCTCGCTTGCGCATCCTTCCCGATCTATTCCTGATAGGTTCTTGCAAGATCTAGCTCAGCGGTGTCATGCTCTTTTGAAGTGCCCAGAATTCGTCGCCACGGCGATTGCGATTGAAGATGAAGAGGAAATAGAAGGGGTGTGCAGCGATGACGGATTAGGCGTCTATGAAGTGCTGGATGAGAAAGACCCAATTGATGAAGACAGCGATGTAGAGGACACTGCCGACTTATATGCAAAGGGACTGAAGAGATTCGACCAGCCGTCGACGGCAGTGGATGAACCTACAAGGGAAATCAACTTGGGAACGGAAGAAGATCCAAGGCCCATCAATATTTCAGCTAATCTCCCTCCACAGGTAGAAGAGGATCTAATTAAGTACTGAGGGAGTATAGCGATTCTTTTGCCTGGTCTTATGAGGACATGCCAGGTCTTGACCCCTCCTTAGTGGAACATCGACTCGTGCTTAAACCAGGGGCAACACCTGTTAAACAAAGGTCGAGAAGATTTCACCCCCACATGGCCTTGCGGATTAAGGAAGAGGTCGACAAACTTTACAAGGCCAAGTTCGTCAGAGTAGTCTTATATCCCCAGTGGGTGGCAAACATAGTCCCTGTTCTCAAGAAGGATGGGAAAGTGCGCATATGCATTGATTTCAGGGACCTTAACAAAGCATGTCCTAAAGATGATTTCCCGCTGCCTCATATAGACGTCCTTGTTGATAACACTGCCGGGTACGAAGCTCTATCGTTCATGGATGGGTACTCGGGCTATAATCAGATCCGTCTCGCTCCTGAAGATCAAGAGAAAACTTCCTTCACCACGCCCTGGGGCACATACTGCTATGTAGTTATGCCTTTTGGATTAAAGAACGCAGGCACCACCTATCAAAGGGCGATGATGGCTATCTTCCACGACATGATGCACATCTATATGGAAGCTTACGTGGATGACATTCTGGTGAAGTCAAGATCAAAGGAAGAACACCCCTCTATTTTGGCTAAAGTGCTGCAGAGAGCCAGGGAGTACAAGCTAAAGATGAATCCGAAGAAATGCATATTCGGAGTCTCCTCGGGGAAGCTGTTAGGTTTCATAGTGAGCAAACGGGGGATCCAGATTGATCCTAACAAAGCACAGGCCGTCATGGATATGCCTCCGCCAAAGAACATTACGGAACTTCGAGGACTGATTGGTAGATTACAATTCATTAGAAGATTCATATCCCAGCATTCTCAAAGATGCCGTCCATTTTATGAATTGCTCAAGGCGGGGGTCAAGTTCGAATGGAATCAAGGTTGTCAAAAGGCCTATGAGGACCTCAAGGAATATCTATCCAATCCCCCGGTTTTGCAACCTCCTGTCCCTGGGAAACCCCTGATCCTATACATCTCGGTCATTGAGGACTCCCTAGGGGCGGTTTTAGCACAAGTGGATGACGAAGGAAAAGAGCGGACTGCGTACTATCTTTCTCGGTTGTTTAATCCAGCTGAATCCAGATACACCGCTATGGAGAAGACTTGTGCCGCCTTAGTGTGGGTAGTTCAGAAGCTTAAACATTACTTTCTCGCCCACCCAGTTAGGCTGATCTCTAGAATGGACCCGATCCGTTATCTCTTAGAAAAGCCCGTTCTTTCTAGTAGGCTAGCTCGCTGGCAGAGCTTCCTCTCTCAATTCGATATCACCTTTGTCGTTCAGAAGGCAGTCAAAGGATATGCCATCGCTGAGCATCTTGCACATCTCCCTATTCCTCACACCAACTCTATTCAGGACGATTTCCCTGATGAGCATCTCTCTGTCCTTTCTCAGCATCCCTTCTGGTCTCTGCACTTTGATGGTGCGCTTAACTCACAGGGCCAAGGGATCGGGGCTGTCTTGCTTACTCCAGAGGGAGTAACCATCCCCTTCGCTTATCAACTTCGATTTCCTGCTACCAACAACATCGCTGAGTATGAGGCTCTCCTGGCCGGCTTGAAGCACGCCTATCTCTTAGGCGCGCGTTATTTAAACATCATAGGAGACTCTCAGCTTGTCTTACGGCAAGTTTTGTCCACTTACCGTACCCGTGACCCCAAGCTCAAGCCCTATCAAGATTTGGTCACGCTCATCGCTAAGCGATTCCGCAAGCTAATCTATATCCATACTCCCCGTTCTCTGAACATTCTGGCGGATGCATTGGCATCTCTGGCCTCCTCCTTATCCTTCCCTCTCAGTCGTAGTACTGAGACTGTCGTCGTCCAGAGGATGGACACACCCTCTCTCCAGGATCCTTGGTTCACCAACCTTAGGAAGTCTGTAGAAGTGAGAGCTGAAAAGGAAGATCTCGAGGAGGTATCATTGGCAGAACTAGAGGAGATTTTGGATGAAGAAGAATTGCCTTGGTACCATGAAATCGAGTTATTTTGCAAAGAAGGGGCATTCCCAGAAGGGGCAAGAGCTGAGCAATGCAAAGCAATAAGAAGAGCCGCCGCAAGGTACACTATCATTGCAAGAGAACTGTACAGGCGCGCTACTAATGGAATGCTCATGAGATGCCTAGATGATGTGGAATCTTGGAAAGTAGCAGAAGCAGCACATTCCAGCGAGTGTGGAGGTCATGTCAATGGCCAGGCTCTAGCGAAGAGGATTCTTAGGCAGGGCTACTATTGGCCCACTCTGGAGGAGGATTGCTCCCTCTATGTCCGGAGGTGCCTTAAATGCCAACTCCACGCTGATAAAATCCACTCTCCAGCTTCATCTCTTCATCCTATGACCGCTCCTTGGCCATTCTCTATGTGGGCTTTCGACGTCGTCGGCCCACTCGGTGATCCTAATTCTCAGACCAAGCAGAAATCCTTCATTCTCACAGCAACTGAGTACTTCACCAAATGGGCCGAAGCCGAGGCGTACGCAGAGATCAAAGCTACAACGGTGTGCCGCTTTATCATGAAGAATATCATCTCGCGGTTCGGAGTGCCAAGCAGCATCATCACCGACAACGGACCCCAGTTTGTCTCCCAGAAGCTTAAAGACCTCTGTAAGAAGTTCAAAATTACATTGCATCATTCGTCACCATATTACCCTCAAGGCAACGGTCAAGCCGAAGCCACTAATAAAACTCTTCTTAAAATCATTAAGAAAACATGCGAAGCGCATAAATTTTTTGATTGGCCTGAAAGATTGGTGGAAGCTCTGTGGGCTTACCGCACCTCCGTCCGTACTCCTACGGGACAAACTCCCTATTCTCTAACCTACGGGATGGAGGCGGTGCTCCCATATGAGATCTTAATCCCTTCACTCAGAGTACAGCTCGATAAGGAACTTAATCTCGATGAACGTCGAGAGGCGTTGCTGGTCCAACTGGAACTCCTAGATGAGAAGAGGATGAATGCGGCCGATCACGTATCTGTTTATCAAAAGAGAGTTTCGCGTTATTTTCAAAAGAAGGTAATTGAACGAAAATTTTGCAAGGGTGAAATGGTTTTGAAACGTAAATTCATTCGGTCTGCAGGTCCTAGGTCTAAATTGCAACCTAACTGGGAAGGGCCGTTTGTAATAAAAGAAGCTTATTCAGGGAATGCCTATCGTCTAATCAACGCGGAAGGTGAGGAGCTCTCTCACCCGTGGAATGGGTTGTATCTTAAGCGTTTCTTTCCTTAAAAATCTAAACCATGTGCTTTTCCGGCAATAAGAAATGCCTCCCTATCTTCAAAAGAGAGTCTTGAGTAAGGCAAACACATACTACACGACGCCCCTGGTCGGGTTCCTTGCTTAAAAAGACACCGTTCTTCCTCGGCCATGCTTTGGGGGAAAGTCAAAGTCCCTGTACATTTCATTCTTCGGCTGCATCCAGGGGCAAGGAGTGAATAAGAAGGCGACAACCAATCCAAACTCCCTAACGAGAAGAGGTCTCAAATAGGGGCAAGTCCGTTATGACCTGACTCCACAAGAAAGAAAAGAAAAGAAAAACAAAGGAGTGCTCTTTGCCATGAAATCAAAAGCATCATCTCAAGGTCTGTGAATGAATTCTCAAAAGCTCCAAAAGAAAAAGAAAATTAGGCATGACAAGAGTGGCAGTACAGTTCCCCGCGGGACGTTATGAGCCCGGTCGCATGCATGCCTAAGTGGATAAAGGTTCGATGACGGACATAAAAAGCCCCGGCACAACAGACCAAATCTCTAATAAGGTTGCACGGTGAGGGAATCAAGTTCTAAAAACTTCCATATCTGGCCTAAGCTTACCCCCATATTCTTTTTTCTTTTAGGAGTGAGACGAGTACCCTAGGTATGGCGTTGGTAAAAACACCGTCACAATGACCAGGTCTCAGCCAGGGGTTGTCACACTATTTGCACGCCGGTCTCGAGACTCAAGCTAAAAACAAGGGAGGTCTCGTGTTGCTAGAGAGGCATTGGTGTTTCAAAATCAAAAAACAATCAAATATGTTTCAAAATCCAAAAACAATCAAATATTTTCAGAACCCAAAAACAATGCATATTTCAAAATCCAAAAACGTCACACATTTCCAAAATCCAAAAAAACAATAAATATTTCAAAATCCAAACAAATCGAATATTTCAAAAATCCAAACAAATCAAATATTTTCAAAAATCAAAAGCATTCAATACTTCCATCATCTGCATAACATGCATTGTTTTTTATTTTCCGCCTATTTAATAAGGCTCCACCCCTTGACCAAATATCAAGAAACGGTCATTATCTAACTTGCTCCAAGGCAAGGGGTTGAGTCTAAGAACGGATCTAACTTGTCTCATATTTAAGTGTGTGCAGAATGCAGGGGCCAGTTCAAAAGCCAGAACTCACAGTTATGCAGGTTCAAGGCATGTAACGCACTAGTCTCAGGCCGCTGCTTCCGTGTGACGGACCATTCCCGGACCGTTACTCTCCCTTTAGCTTGAGCCCTATTTCTTGCGACCATCATCATTATAACGGTCTGGGAGGCTGCCGTTACTTAAAAATAACGGCCCATGATCCTCTCCGTCGCTTCCTTCAGAAATCAGGTCCTCCCTGCCTCCATTCTGACGGCCCATCGTAAGACCGTTGTTACCTTATAACGGCCCTTGGTACATCCGTTAATCCCCCCAGAAACTCTGATTATTCACATCAATCTAATCTTCCAAAGCACACAACTCAAGTTCTTTCAATTAAGGCAATCTCATCTCATTCAAGCAAGCTTAATAAAATATAATTCATGATAAACCAAGTTCTGAGTGGCAATCTCATAACATCTTTCATAAGCAAAAGAAAATCAAGATACATTCACTTTTTATCCGCAAGAGGGCGGATTCTTCTCAAATCTTTCAGATATTCTCGGCGTGCTTCGTCATCTTCTTCAACTTCTGCGTGCCACGGGCGCACCTTGCTGATCTCCCACATGATCAGCGCGTTCCGGATCGCTCTTTCATCTTCCTCGGTCCCCATCTTCCTAGGTAGAAGGGGAGGGTAGTGTGATTGTGCAGAAACGCTGATTCGAGGTAATCCGATCTGAAGATGGCATCGGTGCGGGTTATAGATCGCCATGGTAGTGTTTCCAACCAGCTGGAGGTCCAGGCCTTGACACCGCGGTATTTTAAGAAGAATGCTTCGAAGAACGCTTGGTCGCATGATGAACTTTTCAAGAGGCAAAGTGTTGAAGAAGAGGCGCCATTCATCCCGAGTTTTCTTATCCGCCGTCCTGCATTCAACATGAGAAGAATATCCAAAAGCCCCTCCAATGAAGAAGAGGGGGTGGCTCCCGAAGATCCGGCTCGCCGAAGTTATATCTTCCTTGGGAAGGAATTTGATTCTCACTCCTATCCAACACTCAAGGAGTATCATGGAACCGAACAAAGGCCCTCCAAGGCAAGCCGAGCTTAGTCCTTCATAGAGGTATGAGAGGACCGCTTGAGAAATAGACATACCCCGCCACAGTCCACTAATAATGCTAAGATTTTGGATATCTAAGAGGTGGTCGGTTGTGGAGAAAAGGAAGACCCCGCACAAGCAAACCGCCACCGCCTTGGCTATTGCTTCGTGTCTCTCCCACTTATTTTTATAGTGAGACACTATCCATTGTGCCATAGGGATCAAGTGAATGTGGCGCGGGCTGATCATGGTCCGCACGTCCTTTGGGTTATGAATGAAGTCGCTTAAGATCAAGGACGGATCAATAGGTTCTATTGTATAGCAAACCCGATCCTCATCCCCCACCTTAGTCTTAGGAAGGGCTAGGTAGGTCTCTACCTCCTCCAATAGGACGGTTGCTTCAAAGGAGGGGAAGATGAAGGTATGAGTTTGTGGATGCCATAGTTCCACAAGGGCTGAAAGGCATGGCCAATCCAAAGACAATTTCTGGAAGTTTTTGCCTAGAACCAAGAGGGGTTGGAGGTGCCATGCTTTGAGGATTGATACCACCTCTAAAGGGAGTGCCTTTACCATGGGAGCCACCCACTTCAGGTTGGAGTAACACCTTGGGCCAGGAAGGGGCTTGAAGAAGAAAAGAAGAAGGAAGGTTATGAAGAAAATTAAAGTGCAGCAAAAAAAAATCTGAACTTTGGATGAAGTCATGCAAGCTTACCACCCTTTGGATATTAGAGCTTAGATGCTTGGGGATCGAGGATAGCCGTTGAAGCTCCCCATGTTCCCTCCTTGCAGCCTTAGGGCCGGTGCAGATCTTCTCTTCCATAGCCGCCATCTCGAAGCACCTCTTCATCTTGATTTCTGCTTGTTAGGGAGAATTCTTCAACCCTAGAACAGAGGTTTTTGCAAGCTGCAATTTTGGATAAGTTTCCCAAGTTGCTGGGGCTTTTTATTAACTTTGGAAGGATAAGATTGGAGTTGGGAGGCTTTATCTGAAATTTGGATAAGTTCTAGCAAGAGATTAAGTGGCTGAACCTCGGACTCTAAGCTCTCACGGTCGAATCCGTTTTGGAAACGACCCAGACTCTGACGGTCTGTCGTAGGGCCGTTACTTCACTCTGGCGCGCCTACCCTGGGCCGTCACTCTTTCTGTGGGTTGGGTTTTCCTTAAAACATGTTCTGTGGCTGTTTACGGTCTGGTCTCAGACCGTCGCCTTTCAACGGACGAACCCTAATCCGTTATATCCTTCAAATCGCTCAAGTCTCTCTCTTCTGGGCTAAACGCCATGTAACGGTCAGGTTAGGACCGTCGTTTCGTTATGACGCGTCTCCTTCAGGCCGTCGCATTTTCTGCGAGTAGTTCTAAAACCATGTTCTACCATGAGCAACGGTCTGGTCTAGGACCGTTGTTTTCTTTTAACGCTCCTACCATGGGCCGCTATTTCCTCTGCAGCCCGGCTATCAGAATAAGATGTTTCATGAACGACGGCCTAAGGTAGGCGCGTCGTTTGATTATGACGGTTCAAGATCAGACCGTCATTTCCTCTGCTACTAAATTCAGGCAGTTAGTCTATCCTTTGCCTAGACCTGGCGGTCTTTCACATCTGTACACCACACCTTCTCCACACAAGCATTCATTCACACATACACATCCATCATGCGTGCTTTCAATCACTCATTCGTGCATATCCATTCATACATCCACATAAAAAAGTCAACAAAAATTTCATTTTCATAAAAAGGCATGTACAAGTGGTAAGAAAAGCATAAAAGTACATCATTCGGCCGGCTTATCCGTCGGGCCGCCCTCATCCTCTCCACCCTCGGGCTTCCTAGGTGGCGGTGCTATGGAAGCACTCTCCTCCTGCTGTCCTCTCTCTGCCCTCTCATTTCTCTGTTGGCCGGCGGAACTAACTAGGAAATCCCCAACCGAGCCACTAGGGGCAGCACTCCTATGAGCCCCGCTCCGGGAAGAACTCCGCTCTGGTGCCCGGCCTAGCATCCGGACCGTCTGCTCCATTGTCTGCAGCCTGATCTTCAGTGTGAAGATCTGGCGTCGCGTCTCCCGTGCCTCGGTCCGGTAGCGATCAAGATCTGCGGTCCCAAGGCGAAGGTCCTTCACCTCGTCCCGCGCCCGTGCTAAATCTGCTCGAAGTCGCTCCATCTCCACATCGTCCACATGTCGAGGGGTCTCCGCTCTCAGTCGGGCTATCTCTGCCCCTACGAGCTCCGTCTCTGCTCGAGCTCGATCAGTCTCGGCCCGGCTCCTCTCCACCTCTGCCCTCGCCTGGGTGGCCTCCGCCACTACCGCTGCCAGCTCTATCGCCTGTAGATTGCATTGCATTGCATATAGGTTAGTCATATAAATTTAATTAGCATAAGCATAATCATAAAGCATGTAAGTATCTTACCCGCTCCGCGAGGGTGGCCTCCGCCTCCTCGGCCCGGGCAACCGCCCGAGTAAAATCAGCATCTCGCCCTGCCCTGTCTTCCGCAGGCTGCGAGGACGACGATGGGGCATCCGGTCCTGCTCGTTGAGCTCCCTCTGCCCGCTGCATTGTCATAGCCAAAGCATTAGCATCATGCGTAATCATAGTCATATCATAAGCATTCAGAATCTCACTAGGAGCTCCAAAGCAGTCCGGTACTCATCCCGCTGTTGGATGGTAGAGTGGAGTAGTCCCTCTAGCTCAGCTATCCGCCCCTCAGGATCGAGCTGCACGTAGTGTCGAGCAAAGGCCTTCAGGTAGGCCTCGTCGCTCTCTGCCCGCTCTTTCACAGCCCTGCCTCGCTGCCTCCAGTCGAGGACGTACTTCACCTTCCGGGCACGCCAATCCACATTCCCACTAATACCTCTCGCCGACTTGCCTGGATGGTCGTCGGTGCGGCGTGGAAAGGTCACCTCGGGCTGGTGTAGTCCTCGGGTCCGCAAGATCAGCCTGTAGTGCAGAGGCTCGATGATGTGGAGGCAGTGCAGCCAGACGTCTCGTCCCCGATACGATAGAGACGCCTCCACCCATGGCTGTCCTGTGTAACCCTCACCGCGGTAAGGGGTCCACCTCACCTGCAGGCATTTAGATCCATCAGCATTCGCATAGCATGAGCACATATAGGCATATAAAGCATTTAAAGCATTTAAGTTCTGGGCTCACCGATGTGTGTGGGTAGGAGTCCAGGTCGTCCTGGATCATCCGGGTCTGTCTCAAGACCGACCCCGTATCCCTCGCCACCGACCATCGCCTCGCGATCGGTATCAGGCCAGGATGGAGTAATGCGCCTCTCCTAATGCCCGGGAGGTACAAATAGCTCCAGATCTACATTTAGGAATCAAGTCAGTTACATAAATCATCAGTCATAGCATACATCATGGTATAGTAGAAAGCACTTAAGCGCATTTTTACCTGTAGGAAGGGCGAGAAGCCTCCCAGCATCGTCAGTCGGTCCGTGGTGCTCAACGAGTTGACCAGGAAGGCCAAGACCGCTGCTCCCCAGGCGTATTTCCTCACTTTGCTTAAATCCTCTATCAGCGGCAGCAGTCTGCAGCTGATGACATCCGCTCTGGTCGTGAACAGGAGCTTCCCGAACAACAGTATCAAGAAGCACCTCATCACTCGATCCCCCTCCTCTCCTGCCTCTGCCGCCACACGAGGGCGCACCTGATCAACCACTCTGCCCAGATGCTCCTCCGGCAGTTCTCCCACGGAAATCGCTGCCCCTCTCAGCCCCAAACTCTCCTGCAGCACCGATCTCGAGAGCTGGGATGAAGACTGGCCCGGCCTGATCAGGTCCAACCCCAGTAGCTGCTGCGCTATCTCCCGATAGTCGCCGTACGTCCATCCTGTCACTGCAGCGCCGTGGACTCTCAAGCCTGTAATTCTCGCCATGTCTTCTAGCGTGGGGATCATGTGGCCCCACGGGAAGATGAACGCCCTGCTAACCGGGTCCCACCTCTCGTGCAATGCGTACATCAATGGCGTATCCATCCGGATCACCTCGATGCTGAGCATCTCGGCGAAACCCATCTCTGCAAGTCTGTCTCTCTGGTAGTCGGGCAGTGCCTGGTACACCGCCCGAATCTGCAGCCATGAGATCCTCGATCTCCTCTTTCCCTGCATTGCATATTAGAGCACTAATTAGTCCATTCGCATCATATAGACATTGCATAAACATTAAATATCGAAAAGAAAAACAAAAATTTGAAAATTGAAAACCCTAAAAAGAGTTTGGAACCCTGGCAGAAGTAACAGCCCTGGGATGGGGCGTTACTTGTCTCTGACGGCCTTATCTTGGAGCGTCAGAGGAGTGACGGTCGCTGGCGGGACCGTCACTTAGTCTGCCAGTAGGGAATTTCTCCCCTGCATCCCCATGACTTCTCACTTTGGCCAAATGGCCTACAAGTGTTCCTAGTGGGTTCATAGACCCATTTCTACCCTTATCCCCCACATGCATTCATAAATAAAAACATAAAAATCAAAAATTTAAAAATTAGGGCGGAGGGCCTACCTCGTGGTCGAGGACCTTCCTCTTCTTCTTCTCTGGTTCCTTGGGCTCCTCTGCACCCAAGGAGGCTTCGGTTGGTTCTTCCACGACCGTGGGGACCTCCTCCTCTTCCCTTGGCTCCCTTCCCCTCGGTTCTTCCTCCACGGGCGGTGGGGTGGTCTCTCGTTCGAGCCGGCGGTGGAACCGCCTTATAGCCATCTTCTTTCCTCTCCCTCTCTTCTGAGGTGGTGGCTGCGGTGCCTCGTCGCCAGCCATTGGAGCGTGGAGATGGAGGTCGCCGGTGGGTTTTTCTGGTTTGGCGTTTTGGTTGTTTGAGCATGAAATGAGACCGAACGGCCGTTCGGTTTGTTTTTTTTTGAAAACTCAGGAGAAGCGACGGTCTATCGTTAGACCGTCACATCATCCTGACGCCCCCCTCTAAGGCCGTCGCTTGTGACGGACTGTTTTATTGAAGAATATGAACCGACTCGGAGTTGACGGACTAGGCTTAATCCGTTATTTTCATGTGACGCTCCTGAGTCAGGCCGTTATATGCTTGCGAGTTTCTTGATGAATGAATGGTCAAAATTAATGTTTAAACTTATCTCCATCATAAAAACATTTGATGAGTTTATCACACAGACAATGGTCATGCCTTAACTATTATCATAACTATCTTGTTGGCTAACCTATCTTTCGTGAAAGGAACTATGAACAGAAGGCACGCTTCGCCGTCCGTTAAGCAGGTAAGTCAGGTATTGTATCTCGTTCCCTTATCCCTTAATGCAATACTATATGTTATCTATGATATATTATCTCGAGAACCGGCTGGTCATTCAGGTGTCCTGGGATCTGATGTTCCCCTTAAACAAAAATGATGATGATCTAAGTTCACATGAATAATCGTTGGATAGGCCGTTAGGTTGGAAAATTTGGGGACGATGGTTCTATCTTGCACGCCGTGGTTGCAGATGGTGTCTTGACTCTGGTTTCCCCAATCTAGCAATATTATTCTCGAATATCTTGTTATTTTATCTTTCTTGGCATTTGCTTTGAAGATTTGTTTTTCTTTAGCCCAGCATGCATCATACGCATTCTTTGAGCATTCATGAGCTTCATTTGTTCAAGAGGTCTCATTGACGGTGAACAGCTGTGTTCTTGATCCTGGATAAGGAGAATTATTCCACTCTGAATTTGAAGGTTTCCTTCGATTTGCTCGTTTGATCTGGTTTGCTGAAGATTCCTGTCTGGAGTTTAGTCTCTTTCCTTTCCGTTGCCTCCGGCGGCCAGCCGTGTTTCCTTTCCTTAGTTAATTAAATCCTCCAGACTTGCATCCTTTGGTTAGCTATTTCCTTGTGATCAGTTTTGAAGTTTTTCCAGAAAATTCTTATCGCTTGTTGGTGAAGAACGGGTGTCGTTTACCTTAACGCCCTCTTTTTGAGCCACTCCGCTTCGTTTCCACTTCATCTCCATGTTCCATTTCACTTTCGCTTCACTTCCGCTCGTTCCCCTGTAAAGAGGACGTTAAGGAGGGGCATCTGTTGACACCCGTTTTATACCCAATAAGTCGGGTCATCTCTTTATTTATTCAATATGATGCTCCGAGTTGTTTACTCTTCATTGAATTCCTTTTAATCAGTTGAAGCCTGTTTTCTGGGTCTCAATTCCTGGATTAGACCTGGTTCCTGGTGGCACTTCGTTCAAAAGCTTGGCAATCCCTCCATTCTATTTTCTTGAAAATCAATGATAATAACGGTCTGGACTAGGCGCGTCATTTCATAATAACGCATGAAGCCTAGGCCGTTAATCTTTGAAGAGTCCCAAGACTTAGGGCCTCGTTGTCCTTTGATAATAACGGTCTACTCCCTAGCCGTTGTTTCCTTATGACGCCCTATGCCCTGGCCGTTACTTACTTGCAGAGTCCTATTGTTTAGATCTTCTTCCCGTCGATCTTATCCTTTGGATAGGGTTGAAAATGACGGTAATTCCTTGGAGCGTTATTTCCAAGTGGCGGTCTATCGTGCAACCGTTACTTCCTTCAGAGAGTCCTGACAGTTCAGGCCTTTTCTCTGCTACTCCGTGGACGAGATAGGGTTGTGGATTGGCATTATCTCCTTCAATTCTAATCCTCAGGACCTCTCGTTTGTTTCTTTGGACTCTTGTTGATTTTATCCTCAAGGATTTGCTAAGGATTATCCTCCTTTCTTGGCTGATTTATCTTCAACTCGACCTGAGAGTTTTGAGGAAGTCTATAAATAGAACCCTTGATTTCATGACCCAAAGAGGAAGATTTGATTCACGACGAAGTGCTGCTAAATTCAGGAGCCATCTACATCCAGGAGGAGCTGCTTCCCACGTCCATCTTCCAAGTCAAGGGAGTAATTTTGGGTCTTAGCTTGTCAAGATCATCATTATTGCATGCTCAAGTTTCCCTTGGTTTTATCAATCAAAAGCATTGTCCCTCCTCTTCCTCCACGTTTTTCACTGTTGCTAAGCATACACATATCCTCCTAAACTTAAAAAACGCCCAGAGGGATTAAAAAACCAACAACTCCCCGGTAATCCCCTCTCCTTTTGATGTTCTTAAGCTTTTTTAAGGATTGATGCTATACTTATGTTGAGGGCTAATTGAGGTTGTGTTGTTTTGCTTTCTACATCCTTGGCAGGTTTTACAGGATCACTAGCACGAGGCCCAAGCCTTCTAGCCGGCTGGAAGGGTTGGAGTTCAAAGAATTCACATCTTTTCACTGCAGGTTATCTGACGGTCAGGTGCAGGAGCGTTATTTCTTTCTGGCGGTCTATCGCACGACCGTTAATTTCAAGCGACGCACAGGGTTTGGACCGTTATTTGCAAGTTGATCTGCAGGCTTTCCTTGGTTTTCTCTCCCGTGGGCGGGTGTTTCATCCACCTACTTCCAAGGTATATTCGAGTCTTTGACTCGTGTTTACTTTGGTGGCGATCACGACTTTCCTTAGTGTTGGGCACTAGCTGTCTTTTTCATCAAATCTCTTTATTCCCCTTGATTCTTCCACCCCTAGCGGTGTGTTTTTATTTATCTTTGCTCCACGCCCCGGCGTGTGTTTTTGTTTTTCCCTTAGCGTAATTTGATTGAGATAGCATGCCCATGCTAGAGTTAGATTTGATTGTCTAGGTTCATGTTCACATGTGCATAGGTTGAGCTGATCTTTGGTAGTTTATTTATCATCTCGCCATATCATTTTTCAAAACCCTCACAATCAACAAAAAAGAAAGAAGATAAGAAGAGATAGGTAAACAAACAATCAACAGGCAGGTGCCCCCGTCACAGGATGTGAGTTTCCGTGACCCTAGAGTCCGTTTTATGACCACGAGGCGTGGTTTCCCGGACCGTTTCTATGTGTTTTCCGAGGTTGACGCCAGGGACTCTTCACCCCCTTGGCTGGGTCGGGTTCATGACAGTGAGGTCGTGATGGTACCCGTGGACCAGGTGGTCCAGGTTAGGCCCCGTCCTTGTGACAAGCCTTTACGGTAGAGTTGTCGTGTGCTTTCCCTCGGTAGCTGTGGTGTTAGGTAGTTTGGTGGTCCCCCGACTGTGAGATCGGGGAGTGTTTCCGTGTACAGTAGGAGTAGCTATAGTGCCGAGTTTTACCGGCCACCGAGTGATGTTCCTGCCGTTGTTGCTACTTTCTGCTACTGCCATTGTTTACGGTTGGGGTTCCGCGGGACCCCTACTGAGCTAGTGACAGGGGGCTCACCCCTGCTTTTCAGGTACAACGGTTCTTCCTCGAGGTTTGAGGGTGTTGTGCGGAGGTTCTTAGTTGCCAACTTGCCGGGCCAAGTGTTCTCTCGGCGTGGGGAACATTTCTATGCCTTAGACTGTACTTTCTGTTGGACTGGACTCTGTTGTAGTTAGATTATTTATTTTTGTTAATTGTTGAATTATCATGCTTTATTCCCTATTTTCTTGTACCTCCACACTCCTTTTAGCCCTTCCGAGCCCTCCGGCTCGTGGGTGGCGGGCCAGGATTCTAATGGTATCGGGTCCTTCCCGGTATCCGGATCTTGGGTCGTCACAGTTCGGGAGAGGGAAGGGGGCACAGTGGGGAGGGGAGGTGTGTCCTCCCATGCACAGAGAAGGGAGAGGGACATGGGGTACAGTGGGTGAAGGGGAGGGGGGAGGGTTTGGTTGTCCAAAAAAATTTCTCAGCTTGGGATGTAAGCATTTTTAGGTTCCTTTTATGGTGTTTGTATTTTTTAATTTTATATATTGCAATCAACTATTAGAGTGAATTGAATTATTTAATTCAATGTTATTAATTTTTATGTTATTTAATTACATAGGATATTCCCTATGAGCTAAGGTACGTGGGTGCGACCTAACATTACACGCACCTTAGGAGAGCGTGTTAAGCTCATGTCAATGAACATTCCCATTCAAGACTTTGGGATTGATGTGTCTGTTCTCATTTTTTTGATGAGAACGTATATTTCTACCTCAAAGTCTTGAATTGTTCTGTTTGGACAGTCTGTGAATGTTTGATTGCACTTAGACGGTCATTTACTATATGTGTTTATATGATTTGTTGAGAATTTCAGTTGCATCTTCTCACTCTTCTCTGGTATATCTTTATTGATTTTGAGTATTTTCTTAACTTTAAGAAATTTTTTTAATCAATAAATATTTTTAGTATATCAGAGAAGTGTGGGAAGATGCTGTCGAAAATTTTAGCAAATCGTACAACACATATAGTAAGTGATTGTACGATCAAACCTTCATGGATGGGTTAAATAGTGATAATCTAAATAATACTCCCTTCCTATGCAAATGGTCTGCGGCGAATGATGTGAGGAAAGGGTCGGGCTTATTTTAAGGAGTAATGATTTTAAAGTTACTTGTGCATTATCATTTAGTGGGTGCAGGGAAAATGTTGACGGATCGTTCATGGATGTATCATAGAATAGTGGACCGGGTGGTGTTTGTTGAGTTTAAGCATGGAGTTGAGAGTTTCATTCATTTTACATTGGGGAATCCAAATGCAGCAATAGACTGCAACGGTCACTTTCGATGCCCTTGTTCAGGTTGTAAAAACTTGAGGTGACGTTCACCATGGGATGTGCATCATCATTTGTATAAGAAAGGGTTCGTGGAAGGTTATATGAATTGGACGTGTCATGGTGAGGATGTATTGTCATATGAGCCCGACAATATTACAGACACAAGTGAATATAGGGATATGGTTGTAGATACTGTTGGTCGTAGTTTTAATGTTCATGAGGAACATGCATACATTGAAGAAGCACCAAATAAGACAACCGAAAAAATTTATCAACTACTTAGGGATGTTGATGAGCCGCTGTGGGATGGTTGTAAAAAGTACACTCAGTTGTCTGTGATCTCACAGTTGCTAAACTTGAAATCTGAATTTGACATCAGTGAGACTTATTTTGACCGTCTCCTCCTCCTCATTAAGAGTATGTTGTCTCGAGACGAGGAGTTGCCTGAAAATTTTTACCGTGCAAAGAAGATTGTCAATGAGTTAGGGCATGGATATGTGAAAATAGATGCATGTCCGAATCACTGTATGTTATATTATAAAGAGGATGCAGGTAAGAGATCATGTTCTATTTGTCATCATGACAGATTCAAACCTAAGAGAGGGGACAATTCAAAGCAAAAAGATGTACCATACAAGGCATTGCGATACTTCACTCTTACGCTTAGATTACAGCGGTTGTATATGTCCTCAAAGATGGCTCGACATATGACATGGCACACCGAAAGAGTACGCCATGCTGATGATATAATCAGTCATCCTGTCAATGGCGAAGCTTTAACTCACTTTAATCGTACTCATTTTACTTTCTCAAGGGAGCCACATAATGTTAGGCTGAGTTTATGCATAGATGGTTTTAATCCATTTGGTGGTTCAGTTGCATCTTACTCTTGTTGGCCAGTGTTCATGACACCGTACAACCTTCCGTCGGACGTGTGCATGGAGTGAAAAAAATCTATTTTCATCCTTACTAATTCCTGGTCCAAAAAATCTAGGAAAAAAATTGGACATATACCTCAGACCGTTGATTGATAAACTAAAATTTTTATGGACTGATGAAGTTACTACTTATGATGTATCTAGGATGCAAAATTTTATTATGAAGGATGTACTGATGTGGATAATGAGTGACTTCCCTACATATGGAATGCTATCTGGTAGGAGCACACACGAGAAGTTAGCATGTCCTTACTGTATAGAAGATATTAAATCATTTTTATTGAAACATGGTGGGAAAGCATATTAGTTTGATTGCCATTGGCGATTTCTACTAAGTGACCATCCTTTCCGAAGGCAAAATGACTCATTCCATAAAAACACTATTGAAATGGATGAAGCAAATTTACAACGGTTGTCTGATCGACATATGGTGGCACATGTGCAAAATTTACCAGATGTAGTACAATTGTCCGGTAACGCACGGCAACTCCCTAGATTTGGAAAGGATCACAATTAGAATAAGGAAAGTTTATTTTGAGAATTGCCTTACTGGTCAACTCTTCTTGTACGACACAATCTGGATGTCATGCATATCAAGAAGACTATTTTTGATAATGTGTTCAACACGATCATCAACATAAAAGGCAAAACAAAGGACAACGTCAAAGCGTGTATGGACTTAAAGATGCTTTGTAAATGTCCAGAAGTGGAACTGCAGAATGTACATGGAAAAGTTATGCATCCTAAAGTAACTTATGTGCTTAAGGATACACATATCAAGGAAGTGTGCTAGTGGTTGAAACAGTTGAGATTTCCAGATGGATATATGTCCAACATAGCCCGTTGTGTGGATGTTAATGAGGGGAAAATATATGGATTGAAAAGTCATAACTGTCATGTGTTCATGGAGAGACTGGTGCCCATTGCATTCCTTGACTTGTTGCTAAAACCTGTATGGGGAGCACTGACTGAGCTGAGTCAATTTTTCAAGATTTTATATATATCAGAACTCAGACTTCTTGATGTACAAACTATCAAAGAGAATGTGGTCATGACCATTTGCAAGGTAGAGAAGATACTTCCTCCCGCATTATTCGATTCGATAAAGCATCTGATTATCCATTTGCCATACAAGACTATAGTCGGAGGACTAGTACAATTTCAATGGATGTATCCATTTGAGAGGTATATTAGATTTTTTTTCCTTTTAGTTGCTACATGTGTACGATATGTATGTCACTGTCATCTGAACTATTGTTGTAGATGCATGCATGAACTAAAAATGAAACATCACAACAAGGTGAAGGTGGGGGGTTCGATTATTGATGCATATATTATTGAAAAAAAATTAAACTTTTGTTCTATGTACTTTGAGCCCGAGATTCAAACTCGTCGTACTCGACCTCCACGCACTGATGATGGGGGAGTTACTGATTCGTTCGATCGACTCTCTATATTTAAGCATCCCGGATGTGCGTTTGGACGTTGATCGACTCACACGCTCAAAGATAGAGAGTTGTATACCGCAGAGATATATATTCTTCGGAATTGTACTGGGATTGAACCCTATGTTGAGTAAGTCCTAAACTCACATTTCCTTGTATACACAAGTTGTTTACCCTTCTTCTTTTCAATTAAGGTAGTGATGTATTCATATTGTAGATAATTTGATTCAGAATTAGTCCAAAAATATCTAAGTATCCAAGACGTGGAGGTTGAAAAAGAACGAGAGAAGTATTTTGCCTTATGGCTGAGATATCGATCGAGTAAGTGTCGATCGTTGAATATATATGTTTCCATTTACTTCTCTTGAGATAAATGTTAATAGTTTAACTATTCTGATTTACATATAGGTTGAACAAGGTCTTATTACTAATGAAAGAGTCCAGGAGATAAGTTATGGCCCCTCAAAAGTTACATGTGCCTATCCAGGATATATTGTGAATTAATACAGATTTCACACGAGGATTATTGACATAATAAGTTTATGATGAACAGTGACGTATGTGTTAAGGGAAGTACATACAATGAAAATGAACTGGACTACTATGGTATTCTTGAGGAAGTCATAAAATTATAGTATTTGGGATAAGACAATCATGTATTCCTATTTAAGTGTCATTGGTTTGATCCTAATTCTGTTCGACATGACATAACATATGGGATTGTCGATGTCAAACATATGTCTAAATTGAATACATATGAGCCATTCATTTTAGCAGCACAAGCCTAACAACTGTATTATTCAAGATATTCATTATCCATGAATAAAGATTGGTGGGCAGGTTGTAGGGTTAAAGCAAGACATTTTCTCAATTATGAGTTGAATCTGAGTGAAACTATCTCAAAGGATGTCAATGCCGAATATTGTCAATCAGATGAAGTTGACACTGTAGGTTCCACACATCTTCATTTGGACGAATATGATGAGCCACTTTCATTACATATGGGAAATGAAGTGGAAGAAGTCGATCCGACGGAGCTAAATGTTACTGTTATAGGGGAGGAGGAGTCCTCTAGGGAGGAAGAGTTTGAATTTCATGAGACTGAAGAGGATGACGAAGATGAGGCTAAGGTAGCTATATCATCAGCATCTAAAGAGGATATAGATAATATTTGATAATTTTGTAAGAAATTTTACACTTTTACATAATTTTTAATAACTATTGTAAATCTAATATAGTTCTAGATTAATATGCATTAATTTTATTGTTCTTAATAAAGAGATGGTTCGAAGAGGCCGTAGTGGGAGTGAGAGGAGACAGTGCAGTGGGAGGGGCTCTACTCCTTCCTCTTTGGCCCCTACTTCGGGCACATGTTGTGAACACTAAAAAATTCTCACCTCATGTTTACGTGCAGAGGAATAAAGAAGAGAAGAAAAGAGAAGAGAAGATGAAAAGAAGAAAAGGAAACACCCTTTGGTGCCCTAGCGGCACACTCCTGAACTGCCCTTCTAGCGGCACACTACTTTGATGTCTCCAGCGGCACACTCCTTGAAGTGCCTCCAACGACACACCTATTAAAGCCCCCAGCGACACACTCCCTGTGGCCCCTCCTGTAATGCCCCAGGTTTTTTTTTGGATCTTTTAGTGGGTCTCGGAGTGTATTTTGTGCTTTACATGTGTTTTTCCTGATGTGCCTTCGGAACTCTGTGCAGGGTGAACCGTGACGTTCTCCGACTCCGGGACAGTACCACTGCGTTGTGTTCCTTCCGAGAATCGCGGATGTAATTTTTCGTAATTTTCTGAATTTCTACAATTTTTAGATTTTTCTATATATATTAACCCTTTTCTCTCTCCCCCTCTCATTCTCTCTTTCTCACTCTCTCACATCTCTTTCTCTCCCCCTCTCCCCGGGCGGCCGACGGTGGCGGAGGAGGGCGAGGCGGCGATGGCGGGAGGCGAGGAACGGGGAACGGGTCGAGGATCGAGGGCCGGTGGCTCGTGGAAGCTCGGCCGCGGGTTCGTGGAGCGGCGAGGGTTTCACGGCGTTTTCTTTGTGGATCGACGTCCACGGCGTGTCGTTTCTTCGGTGGAGGTAGGGAGATGGACCCCCAACTTGTGCTTTTCCTTTCCCACAAGTTTTGTAGGCCGTGGTGAGCCGAGCGGGCGTATTTGGGTTTTTGGGGAAAAATCCATGTTTTAGGGCTCATGAGCCGATCTACCGTTTCATCGCATTTTTGGCCGATCCGAGGCCTTAGATGCATGCTAGGGGCTATTTGGGGGCTTCCCCCCTATTTTCCCCCTCTCCAGTGGAGGTATGGGGGCGTGGGACGATTTTTGGGTCGTTTCCCGTCGTAACGTTCTTGGGACGGTGTGACGGTCCTTCCAGTGACCGTCACAGGCCGTGACGCCCTAGGGTAGGTGCGTTACAGGCCGTGACGCGCCAAGGAGGGTGCGTCACAGGGTCCTGTTTTGTCGGCAGGGCGTCGGTCGCTCTGACGCTCCCATGATAAACTGCCAGAGGGTGTGACGCGCCTGGGTTCGACCGCTATGCTCGTTTTCGTGTTTTCGGACCGTTGGGGTCACGAGTCTTCTGACGCACCTAGGAAGGACCGTCAGAGCACTGTGGCGCCCCTGAATGGGAGCGTTAGAGCTAACGCAGCCCATTCTTCTGACGTGCCTAGGTAGGACCGTCAGAGGCTGTGACGCCCCGAGGGGTGTGCGTCACAACTGGTTTTGTTCTGTCTTCTAACGCACCAGGCTTGGTCCGTTAGAGACTGTGACGGCCCCAGGATGGGTGCGTCACAGTCAGAGTTGCCCCTCTCGCGTGACGCTCCTGTGTTGGACCGTTAGAGTGCCGTGACGGTCTAGCCTTGGACCATTACAGCTGTGACGGCCTAAAGGTAGATCACCATGCACTGTGTTGCGCCGAAGTGGTTCTTCGTGCTTGCCGCGATTGTTTCGCGTTGTGTAGGTCCCTGGTCGACCCGGTTGCGACCCAGTGGTCGACTTGCGGTCTCTTGGATGTCCTAGACACCCCGAGGGTTTTGTGTCCATGTTTTGAGGGTGTTGGGAGGACCGTGCTACCTCATTTAGCGTGCCTGTAGGTTTGAGAGTCCGGGTGACTCCACGTGTTCCGGGCTTTTGTGTTACGCTTGACCGAGTCACCGTGTATCGCTGTGTGTGCGGTGGGGTCTCCTCCGCATGCCGTGAGTTTTCCTGAAAGGTGATTCCCGAGTGGGCCATGTGTTTGGCCTTGGACTGCGAGTCCAATTATCGCCGTGGCAGCTTGTGCGTTGCCCTGGGAATCGTGCTTCTGTGCTTTCCGCGTGGGCCATGTGTGTGACCTTAGACTGCGAGTCCAGTTGCCCAGCCTGGGGCTGGAGGATTCCCACTTTTCCCTGAGAGTGGGATTTGGTTTGGCGGCCTGTGAGCTACCTCAAGAACCGTACTTCTGTGTTTCTTTGTGGAATGTGAGTCCCGTTTCTTCTCCAACTGTGGTCACCGTGCGACGGTGCTGGTACGTGGGATGGTCCCCTCACGTCGTTGGATACGGACGTGGTTTTCCGTTGACTTGAGAGTCTACTCCTTCAGTGACCCTCCACTAGTCGTAGCCTGCCTGCACGCGAGTGGACCCATGAGGGAGTGGTGGAGAGGCTACCCTGAGGACAGTTTTTAGACTGGTTTCCGTCGGGCCCCTCGTCGGTAGACAGAGTCCGGCTCTAGGGGAAAACCAGTCAGAGGCCAGACCTAGGACACATGGTCTGTGTGTGCACACGTGGTTGAGGGCGGTTGGTCCCATGTCGACGGACGTGACCCCAGCTAGTCACTTGCTTTGCGGTTACTTGTTCGATGTCCGTGCCTATGGTAGGCGCTACCACGTCAGGCAGTTCATCTGCGGTGCAGTGTAAGGCGTCAGGGGACGCTACCGACAGTACTTCTAGTGGGAGGTACTCCTGTCGAGTCGAGAGTGACAGACTGTCAGTTTCTGTGACTTCGACCTTTGGGTTTTCGGTCATGTTGACCGTTGAGTTCCGGTTGTTTCGTCATGGCACGTGTGTCAGTTTTCGTGCTGTGAGACTAGTGCTAGTTGCTTTACCGAGGTTGCATTTTATTGGTGCGGTGACTGCGACTGGATGGTCGGGGTTGCACCTTGGATAGCGTGTCCAGGTTGGCCGTGTCCCGGGAGACAAGCCTCTACGGCGGAGTTGCCGTGGGTTTTTACTTCGGTAAGTGGTGCTAGTATGGTCCGGTTCCCGACTGCGAGATCGGGACTTCTCTTTTTACTTGGCCGGTATAGTAGGAGTAGTTGTAGTGCCGAGTTTTGACCGGCCACTGGGTTTACTATTCCTGTAGTTACGGTTGCACTTGTGGTTACAGCTTTCCGTGCCGTCGTTGTTCTCAGTTGGGGTTCCGCGGGATCCCTAGTGGGTCAGTTACAAGAGGCTCACCCCTACTTTTCAGGTGCGGCGGTTCTTCCTCGTGGTTCGAGGATGCGGTTCAGGTGTTCTTAGCTGCCAGCTCACCGGGCCGAGTGTTCACTCGGCATGTGGTACGTTTTACTGCTTTAGACTGTACTTTCTGTTGGACTGGACTCTATTGTAGTAGTAGTTGTTTATTTATTTCTGTTAATTGTTGGAATTGTCCTGCTTTATTTTCTATTTATTTGTGCCTCCACACTCCTTTTAGCCCTTTCGAGCCCTTCCGGCTCGTGGGCAGCAGTTCGAGTCTCGGCTTATCGGACCTTCCCGGTAATCAGATTCTCGGATCTTTACAGATGGTATCAGTGCGGTGGTTGTGGACGTACATAGGAATTTGAAATGTTGCAGTGATAAGAGTCCATAAGGTCCAGTACAGTCGGTAGCTGGGTTAGGGTTTTGTGTTTGTTTTGCACTTGATTTTTCGCTTGAGAGCTTGAGTGCGCTGCGTGGCGCTGTGAAGGCGGTTGTTGTTCGTGGCTTTCGTGCCAGCATGGGGTCTAAAAGATCGAGGTCGAGAACTTTCTCCCTCATCGGTGGTGGCCCTGGTTGTGCTGCGTTGGACAGAGGTTACCGGCAGGTGTGTCGCTGCGGTGCTGCGTTCGAGGGGTCTGCAGCGTGGTCAGGTGGCTGGCGAGGATTGTTTGTGGTTAAGTGGCCGTGAGCGTGCTCTGAGGGAGCTGCTATTGGTTTTGGCCACTTCAGCTTGAGGTTTGTCCAGCCCCTGAGGTGGTTAGATCGTGATTTAAGGTGACAGAGCGGGTGTTTTGATCGAGAAGTGTGCTCGGGTGAGCGGAAGATCTTCTCGGTGAGCTGCTGTTTCGTCGAGCCTGATGTTCCTGTTGTGCTCTATGGCGTCAGAAATGATGTGTCGGTCCCGATTATTCTTGTGGATTTCGAGGCAGGAATGGGCTGTGGTGTCCCAGTAAGTCTTGCTCCTGCGCTCTTGTGTGTGAATGGGTTGTGTTCGCCTTGGATTTGGTCAGAGATGTGAAGGTTCTGCGGTGAGTTTCGGGACACGAGGATGAGCATTGACGGTTGTCGTTATGGCTCGTGTTACGACTCTTGGCGTGGTGTGTTGCAGTTTAAGGAATTGTAGCGGTGGTGTATCGAGAGATGCTGTGATTGTGGTCCGACGTGACACTTGCTGAGTGTGTCGGAGGCGCTGACCTGATGTGGTGATGATTTTCTCGGTGCTGGAAGGTGCTGTTCCCCAGTGTGCGCGAGATTCGAGGTCAGGTCGGGCGTGGAGTTTTCCGTTGGTCGGAAGTGCGTTTGGTTTCTCCTTTGGCTGGAGAGTATTGTGTTTGGCTAGGATTACCGTCTTGCATCATGTGTCCGAGTTGGTTGGCCTTGTGTGCCATGAAGTCCGTGTGAGACGTGCTCCTTGTCTTGGCAAGGCGGTTGCCTGCTAGGGTTGTGCCAGTTTTCCTTGTCGTGTGAGGGTGTGTTGGCGCTTTTCCGAAGGGACGAGTGCTGGTTGGGCGGCGTTCGCATTCTTGGTTGTGCGGGTGTGGATCAGAGTGCGCAGCGGAAGCCTGGTGGGCTTGTGACCCACTGGTTCAGGATCGTAGTGTTGGTTGCTACGGGCGGATTTCCTGAGGTTGCGTTGAGCATCGAAAGGATTGGTTCCTCGGTGTGAGACGTGTTGTTGTCGTGCCATTGCTCGAGATATCATGGTTCTTGGCACTGGCAGGCAGAGTATTGGGGAATGTGCTGGCTAGTGCGCCGCATGAGTACCCTGTTCATGTGATGGAAGCCGTGTCAGGCGTCGGTATTAGACCCGGATGGGGTTGTTGAGGATGTCACCTGACGGAAGTCGAGGACGCGTTGGTCAGAGTCGGTGGCTTGGTGCCCGACTTGTATTGGAGGCTGTGTCCTCGGTTGAGATCGTGTTTTGAGGAAGTGATCTCTGAGAGATTTTGGGTTCGGTTGGTAGCTGCGAGTGACTGGTAAGGCTAGTCTCGTAGTCGACCACGGTAAGATGTGTATTACTTGGGGACCCGTGTGTATTGGCCGCAGCGTTGGCGACCAGGTTGCAGTGAGATTGGCGTCGGCTTGGTGGTCCTTGACGGGACGTTGGTGTTATAATGGTTATCCCTGGTTTGGTGACCAGCATGGGATGGTTCCCCTGTGAGTCTGAGTCGAGTGAGGTGATGACTGAAGACGCCAGGATCTTGTCATTTGGTTTCATCGTGCTTCCCGAGAGGGTCGAGTTGGTGCGATGATCGAGTTCGGATGCGGTGTCCGAGAGGAGTGCAGCTTGAGATGTGGTAAATGTCTGTGTGCAAGTCAACATATGACCTGCTGTGGGGCTGGATCGTGCCCGTTGGGCCGGTGGCGATTTCTCGTTGACGTATATCTGGCGACCAGTGGATGGTCTTTTCACAGGCAGAAGATGATGTTGGTTGTGCATCGTGAACGGTGTTGAGCCGATGTTCTGGTTGCGATCTATTGAGATGGCTGCGTGAGTCGGTGGAGGCTCTGTGTTGGTTGTTCCCGTGCGAAGGGTGTGTGACATGTCAGCTGGTTGTGAAGCTGATGTGTGTTTTGTCTACCGACCATAGGATGGATCGGTAGCTGTTTCTCGTGTCGAGGGTGTGTTTCCTCGGTGGGCAAGATGGTGGCAGCGGTGCCATGATTGGTTTTCGTGGCATCTGAGGTGACGTCGGACTGCGTTTGTTGGTGTACCTGCTCTGATGGCCGGTGTGCGTGGCGCGCGGAGCGAGGTGTTGTTTGTGATTGTAAGTCTGGCTGCGTCCCTCAGGTCCAGAGCTTCTCGTGCGAATCGAGGTTTTCTATGCTGGGGCACAGACGATGTTGTCAGTTGGTTCAATGTTCTTCTCTGTGTCTTGGTGCTAGTCCCGAATTTTGAGGATGAAATTCCTTTAAGGGGGGAGGGTTGTAATGCCCCAGGTTTTTTTTTGGATCTTTTAGTGGGTCTCGGAGTGTATTTTATGCTTTACACGTATTTTTTCCTGATGTGCCTTCGGAACTCTGTGCAGGGTGAACCATGGCGTTCTCCGACTCCGGGATAGTACCACTGCGTTGTGTTCCTTTCGAGAATCACAGAGGTAATTTTTCGTAATTTTCTGAATTTCTACAATTTTCAGGTTTTTCTATATATATTAACCCTTTTCTCTCTCCCCCTCTCATTCTCTCTTTCTCACTCTCTCTCATCTCTTTCTCTCCCCATCTCCCCGGGCGGCCGACGGTGGCGGAGGAGGGAGAGGCGGAGATGGCGAGAGGCGAGGAACGGGGAACGGGTCGAGGATCGAGGGTCGGTGGCGTGTGGAAGCTCTACCGCGGGTTCGTGGAGCGGCGAGGGTTTCACGGCATTTTCTTCTTGGATTGGCGTCCACGGCGTGTCGTTTCTTCGGTGGAGGTAGGGAGATGGACCCCCAACTCATGCTTTTCCTTTCCCGCAAGTTTTGTAGGCCGTGGTGAGCCGAGCGGGCGTATTTGGGTTTTTGGGGAAAAATCCATGTTTTAGGGCTCGTGAGCCGATCTACCGTTTCATCGCGTTTTTTGCCGATCCGAGGCCTTAGATGCATGCTAGGGGCTATTTGGGGGCTTCCCCCTTATTTTCCCCCTCTCCGGTGGAGGTATGGGGGCGTGGGACGATTTTTGGGTCGTTTCCCGTCGTAACGTTCTCGGGACGGTGTGACGGTCCTTCCAGTGACCGTCACAGGCCGTGATGCCCTAGGGTAGGTGCGTTACAGGCCGTGACGCGCCAAGGAGGGTGTGTCACAGGGTCCTATTTTGTCGACAGGGCGTCGATCGCTCTGACGGTCCCACGATAAACCGCCAGAGGGTTTGACGCGCCTGGGTTCGACCGCTGCGCCCGTTTTCGTGTTTTCGGACCGTTGGGGTCACGAGTCTTCTGACGCGCCTAGGTAGGACCGTCAGAGCACTGTGGCGCCCCTGAATGGGAGCGTTAGAGCTGACGCAGCCCATTCTTCTGATGTGCCTAGGTTGGACCGTCAGAGGCTGTGACGTCCCGAGGGGTGTACGTCACAACTAGTTTTATTCTGTCTTCTAACGCACTAGGCTTGGTCCGTTAGAGACTGTGACGCCCCAAGATGGGTGCGTCACAGTCAGCGTTGCCCCTCTCGCGTGACGCTCCTATGTTGGACCGTTAGAGTGCTGTGACGGTCTAGCCTTGGACCGTTACAGCTGTGACGGCCCAAAGGTAGACCACCAGGCACTGTGTTGCGCCGAAGTGCTTCTTCGTGCTTGCCGCGATTGTTTCGCGTTGTGTAGGTCCCTGGTCGACCCGGTTGCGACCCAGTGGTCGACTTGCGGTCTCTTGGATGTCCCAGACACCCCAATGGTTTTGTGTCCATGTTTTGAGGGTGTTGGGAGGACCATGCTACCTCGTTTAGCGTGCCTGTGGGTTTGAGAGTCCGGGTGACTCCTCGTGTTCCAGGCGTTTGTGTTATGGTTGACCGAGTCACCGTGTATCGGTGTGTGTGCGGTGGGGTCTCCCCCGCATGCCGTGAGTTTTCCTGGAATGTGATTCCCGAGTGGGCCATGTGTTTGACCTTGGACTGCGAGTCCAATTATCGGCGTGGCAGCTTGTGCGTTGCCCTGGAAATCGTGCTTCTGTGCTTTCCCCGTGGGCCATGTGTGTGGCCTTGGACTGCGAGTCCAGTTGCCCAGCCTGGGGCTGGAGGATTCCCGCTTTTCACTGAGAGTGGGATTTGGCTTGGCGGCCTATGAGCTGCCTCAGGAACCGTACTTCTATCGAGTCGGGAGTGACAGACTGTCAGTTACGTGACTTCGACCTTTGGGTTTTCGGTCATGTTGACCGTTGAGTTCCGGTTGTTTCGCCGTGGCACATGTGTCAGTTTTCGTGCCGTGAGACTAGTGCTAGTGGCTTTACCGAGGTTACGTCTTGTTGGTGCAGTGTCCGCGACCGGATGGTCGGGGTTGCACCTTGGACAGCGTGTCCAGGTTGGCCGTGTCTCGGAAGACAGGCTTCTATGGCGGGGTTGACGTGGGTTTTTAATTCGGTAAGTGGTGCTAGTATGGTCCGGTTCCCGACTATGAGATCGGAACTTCTCTTTTTGCTTGGCCGGTACAGTAGGAGTAGTTGTAGTGCCGAGTTTTGACCGGCCACCGGGTTTACTGTTCCTGCTGTTACGGTTGCACTTGTGGTTACAGCTTTCCGTGTCGCCATTGTTCTCAGTTGGGGTTCTGCGGGATCCTTACTGGGCCAGTGACTGGAGGCTCACCCCTGCTTTTCAGGTGCGGGGATTCTTCCTCGTGGTTCGAGGATGCAGTTCAGGCGTTCTTAGCTGCCAGCTCGCCAGGCCGAGTGTTCACTTGGCATGTGGTACGTTTTACTGCTTTAGACTGTACTTTCTGTTGGACAGGACTCTGTTGTAGTAGTTGTTGTTTATTTATTTCTGTTAATTGTGGAATTGTCTGGCTTTATTTCCAATTTCTTTGTGCCTCCACACTCCTTTTAGCCCTTTCGAGCCCTCCCGGCTCGTGGGCGGCGGTTCGAGTCTCGGGTTATCGGGCATTCACGATAATTGGATTCTCGGGTCGTTACACCTCCAGCGGCACACCCCACACAACCCCTGCAAGTGCCCCAGCGGCACACCCTTGAAGTGCCTCCAACGGCACACCTCTTAAAGCCCCCAGCGGCACACTCCCTGTGGCCCCCGCAGCGGCACACACCTTGTGGCCCCTCCAGCGGCACACCCCAGACAACCCCTGCAAGTGCCCCAGCGGCACACCCTTGAAGTGCCTCCAACGGCACACCTCTTAAAGCCCCCACCGGCACACTCCCTTTGGACCATACAGCGGCATACCCCAGACAACCCCTACAAGTGCCCCAGCGGCACACCCTTGAAGTGCCTCCAACGGCACACCTCCAAACAGCCCTCCAATGGCACACTCTTGGCGCCTCTCCAACGGCACACTAGTGGTGTCCTTACAACGGCACACTCTTGGTGCCCTTACAACGGCACACTCATTGTGCCCTTTTAACGGTGCACCTGTTAGGCCCTCTCAGCGGCACACCTCCAAACGCCCTCCACCCGGCGTAGTGTCATCCAACGGCAATCTTTCCAGCGGTCACAGCCCCCACCCTTGGCGAGCAGTGGACTCCCGTCGAACCAGCTGGAAAGCCCAGCTGTCGACGCCCTGGTGTAAACACGCAGGCACTCCCTGCCAAAAGACAAGACTGGGGTCAACCCCCAATTAACTCCCATCGTCAACAGACGTCAACGCGGCCAGGGATATAAAAATCGCTCACGTCAAAGAGCTAAAAGGAGGAGAGGCCAAAAAAAGAGGAAGGGCTCCTGCGTAGAAAAGAGAAGAAGAAGGAGAGAAAAAGAGAAGGAAAGGAGAAGGGGCTCCTGCCCCCCCTGCTGCTATTCCGTCCACCACCGTCTGTGTGAAGAGAGGAAAAGAAGAAGAGTGGGTGAAGAGAGAGAGTGAGGTCCGGGAGGGGAGGAGCCCATGCTCCGTTCCCCTCCTCACTGTATTTTCTTTCTTTCTTTCTTTGTCCTCCATTTTCCCTTTTCTGTTACGATGTATTAGCTCCCTTGGGACATTCCTTTTGTGAGAATAAAAGTAGAAGACTTGCAAATATTTTGGACGTCTTTTTAAGGCATTTCTTCCGTGTTTGCATCCCTCAGTGTTTCACGCCCTTTTCTTTTTCTTCCTTTCTTTAGGGTCTTCTTTCTCCTAGGTGTTTTGCCTTCGTTCACCCCACCTGGCCTTTGCCCGGCACACCCTAGCCACCGATTCCACGGTGCATTCGTAGCTCGTGTCAGCCTAAGTGGTCTCTCATTCGGTGTTTTCTCTGAGTTTTCCAAAGTTTCAGCAAAGATGGCTGTCTCGGCACACACCTCAAATTGTTGGGTCATGTCACTCCTTGTGGGCGTGTTCCCTTTTCACTCCCTTACCATCCAGGTTAAGGGGAGATGCTGCCGAATTTTTGTCAGAATTAACATAATAGCGATAATAACAAAAGAAAAGTAATAATGCAAAAAGAAACAACAAATGAACAAAACAAACACTAACGAAACGGCTCTCCCGAAATAACAAAAGAATCACGGAGATCCCGAACAACTGAACATCTACATCGGCATAACGGACTGTTAAACATAACCACGAACGCGATCTACGCGAATAAAAGAAAACCAAATAAAAGCTCCCCACATGCATTCCATGAATAAAAGAAACTCTTCACGCGTGTCACATGAATAAAGGGGCCTCTCTCGCGAACATTTGAGTACTGCATTGCATCTCATTTGCCTCGGCTGCACTAACCCCCCTGAACCAACCTATCCACCACCTGTGCCATACTCGACACACTCCCAACTCCTCTCCACCGGCATACCCGAATCGCCCTCGCCCGGCACATCCTAGCTTCCCTTCACTCGGTGCACTTGCACCCTCCTCCAACGGTACACCCTCGACCCACCCTCATCCGGTGCACTCCCTGGCCTTCACATACACGAACATGCACATGCCTCAGCCTTAGTTGTGCTTGGGCTTTCCATTATCTCGGTGCACATTGCACCGACCTTCCCTTGACCCGGTGCCCATGAGCACTGACATCTTGGTGCCTTTGTGCACCGACCTCCATCAATCCGGTGCACATCGCACCGACTTTCTATTAACCCGATGCCCATATGCACCGGCATCCCTTAACCCGGTGCCTTTGTGCACCGACCTCCCATCAGACCGGTGCTCTTGTGCACCGACCTCCTTTTTTAGTCCGGTGCACACGTGCACCGACCTTGTCCCCTTCATGGCCTGAACATTGCACCGACCTCATCATTGCACAGACCTTAGCCCTGAACATGCCCAGACCCTGCCCAACGATTGCACCCACTTCATACCCTGCCCAATGCATGCATAAACCCTGCTTTGACAAGCCTACACGGACTTAATCAAAACACGCACAGACCTTGGCCATCATGCACACAAACCCCGCACCCAGGCATTGCACCGGCCTTGTTTCTCATGTGCACTGACATTGCTGAGCCTCCGTTCTGAACGTGCATAGACTTTCCATGGGCCTAGGCAACCTTGCACCGACCTTATGCTGGCCTCAGGCACACTTGCACCGACCCCGTCCTCCCAACCAACCGAACATGCACACAAACCCCGCACCCAGGCATTGCACCGACCTTGTTTCTCATGTGCACTGACCTTGCTGAGCCTCCATTCTGAACGTGCACAGACTTTCCCTGGGCCTGGGCTACCTTGCACCGACCTTATGCTGGCCTCAGGCAAACTTGCACCGACCCCGTCCTCCCAGCCAACCGAATATGCACCGACCCTAAGCCCTGTCTCTCACGCCCTAGCCCGACAAACTTCAGCCCCTCTACCCGGTACACTCGTGCCCTCCTTCAGCGGTACACCTTCCCGATAGCACTTCCACCCGGCACACCTCCAACCTCCATACCCGGTGCAGTCCTGGCCCATCTCCACCCGGTGCACCACCTAACTCCCACCCGGTACACTCCTCCAACGGTGCATCCCTCAACACCTCCCTCTAAAACGCTACATTATAAAAAAAATAGAGAAAAGGGAATATAACAATGACAATGAAAATTCATATGATAATAATAATAATAAGGATATAAAAGAAAGAGAGAGAATAATAAAAATGATAATAATAAAAAATATAACAAATATAACAAAATAAACAAAAGAAGAATTCATAGCACATAGGCAATAAGAGAAGAATCAGTGAACAAAAAAAACATTAATAAATAAATGATGATGACAATAAAGAATAATAACGATGATGAATAGAACGACATGACTTTCGTCTCCCTCAGACCCCGGGATCAGGAACATTAACGGCGCCTTCATAGGCCAGGCTTTGTCCTTGGGAGTTATTCCTCCGTCATGGCTATTGCTCGACCTTACTTTGGGCCAATATCTCACCGAAGTCATCCCCCCTTTGCTACTGGGATCCGATCCCATCTTCTTATCAAAATTATCGTCTCCTGGCAGACATTTGTACGGGTTTATTTCCGTTTACGCCGTACCTTCAATACGGACCTTTGTCCGAACATAAAGTGGTCTATGAATGACCGATAAAATCTGAATGGACGAGAAGGCTCTCGTCATACTCGGACCCTACGCATGGTAATATCAATAAGGCCTTCATGGGTCACGCTTAGACCTCGGGTCCGCCCCGATTATGGTCATTGTCCGACCCGTATCCTCGGCCTACAGCCCGCTCCCTTTGAATACATATTGGTTCTGGGATCTGATCCTGGGACATTCCCCCGTTGCCCCTTGGCCCCGAAAATGTTGACGATGCCCAAACGAGCCTGACTTCGACCGCGGGAGGCCCACCACAGTATGGTCGCGGCTTGATCTTGCACCGGGCCGACAAACTTGTTGGTTTCTGACCGCTTTAACCGGGATTTAACTGAGTATTTCTCGTTCCTCTGAACGATAAATTTACCGTACCCCGGCATACATATGCTCCAGTTTTCCCGTGACGGTTGCGCTTTTCTCGAGCCGGATATTCGTCCGGACATTAAATGGTCAACACATGACCGACATGAGCTTAAATACTTTCTTCATGCCCTCGTACGAGGACTTCAATGTTTCTTAATAGATTTTTATGGAATTGATCTTCTGGCCATGTGGCCCTTTTTTCTGGTGATTAATCAAGGGTGTTCCCCTCTCCGAGGGGATGTAAATAACGACGTGACCTTTATGGCGCGACGGGTTCTGGTCCCGATCCGAACCACTCAATCGTCTGATTAGTCAGATCGAGCGCACCATGGGCTTCCTCGAAGCTCGAACAAATCGTCATTTTGTGACTGGCACGCCCACACACTTAAAACAAACGAATAACATAATAAGAGAATTTTAGTGCGTCCATAAGTCTGGCATGCCCAGTGAGACGTAAACCACCTTTCATCTCTTCGGCGGGATTCAGGGCCTCATGGCCTCCTAATAAACGATGTATGCCTACTTTGATGAATTACATGTGCTATCTTTGTCAGCCCTTTGGGGAGAAAAGCCGGACTAGGAGCAATTGTCTTGGTGGCCTCGAAGGTGCTACTCCGAGGCACATGCAGCTTCCAGGAATCATGGAGGCTGCTAAAAAAAAAGAGAAGAGAAAGAGAGAAGAAGGGAGGGGAGGTCAAACCCCCTTTCTCCCCAAGGAAAAGAAAAGAAGAAAAGAAGAAAAGAAAGGAGCAAAAAGAAAAGAGAGAGAATTGGCGAGAGAGGGTCGTACGACCATATCCGTCAAGGCCCGTGCTGGACAAAGATTATCACTGTGGGATTAATGCGGTGGAGCGAACCACTCATCCCCTCCCTGAGGGGGTGAGCGCTCTCCTGTGCACCAACCTTGGTCTATTACACAAAGAGAATAAGAGAAGAAAAGAAAGGATAAAAGAAAAGTTGGCAAGCATCGCCGACCAAGAGAACAGGAAGAAGGCCGGCATCCCACCCGGCTCTAGGAGGGGTCCAAGTCCATGGTGCAATGCTCTGGTCCGTTCCACCTTCCTGTAGCCCCTATCTGGCATAAGAGGGTTCCTCGAGTGGCTGTTCGAAGATCCAAGAAGTCGCAACTGTAGCTTGATGAGTTGCTACCCGCTGTGGGGAATGCTTCATAACAATGAGGTCAAGCATGGCCACGACTCCCGAGGAGAGCATGCATCTATCCCGCCATGGGGGCATGGGAAGCAAAGAATCCACCCCGCTCCAGGGACAAAAGAAGTAGAGGATACACCTCGCCTTGGGGGCACAAAAAGTAAAACATACCCCACCTTCGGGGCACAAGCAGCAAAACATGCCCCCGGCTGAGGGGCATATGAAGCCAAGAATCGAACCCTCTCCCCGGGGGGGGGCATAAAGAAGCGAAACACACCCCACCTTAGGGGTATAGAGTACATAAAGAATTACACCCCACCTTGGGGGCATCAGAAGCAGTAATACACCCCACCTTGGGGGCATTAGAAGCAGCAATACACCCTACCTTGGGTGCACAAGAAGCAAACATCCCCCAGTGTGTCGGGGTAGAAGAAGAAGAGTCCACCCCGCTCTGGGGCATAAGAAGCAAAAGATACACCCCGCTTAGGGGGCACATGAAGAGAATACACCCTGACTCGGGGGCATGCGAGAAGAATCCACCCCGCTCTGGGGCATAAGAAGAAACAGAGTTGCACCCCGGCCTGGGGGCACATGAAGAGAATCCACCCCGACTCGGGGGGACATAAAGCAAAAGTTACACCCCGGCCTTGGGGTATTTGAAGAAGAAACTACACTGCTCCGGGGATATATGAAAAGACACACACCTCGCCTTGAGGGGTAGAAGAAGTAGAATACACTCCACCCGGGGTGCACAAGAAGCAAAACACACCCCGACTCGGGGGACATATGAGACAAAGAATACACCCCGATATGGGGCCATATGAAACAAAAATACACCCCGGCTTAGGGGAATACAAAGATAAATATACCCCACCTTGGGGTAGAAGAAGCAGAAGAATCTACCCCGGGTTCAGGGGTATTCGAAGAAGAACTATACCCCACCCAGGGGCACAAGAAGCATAAGACACACCCCGACTTAGGGGTATATGAAGAGAAGTATATCCCGCTCTGGGGAATAAGAAGCAGCAGAATCCACCCCCGCCATGGGGACATAAGAAGCAACATACCCCACCACGGGGAGCATGGAAGCTATGAAGAATTCACCCCGGCTTAGGGGTATTCAAAGAAAAATCTACCCCGATTTAGGGGCACTTGAAGAAGAACTACACCCCGACCTGGGCGCATGAGAAGCAAAGACTATACCCTGCCTGGGGGCACACAAAGGAAGAAGCACACCCCGACTTAGGGGCATTTGAAGAGGAAACATACCCATGGGGGCATATGGAGAAAAGAATACACCCCGCCTTGGGGGCACAAGAAGCAGAAGGATTCACCCCGCCATGGGGGCACACGAAGAAAGAAACACCCTCCGCCCTGGGCGCATAAGAAGCAGAAAAGTCTACCCCGACATGGGGGCATAAGAAGCAAGAGTACACCCCGAGCCAGGGGGAATATAAAGAAAGAAACTAGACCCCGCGCTGGGGGGGCATATGAAGAGAAATACGCCCTACCTTGAGGGGTAGAAGAAGTAGAATCCACCCCGGTCTAGGGACATGAGAAGCAAGAAGTTATATCCCGAGCTAGAGGACAAAAAAAACCAACAACGACACATCCTGTCTTGGGTGCACCAGAAGCCAAACACACCCCGCATGGGGGGCATGTGAGACAAAGCTTCACCTCGGCCTAGGGGCATTAGAATCAAAATGCACCCTGCTCTAGGGGCACAAGAAACAAAGAACACACCCCCGCTCTAGGGGTATTTGAAGAGGAAACATACACCTTGCCTGGGGGCATAGAAGCCATAAAAGAATACACACCGGCTTAGGGGCATTTGAAGAAGAAACATACACCCCACCTTGGGACATAGAAGTCATAAAAGAATACACCCCGGCTTAGGGGTATTTGAGGAAGAAATATACCCCGATATGGGGGCATGGAAGCCATGAAGAATCCACCCGGGCTTAAGGGTATTCAAAAAAATCTGCCCCAATCTAGGTGCATTTGAGGAAGAACCACACCCCGCCGTGGGGGCATGAGAAGCAAAGACTATACTAAGGTTAGGGGTGATGTCCCTATCCCATCCCCTATAGAGGGAGCTGCCTTATTTCTACTTATGTTATGCCTGCTGACGAATGCCGGCATGCTTGAATAAGGAAATAATAATAATGATAATAATAATAATAAAAAACTTAATTTTAGCTCTCGTAGCCCGCTTCCCCAATTTTTAGCTCTTGTAACCTGCTTCCCAATTCCAACTCTTGCAGCCCGCTTCCCAATTTCGGCTCTCGTAGCCCGCTTCCCAATTTCGACTCTCGCAGCCTGCTTCCCAATTCCGGCTCTCGTAGCCCGCTTCTCCAATATCTTCGGCTCTGCAGCCTGCTCCCCCAACCTTGGCTCTCGTAGCCCGCTTCCCAAAATTTTGGCCCTTGTAGCCCGCTTCACCAACCTTCGGCCTTTGTAGCCTGCTTCTTAGCCCTTGTAGTCTGTTTCCCTGATTTTTAACCTTCACGGCCTACTTCCGCAACACTGATTCAAGCCCTTGAGGCCCACTTTCTCGGGTTCGACTTCACATCCAGTACTCCCAGCGCATTAAAGAACATCAAAAATCTTTCACTTCGGCTTGGACCTTCCGTCCAGCCAGAGAACAAAATTCTCTCCACTCTAGATCGGACCTCCCGGCCGGCTAGAGAACAAAAGATCCTTTCACTCTAGATCGGACCTTCCGTCCAGCTTGAGAACAAACAGACCCCTCCACTCCAAATTGGACCTTCCATCCGGTCAGAGAACAAAAGATTCTTTCCACTCTAGATCAGATCTTCCGTCCGACTAGAGAACTAAACAATTCTCTCCACTCTGGATCGGACCTTCCATCCGGTTAGAGAACAAAAAGATTCTTTCCACTCTAGATTGGATCTTCTGCCCGGCTAGGGAACTAGACAATTCTCTCCACTCTGGATCGGACCTTCCATCCGGTTAGAGAACAAAAATATTCTTTCCACTCTAGATCGGATCTTCCGCCCAACTAGAGAACTAGACGATTCTCTCCACTCTGGTTTGGACCTTCCATCCAGCCGAAGAATTAAAAGACCCTTCATACAGCCGATACCCTTGGTGTATTAAAGAATGAAATACCCTTTCACCCTGGCCCGAGCCTGCCGGTCGGCTGAGGAATCAACCCTCTCTCCTTGCGCTGACACCACCCTGTGTCAACGACCTGGCCACCTCTCCGCCCCTTCGGGTGACGAATATCCCTTTGATTTGGACATTCCGTCCGGATCATTGAATCAACAAACTCTTCTCTCCGTCCCCCCGGGTGACGGATATCCCTTTGATTTGGACCTTCCGTCCGGATCATTGAATCAACAAACTCTTCTCTCCGTCCCCTCGGGTGACGAATATCCCTTTGATTTGGACCTTCCGTCCGGATCATTGAATCAACAAACTCTTCTCTCCGTCCTTTCAGGTGACGGATATCCCTTTGATTTGGACCTTCCGTCCAGGTCATTGAATCAACAAACTCTTCTCTCCGTCCCCTCGGGTGACGAATACCCTTTTTTTTTGACTTGGACCTTCCGTCCGGGTCATTGAATCAATAAACGCTTCTCTTCATCCCTTCGGGCGACGAATATGCCTTTTAGATGAATAAACCCTTCTCCCTAACTTTTGACTCTTGTAGCATGCTTCCCAACTTCGGCTCTTTGCACCCGCTACTCAACCTCGGCTTCCATAGCCCGCTTTCCAGTAACTTCGGCTTTCATAGCCTGCTCCCCGGGTTCTGGCCCACGTGGCCCAGCTTCTCGACCTTAACATCGGTCCGCGGACCTACTCTCTTCATCATGTTGATGAATCTCTCAGTCGGTCTGCACCCGCAGGCCCCGCTCTCTCATCCCTCTCTCGCACCGTCTGCGGCTGGGGGACATTTGTGGACACTAAAAAATTCTCACCTCATGTTTACATGCAGGGGAATAAAGAAGAGAAGAAAAGAGAAGAGAAGATGAAAAGAAGAAAAGGAAACACCCTTTGGTGCCCTAGCGGCACACTCCTGAACTGCCCTTCCAGCGGCACCCTACTTTGATGCCTCTAGCGGCACACTCCTTGAAGTGCCTCCAACGGCACACCTATTAAAGCCCCCAGCGGCACACTCCCTATGGCCCCTCCAGCGGCACACCCCAGACAACCCCTGCAAGTGCCCCAACGAGACACCCTTGAAGTGCCTCCAGCGGCACACTCCCTGTGGCCCCCCCAGCGGCACACTCCCAGTGGCCCCCCCAGCGGCACACTCCAGACAACCCCTGCAAGTACCCCAACGGCACACCCTTGAAGTGCCTCCAACGGCACACCTCTTAAAGCCCCCAGCGGCACACTCCCTGTGGCCCCTCCAGCGGCACACCCCAGACAACCCCTACAAGTGCCCCAGCGGCACACCATTAAAGTGCCTCCAACGGCACACCTCCAAACAGCCCTCCAACGGCACACTCTTGGCGCCTCTCCAACGACACACTAGTGGTGCCCTTCGAACGGCACACTCTTGGTGCCCTTACAACGGCACACTCATTGTACCCTTTTAAAGGTGCACCTGTTAGGCCCTCTCAGCGGCACACCTCCAAACGCCATCCACCCGGCGTAGTGTCATCCAACGGTAATCTTTCCAGCGGTCATAGCCCCCACCCTTGGCGCGCAGTGGACTCCCGTCGAACCAGCTGGAAAGCCCAACTGTCGACGCCCTGGTGCAAACACGCAGGCACTCCCTGCCAAAAGACAAGATCGGGGGTCAACCCCCAATTAACTCCCATCGTCAGCAGACGTCAACGTGGCCAGGGGTATAAAAACCGCTCACGTCAAAGAGCTAAAAGGAGAAGACGCCAAAAAAGAGGAAGGACTAATGCGTAGAAAAGAGAAGAAGAAGGAGAGAAGAAGAGAAGAAAAGGAGAAGGGGCTCCTGCCCCCCCCCCCCCCCCCCCCCCCCCCCCTTGCTGCTATTCCGTCCACCACCGTCTGTGTGAAGAGAGGAAAAGAAGAAGAGTGGGTGAAGAGAGAGAGTGAGGTCCGGGAGGGGAGGAGCCCATGCTCCGTTCCCCTCCTCACTGTATTTTCTTTCTTTCTTTCATTGTCCTCCATTTTCCCTTTTCTGTTACGATGTATTAGCTCCCTTGGGGCATTCCTCTTGTGAGAATAAAAGTAGAAGGCTTGCAAATATTTTGGACGTCTTTTTAAGGCATTTCTTCCGTGTTTGCATCCCTCGGTGTTTCACGCCCTTTTCTTTTTCTTCCTTTCTTTAGGGTCTTCTTTCTCCCGGGCGTTTTACCTTCGTTCACCCCACATGGCCTTTGCCCGGCACACCCTAGCCACCGATTCCCCGGTGCATTCGTAGCTCGTGTCAGCCTAAGTGGTCTCTCATTCGGTGTTTTCTCCTAGTTTTCTGAAGTTTCCTCAAAGGTGGCTGTCTCGACACACACCTCAAATTGTTGGGTCATGCCACTCCTTGTGGACGTGTTCCCTTTTCACTCCCTTACAATCCGGGTTAAGGGGAGATGCTGCCGAATTTTTATCAGAATTAACATAATAGCAATAATAACAAAAGAAAAGTAATAATGCAAAAAGAAACAACAAATGAACAAAACAAACACTAACGAAACGGCTCTCCCGAAATAACAAAAGAATCACGAAGATCCTGAACAATTGAACATCTGCATCAGCATAACGGACTGTCAAACATAACCACGAACGCGATCTACGCGAATAAAAGAAAACCAAATAAAAGCTCCCCGCATGCATTCCATGAATAAAAGAAACTCTTCACGCGTGTCACATGAATAAAGGGGCCTCTCTCGCGAACATTTGAGTACTGCATTACATCTCATTTGCCTCGGCTGCACTAACCCCCCTGAACCAACCTATCCACCGCATGTGCCATACTCGACACACTCCCAACTCCTCTCCACCGGCATACCCGAATCGCCCTCGCCCGGCACATCCTAGCTTCCCCTTCACTCGGTGCACTTCCACCCTCCTCCAACGGTACACCCTCGACCCACCCTCATCCGGTGCACTCCCTGGCCTTCACATACACGAACATGCACATGCCTCATCCTTAGTTGTGCTTGGGCTTTCCATTATCTCGGTGCACATTGCACCGACCTTCCCTTGACCCGGTGCCCTTGAGCACCGACATCCCTTCACCCTTGGTGCCTTTGTGCACCGACCTCCACCAACCCGGTGCACATCGCACCGACTTTCTATTAATTCGGTGCCCATATGCACCGGCATCCCTTAACCCGATGCCTTTGTGCACCGACCTCCCATCAGACCGGTGCTCTTGTGCACCGACCTCCTTTTTTTAGTCCGGTGCACATGTGCACCGACCTTGTCCCCTTCATGGCCTGAACATTGCACCGACCTCGTCATTGCACAGACCTTAGCCCAGAACACGCCCAGACCCTGCCCAACGATTGCACCCACTTCATACCCTGCCCAATGCATGCATAAACCCTGCTTTGACAAGCCTACACTGACTTAATCAAAACACGCATAGACCTTGGCCATCATGCACACAAACCCCGCACCCAGGCATTGCACCGGCCTTGTTTCTCATGTGCACTGACATTGCTGAGCCTCCGTTCTGAACGTGCACAGACTTTCCATGGGCCTGGGCAACCTTGCACCGACCTTATGCTGGCCTCAGGCAAACTTGCACCGACCCCGTCCTCCCAGCCAACCGAACATGCACACAAACCCCGCACCCAGGCATTGCACCGACCTTGTTTCTCATGTGCACTGACCTTGCTGAGCCTCCGTTCTGAACGTGCGCATACTTTCCCTGGGCCTGGGCAACCTTGCACCGACCTTATGCTGGCCTCAGGCAAACTTGCACCGACCCCATCCTCCTAGCCAACCGAACATGCACTGACCCTAAGCCCTGTCGCTCATGCCCTAGCCCGACAAACTTCAGCCCCTCTACCCGGTACACTCGTGCCCTCCTTCAGCGGTACACCTTCTCGATAGCACTTCCACCCGGCACACCTCCAACGTCCATACCCGGTGCACCACCTTACTCCCACCCGGTACACTCCTCCAACGGTGCATCCCTCAACACCTCCATCTAAAACGCTACATTATAAAAAAAAAGAGAAAAGGGAATATAAGAATGACAATGAAAATTCATATGATAATAATAATAATAAGGATATAAAAGAAAGAGAGAGAATAATAAAAATGATAATAATAAAAAATATAACAAAATAAATAAAAGAAGAATTCATAGCACATAGGCAATAAGAGAAGAATCAGTGAACAAAAATAAATAAATAAATAACATTAATAAACAAATGACGATGACAATAAATAATAATAACGATGATGAATAGAACGACATGACTTTCGTCTTCCCTCAGACCCCGGGATCAGGAACATTAACGGCGCCTTCATAGGCCAGGCTTTGTCCTTGGGAGTTATTCCTCCGTCATGGCTATTGCTCGACCTTACTTTGGGCCAATATCTCACCGAAGTCATCCCCCCTTTGCTACTGGGATCTGATCCCATCTTCTTATCAAAATTGTCGTCTCCTGGCAGACATTTGTACGGGTTTATTTCCGTTTACGCCGTACCTTCAATACGGACCTTTGTCCGAACATAAAGTGGTCTATGAATGACCGACAAAATCTGAATGGGACGAGAAGGCTCTTGTCATACCCGGACTTTACACACAGTAATATCAATAAGGCCTTCATGGGTCACGCTTAGACCTCGGGTCCGCCCCGATTATGGTCATTGTCCGACCCGTATCCTCGGCCTACAGCCCGCTCCCTTTGAATACATATTGGTTCTGGGATCTGATCCCGGGACATTCCCCCGTTGCCCCTTGGCATCGGAAATATTGATGATGCCCACGCGAGCCTGACTTCGACCGCGGGGGGCCCACCGCAGTATGGTCACGGCTTGATCTTGCACCGGGCCGACAAACTTGTTGGTTTCTGACTGCTTTAACCGGGATTTAACTGAGTATTTCTCGTTCCTCTGAATGATAAATTTGCCGTACCCCGGCATACATATGCTCTGATTTTTCCGTGACGGTTGCGCTTTTCTCGAGCCGGATATTCGTCCGGACATTAAATGGTCAACACATGACCGACATGAGCTTAAATACTTTCTTCATGCCCTCGTATGAGGACTTCAATGTTTCTAAATAGATTTTTATGGAATTGATCTTCTGGCCATGAGGCCCTTTTTCCTGGCGATTAATCAAGGTTGTTCTCCTCTCCGAGGGGATGTAAATAACGCCGTGACCTTTATGACGCGGCGGGTTCTGGTCCCGACCCGAACCACTCAATCGTCTAATTAGTCAGATCGAGTGCACCATGGGCTTCCTCGAAGCCCGAACAAATCGTCATTTTGTGACTGGCACGTCCACGCACTTAAAACAAACGAATAACATAATAAGCGAATTTTAGTACGTCCATACATGTATATCTATTCAAATATTTAGCTATATATATGTGTGTATTAATTATATATTAGCTTGAAAGATTTATTTCTTACAGGCCTAAGTGTCGGCTCATGAGCTGGACATGGCACACCGCCACCAGCTGGACATGGCACATCCCCACTAGCTGGACATGGCACACTGTCACCACCGCAGCTGATTGGTATGTCTATTTAAATGTTGTCAGAAATGTTGTGTGATTATATGTTTTGCTTATGACATTTAATTCTTACAGGCTCGAATGCCCTTGTACCAGCTGTGCAGGGCACATCCCGATCACCTCTCGGTACAGGTATGTCTATTTAAATTTCTAGCAAAATATTTGCTGATTATATATTTTACTTATGACATTTAATTCTTACAGGCCCAAGTGCCCTTGTACCAACTGTGCACAGCACACCCCCACCACCTCCTAGTACAAGTATGTCTATTTAAATTTCTAGTAAAATAATTTTTAATTATATATTTTATTTATGACATTTAATTCTTACAGGTCCTAGTGCCCTCTCACTAGCTGTGTAGGGCACACCCCCACCACCTCCCTATATAGGTATGTCTATTTACTTTTTTAGCAAAATATTTTTTGATTATACATTTTGCTTATGATATTTAATTCTTATAGGTCCTAGTGCTCTCCCACCTGTTGTGCAGGGCACACCCCCACCACCTCCCAGTACAGGTATGTCTATTTAAATTTTTAGTAAAATATTTTTAATTATATAGTTTACTTATGACATTTAATTCTTACAGGTCCTAGTGCCCCTGTCGGCTCCTCCGCCCAGTCAATAGAGGATGTCAGTAGTCGTCACAAGGGTGAGGGAGGCGGGGCCCATGATAGATGTCTGTCGTGCTGGATCTCCGGGTAAATTTATTGATTTATGAATTATATTCTTTATTTATCCTTCAACTGTGTAATACCAGCCATTTTAACATTTGTAATTGCAGTGATAAATTAGAACCTCTCGGGGCTGTCTGTTATGCTATGGGACTCGTTTGTTCGCATGTTCCTGAGTTGGCAATGTCCTGAGTTATTTATCCAATTCATGTTGCAGTGATAATTCAGAACTAAGTTAATTTTCAAAACTAACTGTGTTTAATACAATTCAGATAACTAGGGTTCGGGGGTCCAAAATCTAAAATATCGGCCTGATCGATGTGCTGATCATTCCAACATGAATTGGGTGGTGAGAGTGACCTGCGAGAGCTGACGGAATCCAAATCGAATACCCAATTTAAGCTCGACGCTAAAATTACTCAATTTAGAACTAAGTTAGTTCTGAACTTTGTTTAAAACAATTCAGATAACTTGGGTTCGAGGGTCCAAAATCTAAAATAACAGTCTGATCGACGTGCCCTTCATTCCAACGCGACCTGGGTGGTGAGAGTGACTTGGGAGAGCTGACGGAATCTAAATCGGATATCCGGTTTGGGCTCAACGCTACAGTTACTCAATTCAGAACTAATGTAGTTTTCAAAACTAACTTTGTTTAAAACAATTTAGATAACTGGGATTCGGGGGTTCAAAATCTAAAATACCGGCGTGATTGGCATGCCGATCATTCCAACGTGACCTGGGTAGTGAGAGTGACTTGGGAGAGCTGGCGAAATTCAAATCGGATACCTAGTTTGGGATCGGCGCTAAAATTACTCAATTTAGAACTAAGTTACTTTTCAAAACTAACTTTGTTTAAAACAATTCAGATAACTAGGGTTCGGGAGTTCAAAATCTAATATATCGGTCTGATCGGCGTGCCGATCATTCCAACACGACTTGGGTAGTGAGAGTGACTTGGGAGAGCTGGCAGAATTCAATCAGATGTCCGGTTTGGGTTCAGCGTTCAAAAGAACATTCTCTAAATGCACTTAGTTTAAAATTAAAGAAGTTGGGTTCGGAGGTCGAAAATCGAAAATTCTGGTCTGATCGACGTGCCGATCATTTCAACACGACCTGGGTGATAAGAGTGGCATGCGAGAGCGGACGAAATCTAAATCGGATAGCCAGTTTGGGCTCGGTGCTAAAAAGAATATTCTTTAAATGCACATAGTTTAAAATGCAGATAAGAAATTGGGTTCGGGGGTCCAAAATCTAAAATACCAATCTGATCGGTGTGCCGATCATTCCAACGTAACTTGGGTGGTGAGAGTAACTTGTGGGAGCTAACGGAATCCAAATCGGACACCCAGTTTGGGCTCGGCACTCAAAGAGCATTCTCTAAATACACTTAGTTTAAAATTAAAGAAGTTAGATTCGGGGGTCTAAAATCTAAAATGCTAATCTGATCGGTGTGCCGATCATTCTAACACGACTTGAGAGGTAAAAGTGACTTGTGAGAACTAATCAAATCTGATTTGGATACTCGGTTTGAGTTCCGTGTCAACATTACCGAATCGAATTTATACAATCAAATAAATTATTTAATTTATCTTTTCAATAATTTTTAATTTATTCATGTATATTTAATGTTATTATTTTGTCAATATAGGATCCTCCAACGGGTGGCGACGGAGGGGACGAGGAGGACGGGGAGGATGAGGACATGGAGGATGCGGAGGATATTTCTTGATTATTTTTATTATAATAAAATTGATAATTGATGTTGTGTTTCATTTGTTGTATATGTTGTGTTTTATTTGTGATATGTAGATATTATATTTTTTATTTAGGCAAAATTTTTAATTGTATATATATTTTTAAAAATAATAATAAAAATTTCCGACGGAACTTTCGACAGAAAAATGTGTCCGTTGGAATTATTTCTACGGAATCTATTCCGTCAGAATTGATTTGAAGTTTGTATTTTTTAAAAAATAATAAAACTGATTCTCGAACAACTTTTTTGACAGAATGCTTTTCGGTCGGAAACATTCTGATGGAAATTTCGATGGAATAATTGTTTGTCGGAATTATTTCCGACGGCATCGCCGATGAAATGTTGTTCCTATCTGAACGTATATTTTTCGATGGAAATTCCGTCGACTACCTATCCGTCAAAATTACCGATGGAGTTTCGATGGAAGTGTTGTTTATCGGAAATTTTCAACAAGGAATACTCGACGGACATCTTTCGTCGGAAATACGTAAGAAATTCCGTCGGAAAGTGTTTTTCTGACGGATTTTCGACGAAAGGCATCCATCAGAAACTCCACCCTTCCTTGTAGTGTTCTTTGGTCTAGATGGAGATCTATTTATATGGGCTGTCGAGGTACTGGCTGTTCTCTTACTGGGAAATGACATAGATCATAGAGTAACGTCTCCTTGATCGTGGGGGTTGTCCGTTGCATACTTGTCTGTTCCCAGAAGGGAAACTTCGTGGTGGGGATCTCGGTGACGTGGGCGTGACTCAGTCTGCGCTGGAGAAAGTCCTGTAATGGCACTGACAACGTTCGTCCATTGGCGAGTTCTGCGACTTCCGAAACCTACGCGCGTAACAATTCTGCCCGTGGGTTGGCGGAGTTTCCTTGGGTCTCAGTTGGGCCACATTGATCGGACAAAAGCCTGGTGAGATAGTCCGTCACGGGCTCGACTGAATCGGGGGCATTGGGCCTGACAACCATTCCCCTCAGTAACGTAATCTTTAACCAATGTTTTCTAATTGCTGCTCAAGTGTGTTCAAATTAACTTTGGGAGAAAGGGATGAACGCGATGTGGAAAGATCCTAAATTTTGATGATAATTTGTGTGATTTATTGATGATTTCTTCGGCAAAGTGATATTGCTTGGTGAGCTCTTTCTTGTGAGCCCAAATGATCAGCTTGATTGGACATTCCTATCAAGTGTTACGAGGGTTTAAAGATTCAAGTTAGGGTGATGCCTTAGTTGGTGTAAGACACCTCATAAAGAACCTTTTATCAATAAGCAAAAATTGCACAAACGGCTTGGTGTCACAGTTTGATGTCGACAAACCACTGGCGACACCAGTGGACCTGTCTTGTGCAAGCATGCTATTAATTTCTTGTCTGATGTCTTTCCAAATCAGATCAGGATGGTCGTGGAAGGTTGCTACCTATAGACAAGGGTTCTACATCATCTAAGACGGTTACTAGGTGCTCTAGTTCGAATCAAAATTGAAGAAAAGACTAGCCGCCCCTGTGGAGATAGATCTACAATGCCAAGGATTCTTCCAGCACTATCAAGGGTTCTTCCAGCACTATCTTTTGCAAGACCAACTCGAGGACCCTTGCTGCACGTCTCCCACTAGATTTATGATCAAAGTTTTTTTCTCTTTTTCATTCTTGAGCTGTGATAGATTAGGTTTATTGTGTGCTTCATTGGGAACTTTTTCTAAGAGGAAGAAATTTGTGTATAGTGCACACCTCTATTTTGAGAGACGAGTTAACATCTTTTTGTCTAACGTTGAGTGATCTCATATGTTTAACGATTGATAGGTGAGCTTTCACCTACGTGTTGATCAAGCGTGGATAGGTGAGCTACCATCTTAATGTCTAATATGGATAAGTGAGCTTGCACCTTTATGTCAAACATGGATAGGTGATCAGCTATTAGCATCTTGATGTCTAGCGTGAATAGATGAGCTAACATCTTGATGTATCTAGTATGGATAGATGGGTTTACACCTTAATGTCAAGCGATGTATGAGGTAAGCTAGCATCTTGATGTCTAATAGGTTATAGTGAACACTCAAGACATTCTTAGAGAGTGAATGCAGGTCAGCAAGGGAGTAGACTGAACCACTATAAGATTATTGTGTCTCCTTGTGTTATTGCATCCTTGCTAGGTGGCGGATAATCTCTCTGCATGTACACCTCCATATTTAACACACAGTAACACTTGCAAGTGTAGACAAAAGTACGTAATTGAAGAGTCATTAAGTCCCACTTTGATATAGAGTTAGGTTAAAGGTGGACTAACTCAGCCCAATTAAAGTAACTCGGAGTTAACCCATTTTTGATTTGATAGGAGGATAGTTAATATGGGAGTAAGAAAATGAGCTAACATACTTTTAATCTAATGTGATTTGATAAGTAGTAGGTTAATCCGGTAGTGATGACAAATAAAATATTATATTTATATATTTTTTTACATTTTTTAATTTATCTCGCTCCCTCTCTCTACCTCTCTCCTCTCCTCTCTCACTCACGTCACTCTCTCTCTCTCTAAATCTTTAAATTTTTTATTATATTCTATAAATTGAATATACAATGAAAATAAAATGTAAAAATGACATTAATTATGGGTTTAAATTACGGTTCATCTTACATTAATTTTATTTTCCTAAATTTATAAATATTTTTATTATATTCTATTAATTGAATATTCATGGAAAAAATTTTATGAATAACATCAATGAATTGAATTGAATATTTTCCTAATAATTATATTTAAATATTTTTAATATATTCTATAAATTGAATATATCATGAAAATATTTTTTTGATAAAACATCATTAATCTCACTTTAAAATTTAAAAGTCACAATTGTTTATAAACATTACTAGTTATCTTAATATATTTATTTTGTAACTCATAAATATATTTTTAATTGATTCTATATTATAAATATATTATTATAATAATAAAAGATTTGATAATAACTATCATTAATATTACTAATTAATGTTTAAATATGATAAAAATTATAACAATGCACTGCTAATCTCGTTAAACTGAACAGGGGAGAGAGCGCGGGAGAGAGTGAGAGAGAGAGGAGAGAGAGAGAAGTGCATTAACGAGGGCATTTAATATAGGTTAACCATGTTAAACTCATCTCCTGAGGTGGGTTTTGTAACCCGGGAATAACCCGTGGTTAGCCCAAAATTAAACCCGTTTAACCTAAATCCTTAATCAAAGCACCAAAATAGTTAACCTTGAGTTAACTTTGGGCTAACCCAAGGTTAACCTAATATCAAAGTGGGGCTAAGAGACCGGTTTAGCTGGTCTAGTCAGATAATCCCACCTCTTCATTGGCAAGCACTTGGTGGAGTCTGCCGACACAAGCCAAACCATGCATAAACCCTTTACATCTCTCCTGTACTTCCTGACTGCTCTCCTCACATCTCCACCACCAGTTGTGTGTTCCTGTCTGTGGGTAGAGACAGGAGGTGCACCTCGGCAACTTAATCTTCCTAAGTGAACTTTTGCCTTTTTCTCTCACTTTCTTCCAAATTATGGTTTTTTTTTAGCCATAGATTTGTCACTTTCTTCGAAATGATGGTTACTCAGGAGAAATCATATATCTTGAGATCAATGAACTTTTATTTTGATGATTGTAGGGGTTACTCCACTGAGTTAGGTAGGTAACCCACCTATTGTGGTGGAACAGTTAACTTGGGGTTAACCCCAATTTAATAACCATATCCTAACAATTATGCATGGTTATCTCTACGTACCAGAGTAATTTTTTGTGCAAACTCAAAAGTTAGTTTCATGGGATTATTCTCGAGTACTTTAACGCGCAACCAAAGTGGTGCTGACAGACTGGTTCTACTTGGGGAGGTGCAAAATGCTGGATGATCCATGGAGAATTCAATTCGATGTGAATGCAGAGCCAACTTCCAACAGAGATACAGCCTGTGACTGCATCTACAAAGGAGACGTAATTATGAAGGCCAACTTTCTGATCCAGAACACGCTTTACATTAATGGCAGGTGGCTGGAGGTAGTTGACGATCGATGGCCGAAACCCTAGTTAATGCCTGCGGGCAGCAGCTACCTTGGCCATGCACAAAGGCTCTCATGGTCCCCGACAGAACAGTATTATATATATAGATTCCCCCCCCCCCCCACCCCAACTCTTCCCTGCAGAGAACCCTCACTTCTACATGCACCATCCTCTCCCTCGATCCCACGTTCGACACCAAGAAGAACATGAAGGACAATCATGCAACCTTTCCATAGCATCCTCGTAGCTGCAGATCGCCGACCTGAGGCTTCTGCAGCCTCTACTTCCAACTGCCTGCCTCGGAACTCTTCCTGCACTGTTTCCGTCCCCTCATGCATGGCCTGCAAAAACTGGGCCATGCATTACAACTGATCGAGCCGTGCAATTGAGTTACATCTCCAAATTCTAAATGGAGTAATTTCTTTCATCTTTTATTTTTGACCGATCTAAATATGCCCAGTTTAATACCAACAATTGAGTCGGATCCTGATTTGTAAATAAAAGAGAACAGTACCTAGTGTTGTGTACTTATAATTCATCGTTAATTGTCATTCTAAATTAATCACATATTATACATGCGGTCGAGGAGTATATCAAATAACTCAAACCTGTTAATTAATTGTGATGGTTAATTATCAGTTCTGTCACATCTAATATTATGGAAGGGTTGGCCGTACAGCAAATCCTTTATAATGGAATCTGCCTGGATCTCGTGATGGGAACCCCCCACCCCCCCCTCCAGCACACACACACACACATCCCAGGCCAATTTGGGGCCAGCAGCCCCATTAAAACTGGAGGTTATGCGCGTCGTTGTTCCTATGTGACTGAAGGCTTTTCGGTGACGACGATGTTTCCGACCAAAAAAGGAAAGATGACGAGTGACGCTGTAAATTATTGTAAGACAGTGATTATTATTAATTATTATTATGGATGTTGATATATGTTGTGAAGGATTAATTCTTGATGCTGAACAAATTAAGACAAGCAATTTATTGGGGGGGGGGGAGGGGAGAGTAGCAGGAGGGCTTTGATGTTACTTAATTAGATAGAGTAATGTTTTGTGCACCGAATTTGGTGCATAAAGTCACGTCAATTTATAACCTTTATTCTCGTTGACTTAAAAAAAAAAGTAAAAATATCATTTCTACACAGAAAGGACAACCTATGTCAGAATGGTACGGTCTATTTTTTCGTGCATTAAAGACGGAGTGCACTCGACATAAAAAACACATGACTGAACTATTTTATAAAAGAATATAATATTTTACATTTGAGTGAAATATTTTATTACTAAAATGAAATATTTTGTTTGAGTTCAGAAATAAACTAATAAAATATTTTATACAAATAAAATTTTTTGTTACATGAACGAAACATTTATTATTAGGATAAAATATTACATAAATAAAATATTTTCTTACAGGAACGAAATATTTATTATAAAGATAAAATATTATAGAAATGAAACATTTTATTATAAGAACGAAACTTAATAAAATATTTCAATACTATATCAAATGTTTTATTCATATAATAAAATATTTTATTCTTCTACAAAATATTTCAGTCACGTGTTTTTCTGTCGAGTGCATTTCATCTTTAATACGTGAAAAAATAGATCGTATCATTCTGACGCGAGTTATCTTTTCTGCATAGAAATGATCTTGTGACTTTTTTTTAGATCAATGAAACAAAGATTACAAATTGACGTGACTTTGATTTGATCCGCGAAGCATTACTCAATTAGATACGTCTCCGAGTCTGAAACATATATAATATGTACGTGACTTACACATTTCTATGTCACATATTTTACCGTACTTATACAAGATCATCGTTTGATAATTTATTTAGTTCCTCCTCAAAGTTACTTTTGACTTTGTGAAATTAACTTTTTTAAACATTAAGTTGTCCAATCAAATGATTGGATATGGGTTATGATGATAGTGATAAAATATATTATAAAAAATATAATATAGCCACATTGTGGTGGGCTCTTCTCCTTGGGTGGTGCACTAATTAAGCAACACGCTTGGCGAAGGTTTCAATCTTCTCATCACTAATAAGCTATAAACCTATAGTGGGAGCAGCTGAGAGGGTACAGGAAATCCTTATTCTTCTGAAACACATATAATCCGAAATGCTTTAACAATATTTCAGGGGGAAATTCTCTTGAGAAGTTTGGGAAGTGCTTCTAAAAATGTGCTTTAATTGACCATCCGAACCAGTTTAATTCGGGCCACAGGTCCGAATGTTGATCCGGATCTTTTCTTTTTTAGTTACATCCATGACCCAGTTGTCCTCCAATAGAACATGTGTTAAATAAACATAGGATAATTAAAAAGAATCGCCTCTTACGTTTATGTTGTGAGAATGTCATTCTTACATGCTAATTAATACATCTTAATTGCGTAAATACCTGTCCGAAAATGTTCATCTAATTAGACACCTTAACTTGTCAACTGTCATTAGATCAATATAACTAGTCAGAGTTTAGAAAAACTAACTAGGATTGAAAAGAAGAATGATCCTAATATCTTGACTTATTAATTAGTACAAAAATGATTTTATCGTCCAAACATAGGTGACCAAAATGACTCTCTATTATGTGCCATCCATCATTTACTTTTGGATGACAATTAATTGTACAGATATTTGCTTATCTTTGCATAATACAATTATATATATATATATATATATATATATATATATATATATATATATATATATATATATATATATATATATATATGTACGGGAGAAGTGAGCACGTGGTACGGAGGTGACGTGACAATGATCATTTCTCATATTTATAGTTATTTTTTTAAAATGAGATCCAAAGTCTCTTATCTTGGAACGAGACTTACGCCACCAAAAAATTATCTTGAAAGTCAGGAGAAAAAATAAAAAGGGGTTTAAATATTGACTTGAGATCCAAGTCACTATTTATTTATTTATTTATTCCAAGTAAAATAGGGGCATGAGTCCCATTCCAAAAAAAGAGATTTTGGCCGCACCTAAAAAAATTAAAAAAAAGATTATAATCAAAGAAAGTGATCATGACGACATCACCGAATATCGACCGTTGACTAGTTCTTTGACAAGTGGGTGGCCCACATGTTTGGCAAAAAGAGCGGAGGATGTGCAGCAACGCAGGTCCCTTACATTCCTACAACCTCCCCTTCGATTTGTTCAACTCTTTTGTAGTCCACATGTTATGAGACCAATATGTAAATAAGACTCTGTTTACGCGCGCGGGGAGTCACTTCTATTTTTCCCTCGCGGCGGGGACGCGCACTCACCTTTTACAGGAGGCCGAGATAGGTCGACTTGGCACGCGAAAATTTCGAGGGTATTGAAAGGAGGGTGAAAAGAACGATAGGAACGCACAGGAAGGAATGGCGTATAATCGTTCTGGAAGATTGGAATATGGATGGCTGGATGGGAATGCGGGCGTGCCAGTCGATTTCTCGACAATCACCTGTGAAATAAAGTGTTTGACTGGGGATGTGCCGCCAGGGCACGGCACGTGAGCACGAAATGTCATGCGCCACGTGGAGAGGAGGAGGTTTCACTAGTACGAGTGCACATGTGATTATGGGGATTAGTGTACTAGACGTCTTTCCCCACCGGTCGCAAGCAACCAGTGTTTATTTTACATCAGATTGAATCCAAACACTTTTGTTTCTACCGCCAAAGAGAGAATCAGGGACCCTGGGAGCCACGACGTCGGGAGGGCTTAGTCCATGCAATAGTGACAGAACAACAGCAACACATCGGGGATAACTGGGGACAGAGAGACTAGTTCCAGTGTGGACACTAGAGGGGGTATGCATTCTGGATTTATGAGAATGAGGTATTGACTCGAACAGAGGAGCAGCGATCACTGGCTCGGCAGGGAGTAGGCAGATTCTGGCTCGGGTATAAGGTCTATCTGGGTAGAGGGGTTAGGACCGAGCTGGGAGACAGATGGCAGTCTGGTGGACGGCGTTGAGACTGGTAGCTAGCGAGGATGGGGATCAGTTCCCGGACTGGATTACACCACTATATGCCATGAGAGGCGTTTATACGAGGTGTGTAAGCCTGATTACAAATGTGTGCAAGTCACGGGACAATTCCGTCGTTTATGACGGTCCCCGGGTCATTGCGTTATTGTGCGGGTATCTCCGCATTTGCACGTAGTGTTCATCAAAGGGCTTGTGACTCGGTAGGATGCTGCCCGAGGGGCGTCACAATATATTCCCGATATGAGACAGTGTCGAGATCGGGGAAGTTGGGGTGCCGTGGGCACCGTCATGCTGGAACGGTTGGACGGTGTGAGTGTCGCCATGTCTAAAGCGACCAAGAGCCGTTGAGCTTGGAACCGCCGGGTGCCATAAGCACCGTTGTGACTGGGGTAGTCGAGGCCGTAGGTATCACTTTGACTGGAGTAGTTGGGTATCGTTGGCACGACGGTGACTGGAGCAATGGGGCGTCCCAAGCACCGCCGTGATTGGGGCGACCATGTGCCATTTGAACTGGAAGAGTTGGGTGTCCTAGACACCGTTGTTGGAACGACCATGTGCCATCAACAAACTCTTCTCTCCGTCCCTTCGGGGTCACGAATAATTCGTTTGGTTTGGATCTCCCGTCTAGGTCATTGAATGAACAGACTTTTATCCCCGTCCCTTCGGGTGACGAATATCCCTTTTGAATCAACAAACTCTTCTCTCCGTCCCTTTGGGCGAATACCCCTTTTGATTTGGACCAGCCGTCCAGACCGTTAAAGGAATAAAACCCTTCTCTCCGCCCTTGTGGCTCGTCTTCCAATAGCTTCGGCTCTCATAGCCCACCTTCTGATAACTTCGGCTTTCATAGCCTGCTTCCCGGGTGCTAGCCCACGTGGCATGGGTTCTCGACCTTAACTTCGGTCCGCGGACCCGTTCTCCTCATCATGTTGATGAATCTCTTAGTCGGTCTGCACCCGCAGGCCCCGCTCTCTCATCCCTCGCTTGCGCCGCCTGCAGGTGGGGGGCATTTGTGAACACTAAAAATTTTTCACCCCATGTTTACGTGCAGGGGAATAAAGAAGAGGAGAAAAGGGAAGAGAAGATCAGAAGAAGAAAAGAAGGAGAGGAAGCCCCCTTGAAGCCCTCAGCGGCACACCCTGCAGACGACCTTTAACAGCACGCCCCGCAGGCCCACTAGCGGCATGCCCCCTACACACCTCTCAGCGGCACGCCAGGGCGACCCTTCAGCGGCAGGCCTACACACCTCCCAGCGGCACACCTTCTGGGCCTTCCAGCGGCACAACTTTCCAGCCTTCCAGCGGCACACTTTGGTTTGTTCTCCACCCGGTGCGACCGGCAGAACGAATGTAACGCCATGCGCTATGGCCCTTGGCGCACAGTGGGGACAGCTCAGGGCTAGCTGAGGTGTCAATCCCTCAAGCAGGCACGCTGGCTACTCTCTACAGCCAAGGATGGGGGAGGGTCAACTCCATTTAATGTTCGTCGCTATCCGACGTTCCCGCCGGGGAGAATATAAAAGATGCCCTCCTCTCCGCTACAACAGAGAGAGATCGATCACGGAGATGCTGCTAGGCAGACAAGAAGGGAGAAGAAGAGAAGAAGAAGAAGAGAGGAAGAGGGAGGCTGCTCCGGCATTGGAGGCTCTCTGGCGACCACTGAAAGAGAGAGTAAGAGAAAGAGAGAGAGGGAGAGAGAGAGCCTAATGTAGTAGAGGGAGTGGGGGAAGAGCAGGGAGCCGTCGCCCCTGCTCAACCCCAACACTCCCCCTCATTCTTCCTTCTTTCCCCATTCTCAAGTCCTTCTTCTTCCCCCTTGTCTTTGGTTCAGCCCAATGGGGTCCTGCGATGTATGTGGCCGACCACGGTTGCTTTTCTCCATGAATAAAAGAATGTCCTCTGTTTGGTTTTTCTCCCGCTCTCCCTTAGCTATTTCTCCCACGGTATGCCCAGTTGTGTGTTTCCACTCCTTTCTCCGGTGGTTTCTTCTCCCGCGATAATTCCCTATCAGGGTCCCAGCCTGTCCAACCTAGTGGACAACGCCTGGGTGTGATGCCACTTTAAATGGCCTGCTACCGGGGCTTCCCTATGCTGGGTCCTTCTCGTTTTTGTGGCCTTTGATGGAGTTTAGTCCCAAAACCTATCCTTTCAGCCTAAGGGGAGCCCCCCTCTTTCCTCCTCTGAGCCCTGCAAGCCCAATGCCCACATCTTGATGCCCCCTTGCAACCCTCTCTCCCTCCTTACTGACGTTCTCCTTGGTCTGGCCAACCTAACACCCTCAGTTCATTTTCTCTCCACCACCATCATTCTTTAAGCTAGCCCCTGTCCGGTGCACCTTCGATCCCGTTAGCCCGGTGCACTCCTCAGCTATCTGATCCGGCACACCCCTGAGCGGTCAGGCTGGCACAGCCCATCCCCTTTTTGACCGGCACGGCCTTCATCACGGCCAGCCCGGCACACCCCAGCCCTAGCTAGCCCGACACAGCCCTTTGCCTCCAGCCCGGTGCACCCTAGTCCCGCCAGTCCGGCACACTTCATCCGGCCCCTGTCCGGTGCACCCCTGCCCGGCACAATCCCATTGTCTCCTGTCTGGTGCAGCCTTCTAACCCTTGCTATCTGGTACACCCCCTTGAGCTCTCCTAGCCGGCACACCAGCCACCCTGTGCTATCCGGTGCACCCTCAGCCCGTCATAAAAGTGTCTTCCGTCCACTGGTTTTCCCAAGCTTTTCGAAGTTTTATCAAAGGTGCTACTGCCTCTGGCACACACCTCAAATTATCAGATTCCGCCACTCCTTGTGGGCGTGTTCCCCTTTACTCCCCTTACCATCCAGGTCAAGGGGAGATGCTGCCAAATTTTTATTATAAATAATAACATGTTAAAAGACAAAAGGAAGCAACAAATAAATGGAATGAATAACGACAAGATGCTTCAACCAAGACAAGGAATTGTGGACAACATGAAGAGAACCGAACCGGACGATAATCATAAGAACTTGAGCATTGGCTACATAGAGAAGAAGAAGAAGGGGAAGAGATCAAAAGAGAAAGGGATCGAGGAAAAGACTGACAAAAGGGGTAAAAGGCATCACACACACTCCGTGGAGCTAAAGAGACAAAGGGGGATAAGAGAAGCAGGAATAAAAAGGGAAAAACCCCCTCATTGGCCTTAGCCTGCACACCCTAGTTCAACCTTAGCCGGCACACCTTAACCCCCTCCACCCAGTGCACCCTACCCCGTGCCTTGTCCAGCACAACCCAGCCACACGACACACCCCAACTGGGCCTCGCCCGGCACACTCCGGCTGCGGCCCTGTCCGGCACAACGCAGCCTCCAACCCCCGCCTTGTCCGGCACACCCCAGCTGCAATCCTGGCCGGCATGCCCAAGTTGTATCCTCCCCGGTGCACCCTGGCTCCCTTTGGTCCGGTATAGCCTGGCCAGGCCCTTACCCGGCACACCCCAGCTCGGGCCCTCTCCGGCACACCCCAGCCGAGCTCCCAACCCGATACACCCAGCCTTGGCCAGCCCGGCACACCTCCATTCCTTCTTCGCCCGACACAGCCTCTCACCTACTTTGCCGGCACACTCCCAAACTTGCACTGACCTCTCCTTGGCCCAACAGAACTTGCACCGATTGCACCTTGCACCGACCTGGTCCATTGGCCCCAACCAAACATTGCATGGACCCTGCCACACACGCCCCAAATGTAACCAAAAATACTAATAATAATAACAAACTCACAAAAAGGGATAAAATAATAATAATAAATAATAATAATAATAATAAATTCAAACTAAATAAATAAATAATAATAATAAAAATAAATAATAATAGTAATAATAAATCCACCAAAAAATATATACAAGAATAACAAATAATACTGATAAAAAAAATCAAATAATAATAAAACGATGAGATCTGCTCCGCAACCCCGTTTCTCCTCAAGACCCGGTGTAAAGGGAATATTAACGTCGCCCCTCCAAGTCGAGTTCGGACCTTGGGAACCATCCTGATATGGCTGTAATCCGACATTGCTCTAGGTCGATAGTTCGTCAAACTAGACTCGTTCCCACTGGGATTCGTTTTCGCTCTTTCATCAAAATTATCGCAAAACTCGACATACATTTGTACGGGTTTATTTCCGTTTACATCGTACCTTCAATACGGACCTTTGTCCGAACATGAAGTGGTCCATACATGACTGACAAAATCCGAATGGAATGAGGCGGCTCTCGTCCTCCCCGAACCCTATACATGGGAATATCGATAAGACCTTCGTGAGTCACGCATGGACCTCGGGTTTGTCCCAACCATGGTCATTGTTTGACCCACATCCTGGGCCTATAGCCGGCTATCTCTGTATACGTCTTTGTTTTGGAATCTGGAGAGGGGGATTTCTGTAGCCCATCTAAGAGCAGCCAAACTAGGTCCACCTGGACCAAACGAGGCCCAGCTCATCTAAGTGACAGCCACGCAGGACCCACTTAGCATCAAAGCCCAATAAAGTCACTCGGGATCAAGCCCTTCCTCGGCGGCCATTAGGCTCGAAAGGCCTGAGCGTCGGTCCGGTCGGAGGAAGACCCATCCCCAACCTATCCCCCTCGCCGGGATAAAGGCTAGCGCTCCGCGCCCACTCCGGCCGAGCCTCAATCGAGCTATGCCTATCGCCCGGATAGGGTTGGCACTCTTCATGCTTGGGTCGAGCGACGATTGCTTGTCCACGCTGCCGTTGAGAGCCCTTTATGAGCAGGAGTTCACAAAGATAAGGGACCCACGACTCCTCAAGGCTATAAAGATCTCACGATGATGACGTAAAGAGCCCACGTTGAGGACGTAATTCCCGCATGAAACTCCTCAGCTTACGGGACTCATGAGGCTAGCACACTATTTAAACCGGGGACTCCCTCCAGCAAACGGTAAGGCCTACACATGCCTAAAACTCCCTGAGCAGGAACCACTTCACCACCTTGGTGGAGAGGGATCTTGTGCATCTCCTCACTCCTCTTTTCATAGCTTCCACCACTGCTCTACTGACTTAGGCATCGGAGGGTTTACCCCAGGGAACCACCCTTGGGCCCCCTGATCCGTTTCCCTTCCTTGCAGTTCACTGATCGGTGATCATCTCCCCAGCTCAGGACCAGCGCGAGATCGCCCCTCTTCATCTGGCGCCGTCTGTGGGAAACGGTCAAAGAGCCAGCATGGTGCGAAGAAGTACATGGAGGAGATCCGCCGGCGATAGGGGGAAGGCCATGGTGGTGGGGGGAGAAGGCCCTTCTCAGGCCGCGCAAGACCCCCCTCCAACGCCAGCACCCCAGCCGACAAACTACCTCCGCCCACGGTAGTAGGGCAACCATCCAACGAGGGCGCTGACGCTTTCCAAGTCCTCTACCCAAAACTGGATGTCCTCGTGGAACTCATAAGGACTCAGGCGGCCAGGGAAGGAAGGTTACGCGCCCCTCCGGAAAGCCCTCCCCGCAGAGACGCGTCCCAACACACTGTCAGAGGTCACTTCACCCTCCGAGGGCGGCAGCTTATTCGCAACAGGTCAGGAGGACCTTTACAAGCCCCCCCTCTGGAGCAAGAGGCCTCCTCCACACCGAAACGGTGGAAACCTGGGGCATGCCATCCGCACCCGGAGACCGAAGTCCCTAGGGAGCGCTAGGACAGCCTGCCATCACGCCCCCGTAGCCCCACGGCGCAACAGCAGTCGGAGTTATCCCTCCGTCTGCGAGAGTTCGAGAGGCGCTTCGCAGAGCAGGAGCGCGCCTTACGCGCCTTACAGAAGACCTCTCCGCCAGAGGACGAAGAGAGATCCCCATTCTCTGACTATATCTTGAAGGCAGAGGTATCTCCTAGAACCTCCATCCCGATCATCAAGCCTTACGACGGCCAAGGTGACCCGGCCGACCACTTCGACAGCTTCGATGCCCTGATGACCCTTCACGGGGCGTCCAACGCCATCAAATGCCGAGCCTTCGCGACCACCCTAGTCCAAGGCGCCCAAGCATGGTTCCGAGCCCTCGCCCCAGGATCCATCCGAGGCTTCAAGTAGTTTGGGCGAGTATTCAAGGAGAGTTTCACCGGCAGCAGCCCCCCGAGGTCGGTAGCGGAGCTATTGGCTCTCAAACAGGTGCAAGGGGAGAGACTCTGGTCTTACATAAACCGATTCAAATCGGAAGCCCTGAGAATCCCCTGCCTGGATGTAGCCTCGCCCATAACCGCGCTGAACGGAGGCACCCGGGACGAGAACCTCCGCCGCAAACTTGTCCTTCACCCTCCCTCGACCCTTGCCAAGCTAGTGACTCTGGCCTTATACCATGCTAAGTGCGAAGAAGTTCTCAGCGCATGTCGAGGCGCAACCGGCTCGGGTCGAGAGGGGGACAAGAGGCGAGCACCCGAGTCAAGCTCGGGCCAAGGAAAGAGGCGGAACTGAGACGGGGAGCACAAAGAACCGTCCCGGAAGTACAGCAGTACACTCCCTTAACCGCTCCAGGGTACGAGATATATGAAGACATCAAAGGCTCGGGCCTCCTCCGCCAACCCGAGCCAATGAGGTCGAAAAGTCATAATCGTAGCAAACATTGCATGTTCCACAGCGACCACGGGCATCACACCGGCGATTGCCACCAGCTCCAGGATGAGATCGAGCTCCTCGTCCGACAGGGACACCTACCCCGATTCGTGGTCGGGCATAAGGAAGATCGAGGCGCCCCAGAGGAAATCGACAACTCTCCTTGCGGGGTCCACATCAACGTCATCGCTGGAGGAGCTACATCAGGAGGAGACAGTGGTCGATGAAGGAAGCGTCATGCAGAGCAGGCGAGCCAAGCCATCCAGCCCCCCAAGGCCCCGCCAAGTGAGCCCCAGGTCATAGTCTTCTCCGACCAAGACCTGGAAGGGCTGACCACCCCGCATGACGACGCCCTAGTCATATCGGCCACGATAAACCATTGTAACGTAGACATGATTCTAGTTGACAATGGAAGTGCCCTTGATGTATTATCTTACGAGTGTTTCCTTAAGATGGGGAAGAATCCGTCTAAACTCTGCCTGATCTGAACCCCCCTTTACGGGTTCAATGGCCAGGCCACTTATCCCGAGGGAGCCCTAAGCCTGCTAGTTACTCTCGGCACCCCACCCAAAACCGTTACGGTTATAGTGGACTTCATAGTGATCAAGGGTATGATAGCATATAACGCGATCTTCGGTCGAGGAATCCTTAGCCGAATGAAAGTGGTGCCCTCTACCTATCACCAAAAGATGAAGTTCCCCACTAAAAATGGGGTGGGGGAAGTCCGGGGCAACCAGGCGACGGCCAGAAGGTGCTATAATATCTCGGTTGAAGCCACAAGGCCGGACGGGAAGAACAAGGGCCCTCGGGAAGTCAAGGAAAAATCCACAACCTCCGAGCCTGGAGGCGAGCTGCTAACTGTTTTCCTAAACGACAACCTGACCCTAGGAGTAAAGATTGGAGCCGACCTACCATCTGAGGTTCAGTAGCAATACAAAGATTTTCTTTCCGGGTACATCCGAGTCTTTGCATGGTCTGATGATCAACTCCCCGGGATACCGGGAGAGACAGTAATGCATAAACTCAACCTCAACCCGACCATGAAGCTCGTACAACAATGTAGAAGGAAGCACGCGCCAGAGAAGCAGGCGATCATCAAGGAGCAAGTCACCAAGGGGCAAAAGACTGGTCTTTTTAGATCGGTCATGTACCCGACGTGGCTGGCTAACGTCGTCCTGGTGCCAAAAGCTTCGGGAAAGTGGCCAATGTGCGTGGACTTCACTGACTTGAACAAAGCCACCCCAAAGGACTGCTATCCATTGCCGAGCATCGACCAACTGGTTGATTCAACCTCGGGCAACGAGATACTCAGCTTCCTGGATGCCTATTCGGGCTACCACCAGATCAGAATAGATCCAGAAGACATCGAGACGACCGCCTTCATCACCGACTTCGGCGTATACTGCTACACCCGGATGCCTTTCGGGTTGAAGAACGCTGGGGCCACGTACCAGAGGCTGGTCAATCATATGTTCGAGGGACAGCTCGGTCAGAACATTGAGGCCTATATCGACGACATGCTCATCAAGACCACCAAGGCCGAGGACCACTTCGCCGACCTAGCAGAGACCTTCGACACCCTCCTGAGATACAATATGAAGCTCAACCCCACCAAGTGTGCCTTCGGAGTAAGATCCGGAAATTTCTGGGCTTCTTGGTGACCCAGCGTGGGATCGAGGGCAACCCCGATAAAGTCCAGGCCATCCTGGACATGTGCCCACCCACCTTGATGGGGACATCAGAGCAAGAGCACTACCATTTTAGTTTGCATTTGTGTCCTTTAGTTTATTTTTATATCCTTGGGAAAGTATGTTTACAATTGTAAGGCTTTATAAGCCAATGTGTCATTACCTAGGATTCTTTGGGTTTTTATGTAAAATGTCAGTAGGTCCAGCAAGGGGGCCCTCATTCATTCCCCATTAATCCACCTAAGTCATTTGGGTCCATATGGTGCTGGTCAACCATCCTAGGTGGCTTCTAGATGCTTGGACTTTCAAAGGGAGACAAATGGACTAAATAGTCCAAGATGCCACCTACCATGGCCCATTGGTCAAGGGGGCGCCCCCCTCCCTTTTAGTATTTTCTTTTTTTCAACCGCGCACGGTCCACGTCTTCCCTCGCTTAGGGACGATCGTGAGCTAGAGTCCCAGGTCGCGTGTCTATCCCGCATCACACCTGCATCAAGGATGTTCAACGCCTTACTGAGCGCATTGCCGCGCTCAGCAGATTCCTGTCCTGTGCGGCCGAACGATGCCTACCCTTCTTCAAACTGTTGAAGGGGCCCAAAATGGCATCTGCTACGTTCACATGGGACGAGGAATGCCAAAGAGCTTTCGCCGAGCTTAAAGAGTTCATGGTTTCGCCCCCGGTGCTTTCCAAGCCTATCCCAGGTGAAGCCTTGCATCTCTATCTCTCGGTAACTCCATCCACAGTTAGCTCGGTCTTGGTCAGAAATGACTCAGGAGTCGAGAGACCGGTCTACTACACCAGCAAGGTGCTCAACAAGGCTGAAAGAAGACACCTCGCAACCTAAAAACTCGTGCTAGCGTTGGTTACCTCAGTCAAATGCCTCTGACCCTATTTCCAAGGGCATTCCATCATCGTGCTGACCGGCGAACCACTGAAGAGGACCTCGCTCACCCTGAAGTCTCGGGACGCCTCGTCAAGTGGGCCATCATGCTCAGGGCCTACGATATATCGTATCGACCTCGCTCAGCTATCAAAGGATAGCCACTCGCTGACTTCATCACCGAGAGCACCATCCCGACCGAAGAAAAATCTCCGTCCGCGCCCGGGCCAACCTGGGAATTGTTCATTGACGGATCCTCCAACTCGGCGGGGAGCGGCGTCGGCATCCTCCTGAAGTCCCCCAAAGGAGAAGAGCTACAATACGCCTTCAAGTTCAACTTCCAGGCGTCCAATAACGCCTCCGAGTACGAAGCCCTTATCTCGGGAGCCCGCATGGCCCGACGGCTGGGGGTTGAGCGAGTCAGAATTTACACTGACTCCCAACTGGTCGCTAGCAAGGTCAACGGCGATTACGAAGCTCGAGAAGCACCGATGGTCAAATACCTCCAGCTGGTCAGAGCCATGGCACAACAGTTCAAGAGTTTTGAGGTAGTCCGAATAGCTCGGGAAGAAAACTCCCGAGCGGACGCCCTCTCTCGACTGGCCTCCTCTCTTGACCCCAAGGGTACTCGATCAGTCTGTTGTGTATATGATTTTGATGATTACAAAATGACTTTGTTGCTTGCCTTGTGCTTTATTGATACTTCATGTTCTCTTGTGCTTGAATCCTTCTTGTTCTATTGCTATGGGGTCATGTTCTAGAATGAGAATGAATTTGTTAAATATGCTTGAAAGAATGCATATACTGTGTACTCAATGAGAATTCATGATAGAACATGTTTGCATGATTGAACACATGAATGAGCCTTTATGCTCACTTGAATTCCCGTTATGCTCATTTCAATATAATGTGCGAATCTTCTTGCATTATAGGAACGAGTCATGATGGACATCATCTTGTTGTCCACCATTCAAAACTTATGTTAATTACATCACCATTCTTCAAAGAACCATTAGTAAGGCTTTGCAATTCACATATCTTCAGTTAAGTGAATTTTGGATAAGAAAGCTACAGTGTGTTGACCCAGAGAACTTGTGCATAGATACATGATGTGGTTTCATGTACCTCCTACATTAATCATTAAGGTTTGAGGATGTATGCTTCATGCATTTCCTACATGAGGTTTTGATGGTCATACATGTTATTCAAATGCATGGGTTATGTTGTTGACTTTTGGTTGAGATGTCTTGAGCTTTCACGCATAGTCTTCTAAGTTGCTGTGAAAGAATTGCATGAACTTGGCTCTTATGAAGATGGCTTCAATTAGGTCTCAATCAAGGAGATTGTGCTCATTGAACACACCCTTCTATTAAAATGGTATCATTCATGAGGTCATCAGGGTTTCAATGTGTGGATGCATTTGTGATGTCGTATGATTCCTCATACCTGTGTGATTGCACATCATACGATCATGTCATTGGTCTTGAGCTATATATTTGCTTCTTACATGTGCAAATGAGTATCCCTCATTTGATGCTATTTGATGTTGAGCATTTGGTAGATACAAGAATGCTAGTTGAAAGTTTGAGCTCCCATGTCAATATATTTGATTGAATGATAGATTCATGCTTATCATTTCAAAACCTTGTCATTTGGTCATATATATTTTTGTTAAGTGATATGAGAAGCAAAATACATGTTTGAATAGGTTCAATGATGTATTTTATTGTGAACATGTTCATAGTGTTAATGCTTGATGTAAAGATCTTGATTTTCAACTTACCTCTTGCTTTATCATGTTTTTCAGGATGAAAAATCATGGTTGATCTTCATGAGATTATGGTAATATTTAATCAATTGTTTCTCATTATTTTGATGGAGGTTTTAGTTATTTTTCAGGTCCAAACAAGAAGGGGTCGACCCACTGAGGTTCTGTCCAAAACAGAACCTGTTTTTTGCACCATGCCTGAAAGAGTCGACCCCTGGGGTCGACTCATAGAAGGGTCGACCCCTGTAAAATAGAACCCTCCAAAACAGACCTATTTTTTGAACCCTGCCTGAAAGGGTAGACCCTTGGGGTCGACCCATTGAAGGGTTGACCCCAAGGGTCGACCCCTGTAAACCAGAACCAAGATTTGGTTCTGTTTTGGGTTCTGTTTAGCCCGAGGGTCGACCCCGAGGGTCAACCCCTGTAAAACTGAACCACAAATCATTCTGGTTTGTGTTCTGTTTACCCGAGGGTCGACCCATTCCGGTACGTGGCGACGCCATCATATTTGACCTTCGTATAAGTGCGCCAAAAGTCCTTCCAATCCGATCCAAAAGCCTCAAATCACTCCAAGATATGTGGATCTGGTCCCCAAGCTATCTCTTGACTGTCCTAAACACATATATACATCTTGTTAGGTTGTAAACCCTAAGAAGAAACCAAGTGAGATCTGAAAATCATTTTTCTTCTAACCCTTGTGTGTGCAGGGTCGCAGCAGCTGCTCCAAGGGCTTCTTCCACATTGATCTAAGCTTAGATGTGAAGCAAAGAAGGTGGATTCAAATCTCAAATCGATCCTCTATTGGAAGCTACGTGGGAAACCAAGTTACAACTTCATTTTTGCAAAGAATCATTCATCCTCTTTCAAGAACGGTTCTTCATCCTACAGAAGCATTTCATGAGGGAGTTATCTTGATCTTTCACTTCTGTATCTTTTGTTTGAGATTGTTTAAGGTTGTGAATGGATTATCTAAGAGGTGCAACATATATATAAATGCTCATTTGTTCATCTAGTTACTGCCCTCTTATTAGTGATGTGTTTTTCATCCTAAGCAACAACAAGAGCTAATGCATTCCTTTCTCTTGCAGAAGAAGAAGGAGGAGTGCGGTCACAAGGTTGAAGAGAAGAGAGGTTTATTGTAATGCCCCGGGTTTTTCAGATCCCTCTTTGTGGGTCTCGGATCTAGTTTCTCGGAGTGTCCAACTCCGTTATGTTCAAAATTTTGTTTCGGACATCTTTCGTGTTCGGATCGGCGTGATCCGGAGCTATTTCGGAGGCCCGTAAGCGTTCCGCAACTTTTCTGCGTGTGTTTTCCGATTCCCGGTGTGTGTTTCGGTAATTCCTTCGGAACCTCGTTGCGGGTGAACCGGGCCGTTCACCTAGGCGAGTGTGGTACCGTTACGATCGGTGCGTTACGAGGATCGCGAGGGTGTGATTTTCTATTTTTCGGGATTTTTTTGAATTTCTGGATTTTCCTATATAAACCCCCCACTCTCTCTCTTCCCCTCATTTCTCTCTTCCTCACTCTCTCCCTTCTCACGCTCTCTTCTCTCCCTCTCTTCTCCGGCGGCCGACGGAGGCGGATGGGGGCGAGGTGGCGAGGCCCGTGGGACGAGGGACGGCGAGGACGGGTTGAGGAACGAGGCGGTGGCGCGAGGCGAGCCGGTTCGCGGGCGTGGAGGCACCGGTGGGGTTTCGGAGGCGTTTCTTCATGGATCGGCGTCCACGGTGCGCGAAATCTTCGGTGGAGGTAGGATGATGGACCCCCAGCCCATGCGCTTCATTTCCCCGCGAGTTTCGTAGGCCGTGGTGGGTCGAGCGGGCCGTTTGGGGCGTTTTGGGAAAAAATTCATGTTTTTGGGGAGTGAGTCGGATCCCTCGTTTTACGACGTTTTTGGCCGATCCAGGGGTTTAGATGTATGCCTAGGGGCTTGGGGATGGATTCCCCTTTGTTTCCCCATCACCCGGGGGTGATCGGGGCGTGGATCGGATTTTTGGGCATTTTCCCGCCGTTCTCGGTTTTTCGAAATGGTCACGGTCTACCAGTAACCGCGTTCATTGGTCGCGGTCCTGGGAGAACCGCGTTTGCCCAAGAGCGTCGTCAAGCGTCACGGACGTGCGATAGACCGTTTTCATCTAGTCGCGGTCATGATCCGACCGTGACTGTGGGGTCGCGGTCCTAGGGCGACTGCTACCACCGGGCTTCGTCTGGCTAGTCGCGGTCATGACCCGACCGTGACTGCTTAGTCGCGGTCCCCGGTCGACCGTTTCTAGGTGGTCGCGGTCCTTAGGTGACCGTGACTACGTTGCGGTTCCCGTCTGTGTGGTTTTGACCTCCGGTCGACCCGATTGTGACCCAGTGGTTGACTTTAGGTCTCGTGAGTGTCCCGGGCACCCTGTGGGTTCCGTGTCCATATTTCTGGGGTGTCGGGAGGCACCGTGTTACCTCGATTAGCATGCCCGTAGGTGTGGTGGGTCTAGGTGACCTCACGTGTTCCGGGCTTTCGTGTTACGCTCGATCGAGTCACCGTGCATCGGTGTGTGCGGTGGGGTCTCCCCCGCATGTCGTGGATTTGTTTAGAAGGCGATTCCCATGTGGGCCATGTGTTTGGCCTTGGACTGCGAGTCCAGTTACCCGGCCTGGGGCTGGAGGTTTCCCGCTTGCTCCGAGATGGGAGATCGACATGGCAGCTTGTGTGCTGCCTTGGGAATCATGCTTCTGTGTTTTCTGTGTGGCCCGTGTGGGTGGCTTTAATCCTTTACGTTCCCTTCCCGAGGGAGTTGTCTTGGCGGCTCGTGAGTTATCTCGGTACTCGTGCTACCGTGGTTTTAGACCTAGATATTCGACTAGATTGACGGCCTTGTGCTGTTACGTACATCGGTCTTGACTTCGAGTCTTGTGACTCAAGGACCGTTGGGTGTAGTGCATCTAGAGGACTGTCCAGTGTCCAGTGGCTTAGTGCCACTTGAGTTTTCTTGACTCTCGGACAGGGTGCGTGCGTGGCCTTGGACTGCGAGTCCTGTTTCTTCTCCGACTGTGGTCACCGTGCGACGGGGCCGGTACGTGGGGTGGTCCCCGTACGTCGTCGGACGCGGACGTTATTTTCTGTTGACTTGAGAGTCTACTCCTTCAGTGACCCTCCACTAGTCGTAGCCTACCAGTACGCGGTGGTGGTCGCACCAGGGAGTGGTGTACGGGCTTACCCTTAGAGGCGGTTTGTGGACCGGTTGCCGTCGGGCCCCACGTCTTGTAGCCAGAGTCCGGCTGATGAGAAAAACGGTCAGAGGGCTAGACCAGGGACGCGCGGTCTGTGTGTGCACACGTGGTTGGGGACAGTGGATGCACGTCGACGGGCGTGACCCCAGCTAGTCACTTGTTTGTGGTTACTTATACGGTGTTCGTGCCTTTGGTAGGCACTACCACATCAGGCAGTTCACCTACGGTGCGGTGTAAGTCGTCAGGGGATGCTACCAACTGTGCTTCTAGTGGGAGGTACTCCTGTCGAGTACGGAGTGATAGACTGTCAGTTTCCGTGACTTTGACCTTCGGGTTTCGGTCGTGTCGACCGTTGAGTTTTGGTTGTTTCGCCGTGGCGCGTGTGTTGGTTTTCGCGCCGTCAGACTAGTGCTAGTGGCTTTACCGAGGTTGCGTCTTGTTGTGCGGTACCCGTGATCGGATGATCGGGGTTGCACCTTGGACAGCGTGTCCAAGTAGGCTGTGTCCGGGGGACAGGCCTCTACGGCGTGGTTGCCGTGTGTTTTTACTTCGGTAAGCTGTACTAGTGTAGTCCGGTAGCCTCGATTGTGTGTTTGGGGTGTGTTTTTGGTACAGTAGGAGTAGTTGTAGTGCCGTGTTTCGACCGGCCACCGGGTTTGCTGTTCCTACTGTTGCGGTTGCTCTCGTAGCCCTCCTTTCCGCTACCACCGTTGTTTCCGGTTGGGGTTCCGCGGGATCCCTGCTGAGTCTCTATTTTAGAGACTCATTCCCTGCTTTTCAGGTGTGGCGGTTCTTCCTCGAGGTTCGAGGGTGCGGAGCGGAGGTTCTCAATTGCCAGCTTGCCGGGCCGAGTGTTCACTTGGCACGTGGTGCGCTTTACTGCTTTAGACTGTACTTTCTGTTGGACTGGACTCTTTTGTAGCTGTAGTTGTTCTTTCTTTCAGCTTGTTGTTGTTGGTTGTCCTGCTTTATTTCCTATTTCTTTGTGCCTCCACACTCCTTTTAGCCCTTCCGAGCCCTCCCGGCTCGTGGGCGGCGGTGCGAGTCTCGGGTTATCGGGCCTTCCCGGTAATCGGATTCTCGGGTCATTACAGCTGGTATCAGAGCGGTGGTTGTGGACGTACATAGGAATTCGAGATATTGCAGCGATCAGAGTCCGTAAGGTCCAGTATAGTCGGCAGCTGGCTTAGGGTTTTGTGCTTATTTTTCCGCTTTGTTTCTCGCTTGAGAGCTTGAGTGCGCTGTGCGGCGCTGTGAAGGTGGTTGCTGTTCGCGGCTTTCGTGCCAGCATGGGGCCTAAGGATTGAGGTTGAGAGTCTTCTCCCTCATCGATGGTGGCCCTGGTTGTGCTGCGTTGGGCAGAGGTTGCCGGCAGGTGCGTTGCTGCGGTGCTGCGTTTGAGGAACCTGCAGCGTGGTCAGGTGGCTGGAGAGGATTTTTCGTGGTTAAGTGGCCGTGAGTGTGCTCTGAGGGAGCTGCTGTCCTGGTTGGGCAGAGGTTGAGAGTCCCATGCTGGCACGAAAGCCGCGAACAGCAACCACCTAGTTGTGCTGCGTTGGGCAGAGGTTGCCGGTAGGTGCGTTGCTGCGTTTGAGGAACCTGCAGCGTGGTCAGGTGGCTGGAGAGGATTTTTCGTGGTTAAGTGGCCGTGAGTGTGCTCTAAGGGAGCTGCTGTCGGTTTTGGCCACTCCAGCTTGAGGTTTATCCAGCCCCTGAGGTGTTCAGGTCGTGGTTTAAGGTGGCAGAGCGGGTGTTCGGATCGAGAAGTGTGCTCGGGTGAGCGGAGGATCTTCTCGGTGAGCTACTGTTTCGTGGAGCCTGATGTCCTTGTCATGCTCTGTGGCGTCAGAAATGACGTGTCGGTCCCGATTGTTTTACGGATTTCGAGGCAGGATTGGGCTGTGGTGTCCCAGTAAGTCTTGCTCCTGCGCTCTTGTGTGCAAATGGGTTGTGTTCTCCCTGGAGTTGGCTTGAGATGTGAAGGCTCCACGGCGAGTTCGGGACTCGAGGATGAGCGTCGGCGGTTGTCGTTATGGCTTGTGTTGTGGCTCTTGGCGTGGTGTGCTGCAGTTCGAGGAATTGCAGCAGTGGTGCATCGAGAGATGCTATGATTGTGGTCCTACGTGACACTCGCCGAGTGTGTTGGAGGCACTGACCTGATGGAAGCGATGGTTTTCCTTGGTGCTGGATGGTGCTGTTTCCAGCATGTGCGAGGTTCGAGGTCAGGTCGAGCGTGGAGATCTTCCGTTGGTTGGAAGTGTGCTGGTTTCTCCTTTGGTTGGAGAGATTGCGTTGGGCTAAGGTTCGTCATCTTGCATTGCGTGTTCGGATTGGTTGGCCTTGTGTGCCATGAAGTCTGTGCGAGACGTGCTCCTTGTCTTGGCAAGGTGGTTGCTTGTGAGAAGTCGTGCCCATTCCCTTGTCGTGTGAGGGTGCTGGCGCTGTTCCGGAAGGATGAGTGTTGGTTGGGCGGTGTTCACTTTCTCGACTGTGCACGCGAATCGGAGTGCGTAGCGGAAGCGTGGTGGGCTTGTGACCCATTGGTTCAGGATCGTAGCGTTGGTTGATACGGGCGGATTCCTAAGTTTGCGTTGAGCACGAGAGGATTGGTTCCTCTGTGTGAAATGTGTTGTTGCCGTGCCGTTTCCCGAGAAGTCGTGATTCTTGGCACTGGCAGGATGGAGTGTTGGGGAATGTGATGGCTAGTGCGCCGCATGAGTACCATGTTCCTGTGTTGGAAGCTGTGTCAGGCGTCGGTGTTGGACCTGGATGGCGTTGTTGAGAAAGTCGCCTGACGGAGGTCGAGGACGTGTTTGTCAGAGTCGGTGGCTTGGTGTCCGACTTGTGTTCCCAGTCGTGTCCTCGGATGAGGTCATGTTTTGAGGAAGTGGTCCCTGGCAGACTATGGGTCCCGGTTGGCGGCTGTGAGTGGCTGGTGAGCCTAACCGTGTGACCGACCACAGCAGCGTCTGTTGGTTCTACGGTCTTGTCGGATTGTGACGGTGAGATGTATAATCGATCGGGGACCCAGAGTGCTTTGGTCGTGATGTCGGCAACCAGGTCGCCGTGAGCACTGTTCAGGTGGTGTCCCATGGCTCTGTGGTAAGGGCGGAATCGGGATTGGTAGGTGTCCACTTGGATTGATCGAAGGATTTGATGAGACCAGATGGAGGAGTGACACCTTTGGGTAGAGGCCTTTTTGTGAGATTGGCGTCAGTTTGGTGGTCCTTGAAAGGACGTTGGTGTCGCAATGGTTATCCCTGGTTTGGTGACCAGCATGGGATGGTTCCCCTGTGAGTCTGAGTCGAGTGAGGTGATGACTGAAGACACCAGGATCTTGTCATTTGGTTTCGTCATGCTCCCTGAGAGGGTCGAGTTGGTGCGATGTTCGAGCTCGGATGCGGAGTCCGAGAGGAGTGTAGCTCGAGATGTGGCATCAGTCTGTGTGGGAGTCGACGGATGGCTTGCCGAGGTTTGGAATGTTTCCTTCGGACCCGGTCGAGGACCAGGAAAGAAGGAAGAAGCTGAGAAAGCAGAGGTTTCCCGTTGACGTGTATCTGGCGACCACTGGATGGTCTTTTCACAAGCAGAAGGTGCTGGTTGTCAGAACTCGAGCGTGGCGAGAGCTGTGTGCCAGCGAGACCTTTGGTGGTCGTTTCTGTGATGTGCCTTTCCGGATGGGATCTGGGCTTTGTCGAAGTTTGTCTTCTAACAAGAGTGGCACGGTGTTATGTCCGGCTTTCGGCTTGCCATGTGTGAGATGTTTCTTGGTGTTAAGCCGATGTTCTGGTTGCGGTCTGCTGAGAGGACTGCTTGAGCTGGTGGAGGCTCTATTTTTGGTTGCTTCCTTAAGGAGGGTGTGCGACCTGTCAGCTGGCTGCGAAGCTGATGTACGATTTGTCTACCGGCCATAGGGTGGATCGGTAGCTGTTTCTCGTGTCGAGGGTTGTGATTCCTCGGTGAGCAAGATTGTGGCTGCGACACCATGGTGGATTCTCACGTGGTCTGAGGTGATGTCGGACTATGTCCTTTGGTATATGCCTGCTCTGTTGGCCAGTGTGCTCGACGCGCGGAGTGAGATGTCATTTGTGATTGTAAGTCTGGCTGTGTCCCTCAGGATCGATGTTTTTGTGAGAATCGAGGTTTTCTGTGCTGGGGCTCTGATAGCATGTCAGTTGGTTTAGTGTTCTTCCCCTGGGACTTCGTGCTAGGCCCTAAATTTCGAGGATGAAATTCCTTTAAGGGGGGAGGGCTGTAATTCCCCGGGTTTTTCAGATCCCTCTTTGTGGGTCCCAGATCTAGTTTCTTGGAGTGTCTGACTCCGTTGTGTTTGAAATTTCATTTCGGTCATCTTTCGTGTTCGGATCGACGCGATCCGGAGCTGTTCCGGAGGCCCGGAAGCGTTCCGCGGCTTTTCCACGTGTGTTTTCCGATTCCCAGTGTGTGTTTCGGTAATTCCTTCGGAACCTCGTTGCGGGTGAACCGGACCGTTCACCTAGGCGAGTGTGGTACCATTGCGATCGGTGCGTTCCGAGGATCGCGAGGGTGTGATTTTCTATTTTTTAGGATTTTTCTAAATTTCCGGATTTTCCTATATAAACCCCCCACTCTCTCTCTTCCCCTCATTTCTCTCTTCCTCACTCTCTCCCTTCTCACGCTCTCTTCTCTCCCTCTCTTCTCCGGCGGCCGACGGAGGCGGATGGGGGCAAGGTGGCGAGGCCCGTGGGACGAGGGACGTCGAGGACGGGTCGAGGAACAAGGCGGTGGCGCGTGGCGAGCCGGTTCGCGGGCGTGGAGGCACCGGCGGGGTTTCGGAGGCGTTTCTTCATGGATCGGCGTCCACGGTGCGCGAAATCTTCGGTGGAGGTAGGATGATGGACCCCCAGCCCATGCGCTTCATTTCCCGCGAGTTTCGTAGGCCATGGTGGGTCGAGCGGGCCGTTTGGGGCGTTTTGGGGAAAATTCATGTTTTTGGGGAGTGAGTCGGATCCCTCGTTTTACGACGTTTTTGGCCGATCCAGGGGTTTAGATGTATGCCTAGGGGCTTGGGGATGGATTCCCCTTTGTTTCCCCATCACCCGGGGGTGATCGGGGCGTGGATCAGATTTTTGGGCATTTTCCCGCCGTTCTCGGTTTTCCGAAATGGTCGCGGTCTACCAGTATCCGCGTTCATTGGTCGCGGTCCTAGGAGAACCGCGTTTGCCCAAGAGCGTCGGCAAGCGTCGCGGACGTGCGATAGACCATTTTCATCTAGTCGCGGTTGTGATCCGACCGTGACTGTAGGGTCGCGGTCCTAGGGCGACCGCTACCACCGGGCTGCGTCTGGCTAGTCGCGGCCGTGACCCGACCGTGACTTCTTAGTCACGGTCCCGGGTAGACCGTTTCTTGGTGGTCGCGGTCCACAGGTGACCGTGACTACGTTGTGGTTCCCGTCTGTGTGGTTTTGACCTCCGGTCGACCCGGTTGTGACCCAGTGGTTGACTTTAGGTCTCGTGAGTGTCCCGGGCACCCCGTGGGTTCCGTGTCCGTGTTTCTGGGGTGTCGGGAGGCACCGTGTTACCTCGATTAGCGTGCCTATAGGTGTGGTGGGTCCAGGTGACCTCACGTGTTCCGGGCTTTCGTGTTACGCTTGATCGAGTCACCGTGCATCGGTGTGTGCGGTGGGGTCTCCCCCGCATGTGATGGGTTTGTTTGGAAGGCGATTCCCATGTGGGCCATGTGTTTGGCCTTGGACTGCGAGTCCAGTTACCCGTCCTGGGGCTGGAGGTTTCCCGCTTGCTCTGAGATGGGAGATCGACATGGCGGCTTGTGTGTTGCCTTGGGAATCATGCTTCTGTGTTTTCCGTGTGGCCCGTGTGGGTGGCTTTAGTCGTTTGCGTTCCCTTCCCGAGGGAGTGGTCTTGGCGGCTCGTGAGTTGTCTCGGTACTCGTGCTACCGTGGTTTTTGACCTAGAGATTGGACTAGATTGACGGCCTTGTGCTGTTGCGTACAATGATCTTGACCCCGAGTCTTGTGACTCAAGGACCGTTGGGTGTAGTGCGTCTAGAGGACTGTCCAGAGTCCAGTGGATTAGTGCCACTTGAGTTTTCTCGACTCTCGCGTAGGGTGGGTGCGTGGCCGTGGACTGCGAGTCCTGTTTCTTCTCCGACTGTGGTCACCGTGCAACGGGGCCGGTACGTGGGGTGGTCCCCGTACGTCGCCAGACGCGGACGTTGTTTTCCGTTGACTTGAGAGTCTGCTCCTTCAGTGACCCTCCACTAGTCGTAGCCTACCAGTACGCGGTGCTGGTCGCACCAGGGAGTGGTGTACGGGCTTACCCTTAGAGGCGGTTTGTGGACCGGTTGCCGTCGGGCCCCACGTCTTGCAGCCAGAGTCCGGTTGAGGGGAAAACCGGTCAGAGGGCCAGACCAGGGATGCGCAGTCTGTGTGTGCACACGTGGTTGGGGACAGTGGATGCACGTCGACGGGCGTGACCCCAGCTAGTCACTTGTTTGTGGTTACTTGTACGGTGTTCGTGCCTTTGGTAGGCGCTACCACGTCAGGCAGTTCACCTGCGGTGCGGTGTAAGTCATCAGGGGACGCTACCGACAGTGCTTCTAGTGGGAGGTACTCCTGTCGAGTACGGAGTGACAAACTGTCAGTTTCTGTGACTTTGACCTTCGGGTTTCGATCGTGTCGACCGTTGAGTTTCAGTTATTTCACCGTGGCGCGTGTGTTGGTTTTCGCACCGTCAGACTAGTGCTAGTGGCTTTACCGAGGTTGCGTCTTGTTGTGCGATACCCGTGATCGGATGATCGGGGTTACACCTTGGATAGCGTGTCCAGGTAGGCTGTGTCCGGGGGACAGGCCTCTACGGCGTGGTTGCCGTGTGTTTTTACTTCGGTAAGTTGTACTAGTGTAGTCCGGTAGCCTCGATTGTGTGTTTGGGGTGTGTTTTTGGTACAGTAGGAGTAGTTGTAGTGCCGTGTTTCGACCGGCCACCGGGTTTGCTGTTCCTGCTGTTGCGGTTGCTCTCGTAGCCCTCCTTTCCGCTACCGCCGTTGTTTCCGGTTGGGGTTCCGCGGGATCCCTGCTGAGTCTCTATTTTAGAGACTCATTCCCTACTTTTCAGGTGTGGCGGTTCTTCCTCGAGGTTCGAGGGTGCGGAGCGGAGGTTCTCAGTTGCCAGCTTGCCGGGCCGAGTGTTCACTTGGCACGTGGTGCGCTTTACTGCTTTAGACTGTACTTTCTGTTGGACTGGACTCTATTGTAGCTGTAGTTGTTCTTTCTTTCAGCTTGTTGTTGTTGGTTGTCCTGCTTTATTTCCTATTTCTTTGTGCCTCCACACTCCTTTTAGCCCTTCCGAGCCCTCCCGGCTCGTGGGCGGCGGTGCGAGTCTCGGGTTATCGGGCCTTCCCGGTAATCGGATTCTCGGGTCGTTACATTTATGAGGCTGATGATTTTTATGATGTATGAAGGTTTGATTGGAGCTAGAATTTGAAGGAAAAGAGGATCAGTTTGAGGAGTGGAAGCAGATGATGTCAAGATCATGATCATCCGTCAAAGAGCCAAAGAGAAACAGATTTTGTTGAAGAAGGGGGAGCCTTATACTTGATGCATTTTTCTAGTTTATATTTATAGAATTTGTTTGGAAGGTCATAGCATATATTTGTGATTGTTACATATACATTTGAAAGAATATTTTGTGTGGGTGTTCGGAGAAAGGGTTCTCCGAGTGTGTGTGTTGTCGTCTGTGCGTCGATTTGTGCAGAGTATATCCGCGTGTGTGGTTGGGCATAACTTGGGGTATGTTCCCCGTGTGTGGTTGGGAGTTTACTCCCGTGTGGTTGTGTAGGCAGTGCCTACGTGTGTGTGGACGGAGTTGTGTCTCCGTGTGAAGTATTCAGTTCGGGGTGTGTTCCCCAACGGTGTGTGTGTGTGTGTATGTGTGTGCGTGCTACTGTGGCAGCAGTTTGAGGCAAGGCCTTGTGTGTGGTTTGCTGCGAAAGCAGCGTGTGTGTTGTTGAGGTTCGTCCCCGTGTTGCTACTTTTGTAGCGTGTAGTAAAGCCTCACCGGTTTGGTGAGGGGTGGACGTAGGGAGCCCGTCGTGGTTCCGAACCACCTTAAAAATCTCCGTGTCTTGTGGTTTGATTCTTGTGATTGTGTGTTCTCTATCCTATCTGTTTGTGCAATCGTGTGAGCTCAGTGAGATTGAGTGAATCAAGCTTTAACCTGTTTAGATTAAATTTCTCTATCCTGTAAATTCTGATGTGTGCTAGTTTGTGTTTCATATTGGACATAGTTTTTAGTAGTAGGATCTATTCACCCCCCTCTAGATCCGTATTCTTGCACTACGGGACCCAACAATTGGTATCAGAGCAAGGCTCTGTTGTCCCTGGATCTTACGATCTACAGAGTGATCCTCGTGCATTCTATAATCATGAATTTTTCTGAACATATCTCAATGAATTATCTGCCAATCCTCACTGGTTCGAATTTTAATTCATGGCTAGGTAAACTGTGTATGGTGATCAATTCTATCAATCCTAGTCTTTGGAAATTGATTTATCATGGTCCACACATATTACCTCTAGATGAGACCAAGTGGTCTAATCAGGATAAAATGATGCATCATGATAATGTTACTGCTTTGAGTTTATTGAAAGCTTCTGTAAGTACTAACAAGTATCCATTTAGGTCTTCTTGTAGGACGGCAAAGGAGCTTATGGACCGGTTGATCAAAGCTCAAGAGAAGGAAAGGTAAAAATGTCTCATGGCCGATGATGCTGATCAACAAAGTGACAAAAATGCAGAAGAGGTAAATTCAGATTCTGAAGAATTTACTCTTGATGATCTTATTGATGCTTATGATGAGTTGGAAAAGCAATATAAGAAAATCAAGTCAGAAAATAGAAAATCGAAAAAGGAATCTGAAAACATGCTCCATGAAAATGGATCTTGTGATAAGTGTTCTAAGCTTGATAACTTGAATGACATTTTAGAGCATGATGTTGAATGTCACAAAGAAACCATTGCTTGCTTGAGAAATGAGAATGTTACCCTCAAGAATAAAATCGATCAATTGGAGAAAACTAAAAAAGATCTAAGAAACAAAATGGAATCAAACTCAATTGATCAGGATATTTACAATGAATTGATTATGAATGATAAACTTGCAAATGAAAATGAAGAACTTAAAAAGGAAAACAGTGCTATTTTGATTCAGATCTCCCTGCTTGAAAGTAGATTGAAAAATCTTGAAAAACTTGAAAAAGGGAAATCTGTGATTGTTGATGAATCTGACAAGATGCATGTGTTAGAACAAAAGATGGAAAGCTACCAAACCATCAATGCTCAATTGAATGAAAAAGTCATTTCTTGTGACAATGAGATCATTTCCTATGAATTGCATATTTCATCACTTGAAAAAGAAATTCTTGATCTGAAAGCTTCTTTGTCTAAATTTGTAAATGGGAAAGAAAATTTGAACAAGATCTTGGGGACTAAGGTGAATTTTCAAAGAGAGGGGCTAGGCTATAATCCTGTGAACAAAAAGAATTTTGAAAACAAAGTCTATACATCTTTTGTCCACAGTTCAAACATAGCCAGCACATCAAATGAGTCTCCAAATCAAACTGCTGCTCAAACAATAAAGAGATCAAATGAAAATCTGGAAAAGAAATAAAACTTGCATCAACAGGCTAAAAGTGTTGTTGGTGTCACGATGAATGCCAAGAAAAATCATGTTGCACACACACATACATCCACAAAGAAAATCTCATGTTTTTATTGTGGTGAACTTGGTCATATGATGCATGATTGCCTTTTGATGAAATTTGAAGATCTAGAAGCATGCAAGAACATGAATGGCCTCATAAAGCTAAGAAAGCTTTTGAACACAAAAAGAACTCTTGATAACTCTTATGTTCATGAAAGAAGACTATTTGAGAGATTTGCTACATTGAACTGTTTTCATTGTGGAAGGTTTGGTCACAGGATGAACAATTGCTTTAGTTTGAAAGATGATAACATCTCTACAAACCCACAGAAATTCCATGCTCATTCTTACAAGAAAAATCTGAAGGTTTTTGACTGTTGTCATTATTGTGGTGAGTTTGGGCATACAATGTATGATTGCTCCTTATGCATTTTGATGATATACATGCCCAAAAACTGTGGAAAGCACCTACTAGAGGTGCAACTAACCATCTGGGACCCAAGAAGGTTTGGATACTCAAAACTATTGAATGAGAACCCTTGTTGCAGGATTACCTTGAGGCCAAGAGGAAGGCTTCAAGTCGACATGACTAGTTCTGGAGTGGTGCCTTGGTAAACATGGGTTTGTCCTTGAATTAAGTTTATGATACTACAGGTTGAGCGAGAGAGTCATATGTGATGAAAAGCCTTGAAGTAAGTTTCTTCATATGCTTTGGCTTAATCGGTTCTAGATGAATTTTAAACTGTCATTCAATGCTCATGTGTTTGCTAAACCCCCGATGTCATATGGGAATGCATTGTACTTTTCTGATCATCATCTCAATGACTACATGGTATATAAAATGGTGACATGAGGAAGGGCAGGTCAAGTCTGTCTTAAAGCTATCACCATGCGTGAGAATGTGCCTCCGCCCGGTACCATAAATCACTTATGCATATGGCATCAAACTTAAATGAATTTTCTGAAATCATGCATTGATTATGGGGGAGTCTTGCAAGCTGAAAATTTTGAGATTGATATTTTTTCCATTCTCTCAGCATGATGATGTTATTCTGTGACTGAACATTTTGAGGACGGAATTTGATCAATGTTCCATGGTCGTTCCCAATGTGCTACTCATCCTTCTTTAGTTAAAAGTAAAAATATTTTCAAAGAAAAGTTCACATGTGATGATTTTGTTGTTTTGAATGAAGTTTCTGATTTCTCCATTCAAAATAAAATTGTGAACTCATAATTTTAAAAAAAAAATTTCTACATGTCTTGCATTAGTTGCATTTAGAGTTGTCATGTGAAATCTGAAATCTTGCATCACATTGCATATTTACATATCACTTTTTGCATATCATTCACATAGTGCTAATTGAAGATGAAGCTCATCGTGTGTCTTGTTGCATAATTAGAATTTTCAGCATGCATATAGTGCATATTTTGAAATGCATCATGTTGAACATTTCATGTTGCATAAATGCCAAAATGAATACTTCCAACAATAGTATCATATCTTTGGGGCCAACATTTCAAGAACTGAAATTACATATCTTTGCATTCTGCACTGCATATATGCATATCTCCATTGTATGCTTGCATGTTAATATATGCTAAAACCCCTTCCTTTGAAACTTCTAAGACCAAATATTCCATTGATAAATAATGTTACATTTGAGTCTTAATAAGTGTGCTCCATGTCAAACTCTCAGGGGGAGCATTTCATGCTTATTGCATTTACATAGGGGGAGCTGCACTATCTTGTTTTAAGTTAAATTTTCTCCATACATGTTAAATCAAATTCGCACACTTCATGCACTAATGTGAAATTGAGTGTTATTCATAAGGATATAAGAATTTCATTTCAACACTCTAAAGTAATCCAACTTGCTGCATGAATGATAAAGAGACAGTTGAGGAAAAAGCTGCCTACCTCCACATATAAAAAAATGGATGAAATGAAAGGCAGAGCAATGCTAAGTCTCACTGAGTAAATTGGACACATGTCACCTGAGACGTGATGTGGTTCATTTCTGAAAAGTGTTGACTAAAGTATCTCTGTTAAAATAAGGTGAAATGGTTCAGTATTATGAGTAACCGGAGATTCTGGCATGAGCTCCATGTGTCTCCTCGCGTAAAAAGGAATCATTTGAACTTGATCCTTCTTAGAAAAATTCAGATTGTCAATGTAATAATTTCTGATGTTATATTTGACTGAGACAGAGCGAAGCCTCCAATACACTGCTCTCTAGATTGAAATGCAGTCTGTGCAATTACTATTGTGTTTAATTGAAAATCTGGTTATCCATATGGCTAGAATTCATTCTCATGTTACTCACTTACACATGGTAATTTGATTTAATATGTATTCTGAAAATTTGATTAACTACATGACCTACTGTACGTCTTCTCCTATCTATCTGCACACTCCTCAAGGTGTAATTATGAGCACTTTGATCTTAATGACTCACCTGCACTTTTTGTACACCTATCCCCTCACTCTAACTAAGATGGAGGAGTTATGTTGTATGTATATATATATATATCTATTTGCCTGTGTTCAATCATATTGGATCATTTTTCTTGCATTCTACATGTCCATATTGTCTACACTTGCATTTCAATCATGTGAACTTAGTTCATGCATATTGTGCATATTGTTTCTCTTCGTCACCTCATTCACCCCATTATCTGTAGGTTTTTGTCTATAAACAAAACAAAAAAAATAATTGATATAAAAAAATTTTTGCTGTCATCATGGATTCTCCATCATGATCCCCATTTCTGATTATGTCAAAGGGGGAGAGAGAGTTTTAAAAGAGAGCTTTACAGCATAATATTTTGTCATCATCAAAATGGGAGAGATTGTTATGTATGTGATTTTGATGATTACAAAATGACTTTGTTGCTTGGCCTTGTGCTTTATTTATACTTCATGTTCTCATGTGCTTGAATCCTTCTTATTCTATTGCTATGGGGTCATGTTCTAGAATGAGAATGAATTTATGAAACATGCTTGAAATAATGCATATGCTGTGTACTCAATGAGAATTCATGATAGAACACGTTTGCATGATTGAACACATGAATGAGTCTTTATGCTCACTTGAATTCCCGTTATGTTCATTTCATATAATGTGCTAATCTTCTTACATTATAGGAACGAGTCATGATGGACATCATCTTGTTGTCCACCATTCAAAACTTATGTTAATTACATCACCATTCTTCAAAGAACCATTGGTAAGGCTTTGCAATTCACATATCTTCAGTTAAGTGAATTTTGGGTAAGAAAGCTACGGTGTGTTCACCCAGAGAACTTGTGCATAGATACATGATGTGGTTTCATGTACCTCCTACATGAATCATTAAGGTTTGAGGATATATGCTTCATGCATTTCCTACATGAGATTTTGATGGTCATACATGTTATTCAAATGCATGGGTTATGTTGTTGACTTTTGGTTGAGATGTCTTGAGCTTTCACGCATAGTCTTCTAAGTTGCTGTGAAAGAATTGCTTGAACTTGGCTCTTATGAAGGCCATTAGGTCTCAATCAAGGAGATTGTGCTCATTGAACACACCCTTCTATTAAAATGGTATCATTCATGAGGTCATCAGGGTTTCAATGTGTGGATGCATTTGTGATGTCGTATGGTTCCTCATACCTGTGTGATTGCACATCATACGATCATGTCATTGGTCTTGAGCTATATATTTACTTCTTACATGTGCAAATGAATATCCCTCATTTGATGCTATTTGATGTTGAGCATTTGGTAGATACAAGAATGCAAGTTGAAAGTTTGAGCTCCCATGTCAATATATTTGATTGAATGATAGATTCATGCTTATCATTTCAAAACCTTGTCATTTGGTCATATATATTTTTGTTAAGTGATATGAGAAGTAAAATGCATGTTTGAATAGGTTCAATGATGTATTTTATTGTGAACATGTTCATAGTGGTAATGCTTGATGTAAAGATCTTGATTTTCAACTTACCTCTTGCTTTATCATATTTTTCAAAATAAAAAATAATGGTTGATCTTCATGGGATTATGGTAATATTTAATCAATTGTTTCCCATTATTTTGATAGAGGTTTTAGTTGTTTTTCAGGTCCAAACAAGAAGGGGTCGACCCATGGGGTCGACCCTCTGAGATTTTGTCCAAAACATAACTTGTTTTGTGCACCCTGCCTGAAAGGGTTGACCCCTGGGGTCGACCCATGGAAGGGTCGACCCCAAGGGTCGACCCCTGTAAACCAGAACCAAGATTTGGTTCTGTTTTGGGTTCTGTTTAGCCCGAGGGTCGACCCCAAGGGTCGACCCCTATAAAATTGAACCAGAAATCATTCTGGTTTGTGTTCTGTTTGCCCGAGGGTCGACCCCACGGGTCGACCCATTCCGGTACGTGGCGACGCCGTCATATTTGACCTTCGTATAAGTGCGCCGAAAGTCCTTCCAATCCGATCCAAAATCCCCAAATCACTCCAGGATATGTGTATCTGGTCCCCAAGCTGTCTCTTGACCGTCCTAAACACATATATACATCTTATTAGGTTGTAAACCCTAGAGAAACCAAGTGAGATCTAAAATCATTTTTCTTCTAACCCTTGTGTGTGCAGGGTCGCAGCAGCTGCTCCAAGGGCTTCTTCCACGTTGATCTAAGCTTGGATGTGAAGCAAAGAAGGTGGATTCAAATCTCAAATCGATCCTTTATTGGAAGCTACGTGGGAAACCAAGTTACAACTTCATTTTTGCAAAGAATCATTCATCCTCTTTCAAGAACGGTTCTTCATCCTGCAGAAGCATTTCATGAGGGAGTTATCTTGATCTTTCACTTCTGTATCTTTTGTTTGAGATTGTTTAAGGTTGTGAATGGATTATCTAAGAGGTGCAACATATATATAAATGCTCTTTTGTTCATCTAATTACTGCCCTCTTATTAGTGCTGTGTTTTTCATCCTATGCAACAACAAGAGCTAATGCATTCCTTTCTCTTGTAGAAGAAGAAGGAGGAGTGCGGTCACAAGGTTGAAGAGAAGAGAGGTTTATGAGGCTAATCATTTTTCTGATGTATGAAGGTTTGATTGGATCTAGGATTTGAAGGAAAAGAGGATCAGTTCAAGGAGTGGAAGCAGATGATGTAAAGATCATGATCATCCGTCAAAGAGCCAAGGAGAAACAGATTTTGTTGAAGAAGGGGGAGCCTTATACTTGATGCATTTTTTTAGTTTACATCTATAGAATTTGTTTGGAAGGTCATAGCATATATTTGTGATTGTTACATATACATTTGACAGAATATTTTGTGTGGGTGTTCGGAGAAAGGGGTCTCCGAGTGTGTGTGTTGTCGTCTGTGCGTCGATTTGTGCGGAGTATATCCGCGTGTGTGGTTGGGCATAACTTGGGGTGTGTTCCCGTGTGTGGTTGGGAGTTTACTCCCGTGTAGTTGGGTAGGCAGTGCCTACGTGTGTGTGGACGGAGTTGTGTCTCCGTGTGAAGTATTCAGTTCGGGGTGTGTTCCCCAACGGTGTGTGTGTGTGTGTATGTGTGTGCGTGCTACTGTGGCAGCAGTTTGAGGCAAGGCCTCGTGTGTTGTTTACTGCGAAAGCAGCGTGTGTGTTTTTGAGGTTCGTCCCCGTGTTGCTACTTTTGTAGCGTGTAGTAAAGCCTCACCGGTTTGGTGAGGGGTGGACGTAGGGAGCCCGTCGTGGTCCCGAACCACCTAAAAAATCCCGTGTCTTGTGGTTTGATTCTTGTGATTGTGTGTTCTCTATCCTATCTGTTTGTGCAATCGTGTGAGCTTGGTGAGATTGAGTGAATCAAGTTTTAACCTATTTAGATTAAATTTCTCTATCCTGTAAATTCCACTGTGTGCTAGTTTGTGTTTTATATTGGACATAGTTTTTAGTAGTAGGATCTATTCACCCCCCTTCTAGATCCGTATTCTTGCACTACGGGACCCAACACAGTCCTTCTCAAAGAGCTAGAGCGATCGAGCTTTGATTCGAAGCTCCTGGCTATTGACTCGGCCTCCCCAAGCGACTGGCGTACCCCCTACCTGTCGTGGCTCCAAGACTCTCAAGAACCTCCCAACCCCCGGGAAGCCCGGAGATTGAAGTACCAAGCTCGGCGATTCGTCATTCGGGACGGCACTCTATATCGAAGATCCTTCTCCGGTCCTCTCCTGAAGTGTCTCAGTACGGATGAAGCCAACCGAGCGATTCAAGAGGTTCACGAAGGCCTATGTGGAGCACATTTAGGAGGGAGGTCGCTCGCCAAGATCTTGCTACAGCAAGGTTACTGGTGGCCCACTCTGTAGCGCGACTGCTCGACCTACGTACAACATTGTGACCGATGCTAGCGATTTGACCACTTGGTCCATCATCCGGCAACGGAGCTCGTCACCTTAGTCGAGCCCTATCCTTTCGCTCGGTGGGGAATCGACATCCTCGGGCCGTTCCATACAGCTCAGGCCCAGAAGAAGTTCGTCATCGTCGCCATCGATTACTTCACCAAGTGAATCGAGGCCGAAGCCACAGCTAGGATTACCAAGACAATCGTCTGGAGTTTCTTCTGGAAGTCGATCATCTATCGCTACGGCATCCCCCGGGTGATTGTAAGCGATAACGGTCGGTAATTTGATTCTCGTTATTTCCGAGACATATGCGCCGACCTAAACATTCGCAATCACTTCATCTCGGTCGCCCACCCTCAGGCTAACGGGCAGGTCGAAAATGCCAATAAGACGATCTTAAAAGGCATCAAGACCAGGCTCGGCAAAGCCAAGGGCAGCTGGCTTGAGGAATTGCCGAACATACTTTGGTCACACAGAACGACTTCCAGAACGGAAACTGGTGAAAGTACCTTTCAGCTGGTGTACGGCTTTGAGGCCGTGATCCCGTTGGATATTGCCAATCCCCCCCCTCCGAGTCATCTGTTTCTCACCTGAGGCAAACGACCGGAAACTACTCGAAAACCTCGACCTAGCGGATGAACTCCGAGAGATTGTCAGCATCCGAGCAACGAAATATCAACGCAGCCTCATTCGATACTACAACGCCAAAGTCTGAGATAGACACTTCAAGCCGGGAGACTTCGTTCTCAGAAAAGCTGAAGCCTCTCGACCACTTGAGGCGGTGGGCAAGTTATCCCCTAATTGGGAAGGCCCCTACCGAGTGGTCGAGACGCTCGGGAAAGGAGCGTATCAATTATCTACTATGGAAGGAGAACCCATCCCTCGAACGTGGAACGTGACTACACTGCGCAAGTTCTACTTCTGAATGTCGAGCATTGTGTAAGCAGTATGAAATAAAATAAAAGTTTACTTTCCTCTTTTATTTAAACAACTTGTGCATCAGAAAAGCCGAAGCCAAGACAATACATGTCAAAAAAGAAAAAATCCATCTGGTGCCGCCGTACGAGCCCATCGCTCGGCTGACTCGGTTAGCCTTCCCGCGTCTAGCCATTGACTCTGCTTCATGCAGAAACTGGCTCGGATTAAGGGTAGTCGACCACGTCGGCGCGGGTAACTCGGAACAAAGGTGACAGAGGGATTAGGAAGAAGAAGGCTACCTTCCAAGTTTACAGAGATGGAGGAACGGGAAGATGGAATATGAATGAAGGCCTCCTCTCTGCCAACTCTTTGGAAGGAAGAGAGTGCAGGCACCCTCCAAAGAGTGAAAAGGGGGGAAGAAAAAGAAACCAGCAGAGCTGGACGAGGAGGTAGGGGAAAGCTCGGAAAGGAGGGAGCTTAATTTTTCCCCTCCCCTCGGGATGGAGTCGGCAGGTCAAGTACAGCAATTTGACATGCCCCAGAATGTCGAACCTCCTTCCCGAGTAACCTCCCCACCAGCACCGCCGAAACTGATAAAAGAGGGCGACGTGTTTCCACACGTCGAGCCCCCTTCAAATCCGCCCGCCGGCCGTCGAACTCCCTTCAAATCCAAAGCAGCAATGACTCTCTGCACTCCAACATCGGCAGCTTCATCTTCCAGAGCGTCTTCCATCCTTCAAATTCGACGGCACAACGCTTCGTGAAGAAGGAGAGAGGGAAGACTGTCAGAGAAAACCCTAAGCGATGGAGAGGGAGAGACGCCCTTCAGATCTTTTATAGGCGAAGGGAGGTTACTTGCCTTAAATGATTCTCCCCTCCAAAACACGCTAAAGGGACTTCTCCTTACGGACGGTCACCTCAGACTCCTCGGTTCCATCCTAACGAGACACAGGAAGCCGCCGGGCAGTTAAAGCATGAGAAAATGGAAAGACACCCTGTCAGACGATCGCCCAGCCATCATACGAGATCCGCGCAGAAAGTATCAACACTTTCCAACTACTGCAGATACATTGGTCAAACTACGGCAATGGCGGCACAAAAGAGTTAAGTCTTCATCATAACGCTACTGCCTTACGTTCTTTACACACAAAAAGAAGCATTTCTTCGAAAAAAGGAAAACATACAAGGAGAAAAAGCCAAACAGATACATTAGGCCTCTAGCCCATCCTGAGGCTCAAAAGTGGGAGGCTCGGACGGTCTGCCCCCGACACCCTTGACGATGGCCGACCCTGGCACTAACCCCACCGGCGTGGGAACTACCTTAGTTGCGCGCCCTCCCGAGGCATCCGGAGTTGGCGACCCCTCGGGCGAAGAGTCCCCCTGGTCTTTTTCCTCCGACGGCAAACCAGAAGAACCGGAGGATGATAAATCCGAGTCATAGCATTGCCCGGACGGGAAATTGATTGTCTCGGACGCCTGCTCCTCCGCGTAAGAGATGGCCCGATCATAGCCTTGCTTGAATCCCTTGCGGATGCCCCGGCGAAGTGCTGACTCATAGTAGGGGAGGGCAGCCTCCTTAAGATCGACTCGGTAGCCCTCCGAGCGTCTGTATTGCTTGAGTGCCTCTGCCCCGGCTGATTCCAACCTACCGACGAGTTCGGCCTTCTCCCGCTCCACCTTGGATAACCTCCGCTCGGCCTCGACCATCTGCTTATCCGCCTCGACCCGATCAGCCTCGGCCTCCATTCGAAGATGCACAGCTTCCTCGGCTCGGTCCACCAGATCGGCGCCCTCAGCCTCCCACCGGCCATCTAGCTCGACGCGGGCCAAACGCTCCTCCTCCAGAAGCTTTCTCTTCCTCTCGAGCGACTCGCGAGCCCGAGCCAGTTGTTCGGAGATCGTCCGGGCCTCCACTTGGCTCGCCTGCGCCAGCTCTTTAACTAAGGAGAGCTCCCGTCGAAGCCCGTCACGCTCCTCGGTGAGCTGAGCCGCCTTCCTGTTTGACCCACCAAGGGTCTAGGCGAGGGTCGACCGCTCCGACTCCGACCGAGCGTAAGCTTCAGCCAGAGTGGCCCCCATCTGGGCCAAGACCAAGCCGCCCTCCATAACCAGCTCGAGAGCCGCGGGCGGGGAGCACTGCCTATCTCCCCCCTTCACCACCTTCGTAGCTATGTTGCGACATACCTGGTATAGAGGGCCCTAGATGCCCAGCCTCTCCAGAGCCGCCAAAATAAGGGCCCCACCTCTGAGCGGCATCTCCTCGGGAGCCCCATCGACCGGCCCGGATGGAGCCTCTGCTTCATCCGCCCCTCTTGCCTTGGTCGGTTGGGGCTGTGTCGCCGCTCCTCGCTACCCCCCGGCCTCGATCGGCTCGGCACCTGTACCGCCACTCGGAGCGTCGCCCGCCTCAATCGATGCCCCAATCTCGGTCATGGTCCCAGCATCGCCCGCTTCAACCCCGGCCCCCTCGGTTCCCGCTGAGGGGAGAGCCGATCCAACGACGCCGCCGCCCCCAGAAGCGGTCCTGGCCTCCTCGGCCCCCTCTCGCTCGACGGATAGGGGAGCCGATCCAACAGGGTCGGCCCTATCTCGCTCGGAAGAGGGGAGAGCCGCCGAGCCAGAGTCCCCTTCGACAATAGGGTCGAACCCGGCCTTCTTGGCCTGCTTCTTGGCCTTCACGACGTCCCGTATCATGCCCTCTACATGATCTTTGCGCTTGGACCCCCGCGGCCTGGAAGTCCCCTCCTGGGCCATTCCCTTGCCCTTGTCTCGGGCTCGGAAGCACCCGTCGGGAGCTCGCGGCTCGTCGGCAGCCGAATCATCACCGAGATCGATCATCGCCTGCTCGGCCGCAGGCTCCTCCTCCACAGCCCGCCGCCTGGCGTCTGCGCAGAAGAAGATATGGTCAGGAAAAGAAAATGGTCTCGTCATCCGACGAAGAAGCTGATCCGTAGCATCCGAACCTGTCCGTTGTAGCCATGTGAGAAGGCACCGCTCGATGTTCTCCGGGGTAATCAGCTCCTCCGTGGACTGGCGATGCTTCAGCAGAATGGCTGCATACTTCTCCACATCCGAAGAAAACTCATTCTGCCTCAGAGGGATGTTCGGATGAAAATTGGGGATTACGGGACACCTCCAAGTCTCCTCCACCGAAGAAATCCCCACCCAGAAGAACTGAGTTTTCCATCCCTTGTGCGAGGAATCCTTCGCGGCCAAGGAGACACAGCTCCTATTCCACCTCGCCTGGATGAAATAGATGCCCTTCCCGGCCGAGGGGTGCGCCTTCAACTCGAAAAAATAATGGAAGAGGTCCAAGGAAGGAGGAAGCCCGCATTGGCGACAGAGGATGCGAAAGGCGGAAAGAAGAAGATAAGAGTTGGCTACCAACTGTACGGGCGCCAACTGAAAGAAATCGAGAAGCTTAAGAACAAAGGGCTCGAAGGGGAGGCGGAACCCACCCTTCCACGATAGAAGGAAGGTGCAGATATGGCCCGTACGAGAATCCAAGCTCGTCTCGTGTGGGGCAACCACAGTGAAGTAAAACTTATAGGGCAGGCGAAACTGGTGCTCCAGCCATTTCACCTCCGCCTCCCCCAGCTCACTGCAGTTTAGAGCCGGCGGTATCACCGTCGCCCTCGCCGCAGGCTCTCCCTCCCACTCTTCGACCTCCAGATGCTGATCCGCCATGGAATCTTGAGAGGAACTTGAAGAGAAATGCTCTCGAGACTCCGAAGACTCCGCGGTTATCTCCGCCAACTCTACGAACGCCGCTGCAAGCCTCTGCTCTTCTGTCGTGTCCTCACGACGCATCAAAGAGCCCCAAAGCAAGCACGAAGTAGAGCCAAACCCTAAAATGGAGGGAGTCTGGAGCGACGACAAGCGCACAACGCCTATATTCCCACGTGAAAGGTGGCGCGTCATTCTGACCTCCGAGAAAAGGGGGCCCATTCAGTTCAAATCCGTCAGGATCATCATTATTACGAGCCCAGGTGACCACGACACGTGGCTTCTTAACACCGCCAGATCTCCACCCACCCGAGCCACGTTGGTCCAAAACCCTAACGGCTACTCTTCCGAGCTTACCAAGGCTCGGGAGTAGGAGGGGGACAAGTGGAGAGGGAGATTTTTGTAGCCCATCTAAGAGCGGCCGAACTAGGTCCACCAAGACCAAACGAGGCCCAGCTCATCTAAGTGACAGCCCCGCAGGGCCCACTTAGCATCAAAGCCCAATAAAGGCACTCGGGATCAAGCCCTTCCTCGGAGGCCATTAGGCTCGGAAGGCCCAAGCGTCGGTCCGGTCGGAGGAAGACCCAACCCCAACCTATCCCCCTCGCCGGGATAAAGGGTAGCGCTCTGCGCCCACTCCGATCGAGCCTCATCCGAGCTATGCCTATCGCCCGGATAGAGTTGGCACTCTTCATGCTTGGGTCGAGCGACGATTGCTTATCCACGCTACCGTTGAGAGCCCTTTATGAGCAGGAGTGCGGACACGAGTATCTGTTTGCCTCTTGCGGCCTCCTATTTCGGCGTTTAATCAAGGGTTGTCCTTCTTAGGAAGGGCGTTTAATTTATTGGTCACAGGTAAACTGAGCCATAACCATGATAGGGATGGTCCCCTGGAATCCAGACACAGCTACAGGGACTTAATAAATGTACCCCCTTCGCAGGGTACTGTTGATCGTTTGTTTACCTATCTCTTCTTATCTTCTTTCTTTTTTTGTTGATTGTGAGGGTTTTGAAAAATGATATGGCGAGATGATAAATAAACTACCAAAGATCAGCTCAACCTATGCACATGTGAACATGAACCTAGGCAATCAAATCTAACTCTAGCATGGGCATGCTATCTCAATCAAATTACGCTAAGGGAAAAACAAAAACACACGTCGGGGCGTGGAGCAAAGATAAATAAAAACACACCGCTAGGGGTGGAACAATTAAGGGGAATAAAGAGATTTGATGAGAAAGACAGCTAGTGCCCAACACTAAGGAAAGTCGTGATCGCCACCAAAGTAAACACGAGTCAAAGACTCGAATATACCTTGGAAGTAGGTGGATGAAACACCCGCCCACGGGAGAGAAAACCAAGGAAAGCCTGCAGATCAACTTGCAAATAACGGTCCAAACCCTGTGCGTCGCTTGGAAGTAACGGTCGTGCGATAGACCGCCAGAAGAAATAACGCTCCTGCACCTGACCGTCAGATAACCTGCAGTGAAAAGATGTGAAATCTTTGAACTCCAACCCTTCCAGCCGGCTAGAAGGCTTGGGCCTCGTGCTAGTGATCCTGTAAAACCTGCCAAGGATGTAGAAAGCAAAACAACACAACCTCAATTAGCCCTCAACATAAGTATAGCATCAATCCTTAAAAAGCTTAAGAACATCAAAAGGAGAGGGGATTACCGGGGAGTTGTTGGTTTTTTAACCCCTCTGGGCGTTTTTTAAGTTTAGGAAGATATGTGTATGCTTAGCAACAGTGAAACACGTGGAGGAAGAGGAGGGACAATGCTTTTGATTGATAAAACCAAGGGAAACTTGAGCATGCAAAGATGATGATCTTGACAAGCTAAAACCCAAAATTACTCCCTTGACTTGGAAGATGGACGTGGGAAGCAGCTCCTCCTGGATGTAGATGGCTCTGAATTTGGCAGCACTTCGTCGTGAATCAAATCTTCCCTCCCTCGGGTCATGAAATCAAGGGTTCTATTTATAGACTCCCTCAAACTCTCAGGTCGAGTTGAAGATAAATCAGCCAAGAAAGGAGGATAATCCTTAGCAAATCCTTGAGGATAAAATCAACAAGAGTCCAAAGAAACAAACGAGAGGTCCTGAGGATTAGAATTGAAGGAGATAATGCCAATCCAAAACCCTATCTCGTCCACGGAGTAGCAGAGAAAAGGCCTGAACTGTCAGGACTCTCTGAAGGAAGTAACGGTCGCACGATAGACCGCCACTTGGAAATAACGCTCCAAGGCATTACCGTCATTTTCAACCCTATCCAAAGGATAAGATCGACGGGAAGAAGATCTAAACAATAGGACTCTGCAAGTAAGTAACGGCCAGGGCATAGGGCGTCATAAGAAACAACGGCTAGGGAGTAGACCGTTATTATCAAAGGACAACGAGGCCCTAAGTCTTGGGACTCTTCAAAGAGTAACGGCCTAGGCTTCATGCGTTATTATGAAATGACGCGCCTAGTACAGACCGTTATTATCATTGATTTTCAAGAAAATAGAATGGAGGGATTGCCAAGCTTTTGAACGAAGTGCCACCAGGAACCAGGTCTAATCCAGGAATTGAGACCCAGAAAACAGGCTTCAACTGATTAAAAGGAATTCAATGAAGAGTGAACAACTCGGAGCATCATATTGAATGAATAAGGAGATGACCCGACTTATTGGGTATAAAACGGGTGTCAACAGATGCCCCTCCTTAACGTCCTCTTTGCAGGGGAACGAGCGGAAGTGAAGCGAAAGTGAAATGGAACATGGAGATGAAGCGGAAATGAAGCGGAGTGGATCAAAAAGAGGGCGTTAAGGTAAACGACACCCGTTTTTCACCAACAAGCGATAAGAATTTTCTGGAAAAACTTCAAAACTGATCACAAGGAAATAGCTAACCAAAGGATGCAAGTCTGGAGGATTTAATTAACTAAGGAAAGGAAACACGGCTGGCCGCCGGAGGCAACGGAAAGGAAAGAGACTAAACTCCAGACAGGAATCTTCAGTCAACCAGATCAAGCGAGCAAATCGAAGGAAACCTTCAAATTCAGAGTGGAATAATTCTCCTTATCCAGGATCAAGAACACAGCTGTTCACCGTCAATGAGACCTCTTGAACAAATGAAGCTCATGAATGCTCAAAGAATGCGTATGATGCATGCTGGGCTAAAGAAAAACAAATCTTCAAAGCAAATGCAAAGAAAGATAAAATAACAAGATACTCGAGAATAATATTGCTAGATTGGGGAAACCAGAGTCAAGACACTATCTGCAACCACGGCGTGCAAGATAGAACCATCATCCCCAAATTTTCCAACCTAACGGCCTATCCAACGATTATTCATGTGAACTTAGATCATCATCATTTTTATTTAAGGGGAACATCAGATCCCAGGACACCTGAATGACCAGCCGGTTCTCGAGATAATATATCATAGATAACATATAGTAATGCATTAAGGGATAAGAGAACGAGATACAATACCTGACTTACCTGCTTGACGGACGGCGAAGCGTGCCTTCTGTTCATAGTTCCTTTCATGAAAGATAGGTTAGCCAACAAGATAGTTATGATAATAGTTAAGGCATAACCATTGTCTGTGTGATAAACTCATCAAATGTTTTTATGATGGAGATAAGCTTAAACATTAATTTTGACCATTCATTCATCAAGAAACTTGCAAGCATATAACGGCCTGACTCAGGAGCGTCACATGAAAATAACGGATTAAGCCTAGTCCGTCAACACCGAGTCGGTTCAAATTCTTCAATAAAACAGTCAGTCACAAGTGACGGTCTTAGAGGGGGGCGTCAGATGATGTGACGGTCTAACGATAGACCGTCGCTTCTCCTGAGTTTTCAAAAAAAACAAACCGAACGGCCGTTCGGTCTCATTCCATGCTCAAACAACCAAAACACCAAACCAGAAAAACCCACCGGCGATCTCCATCTCCACACTCCAATGGCCGGCGACGAGGCACCGCAGCCACCACCTCAGAAGAGAGGGAGAGGAAAGAAGATGGCTATAAGGCGGTTCCACCGCCGGCTCGAACGAGAGACCACCCCGCCGCCCGTGGAGGAAGAACCGAGGGGAAGGGAGCCAAGGGAAGAGGAGGAGGTCCCCACGGTCGTGGAAGAACCAACCGAAGCCTCCTTGGGTGCAGAGGAGCCCAAGGAACCAGAGAAGAAGAAGAAGAAGGTCCTCGACCATGAGGTAGGCCCTCCGCCCTAATTTTTAAATTTTTGATTTTTATGTTTTTATTTATGAATGCATGTGGGGGATAAGGGTAGAAATGGGTCTATGAACCCACTAGGAACACTTGTAGGCCATTTGGCCAAAGTGGGAAATCATGGGGATGCAGGGGAGAAATTCCCTACTGGCAGACTAAGTGACGGTCCCGCCAGCGACCGTCACTCTCTGACGCTCAAGGCTAAGGCCGTCAGAGACAAGTAACGCCCCATCCCAGGGCCGTTACTTCTGCCAGGGTTCCAAACTCTTTTTAGGGTTTTCAATTTTCAAATTTTTGTTTTCCTTTTCGATATTTAATGTTTATGCAATGTCTATATGATGCGAATGGACTAATTAGTGCTCTAATATGCAATGCAGGGAAAGAGGAGATCGAGGATCTCATGGCTGCAGATTCGGGCGGTGTACCAGGCACTGCCCGACTACCAGAGAGACAGACTTGCAGAGATGGGTTTCGCCGAGATGCTCAGCATCGAGGTGATCCGGATGGATACGCCATTGCTGTACGCATTGCACGAGAGGTGGGACCCGGTTAGCAGGGCGTTCATCTTCCCGTGGGGCCACATGATCCCCACGCTAGAAACATGGCGAGGATTACAGGCTTGAGAGTCCACGGCGCTGCAGTGACAGGATGGACGTACGGCGACTATCGGGAGATAGCGCAGCAGCTACTGGGGTTGGACCTGATCAGGCCGGGCCAGTCTTCATCCCAGCTCTCGAGATCGGTGCTGCAGGAGAGTTTGGGGCTGAGAGGGGCAGCGATTGCCGTGGGAGAACTGCCCGAGGAGCATCTAAGCAGAGTGATAGACCGGGTGCGCCCTCGTGTGGCGGCAGAGGCAGGAGAGGAGGGGGATCGAGTGATGAGGCGCTTCTTGATACTGTTGTTCGGGAAGCTCCTGTTCGCGACCAGAGCGGATGTCATCAGCTGCAGACTGCTGCCGCTGATAGAGGATTTAAGCAGAGTGAGGAAATACGCCTGGGGAGCAGCGGTCTTGGCCTTCCTGATCAACTCGTTGAGCACCACGGACCGACTGACGATGCTGGGAGGCTTCTCGCCCTTCCTACAGGTAAAAATGCGCTTAAGTGCTTTCTACTATGCCATGATGTATGCTATGATTGATGATTTATGTAACTGACTTGATTCCTAAATGCAGATCTGGAGCTATTTGTACCTCCCGGGCATTGGGAGAGGCGCATTACTCCATCCTGGCCTGATACCGATCGCGAGGCGATGGTCGGTGGCGAGGGATACGGGGTCGGTCTTGAGACAGACCCGGATGATCCAGGACGACCTGGACTCCTACCCACACACATCGGTGAGCCCAGAACTTAAATGCTTTAAATGCTTTATATGCCTATATGTGCTCATGCTATGCGAATGCTAATGGATCTAAATGCCTGCAGGTGAGGTGGACCCCTTACCGCGGTGAGGGTTACACAGGACAGCCATGGGTGGAGGCGTCTCTATCGTATCGGGGACGAGACGTCTGGCTGCACTGCCTCCACATCATCGAGCCTCTGCACTACAGGCTGATCTTGCGGACCCGAGGACTACACCAGCCCGAGGTGACCTTTCCACGCCGCACCGACGACCATCCAGGCAAGTCGGCGAGAGGTATTAGTGGGAATGTGGATTGGCGTGCCCGGAAGGCGAAGTACGTCCTCGACTGGAGGCAGCGAGGCAGGGCTGTGAAAGAGCGGGCAGAGAGCGACGAGGCCTACCTGAAGGCCTTTGCTCGACACTACGGCGACCGGGTATACCGAGGTACCCGACGACCGGTATGCAATTCTAAACTAAGAAACTCTTTCTATATGATGAAATGCGGATGTGACATGCTGGCTCATGCTTTCTACATGCAGCTCGATCCTGAGGGGCGGATAGCTGAGCTAGAGGGACTACTCCACTCTACCATCCAGCAGCGGGATGAGTACCGGACTGCTTTGGAGCTCCTAGTGAGATTCTGAATGCTTATGATATGACTATGATTATGCATGATGCTAATGCTTTGGCTATGACAATGCAGCGGGCAGAGGGAGCTCAACGAGCAGGACCGGATGCCCCATCGTCGTCCTCGCAGCCTGCGGGAGACAGGGCTGGGCGAGATGCTGATTTTGCTCGGGCGGTTGCCCGGGCCGAGGAGGCGGAGGCCACCCTCGCGGAGCGGGTAAGATACTTACATGCTTTATGATTATGCTTATGCTAATTAAATTTATATGACTAACCTATATGCAATGCAATGCAATCTACAGGCGATAGAGCTGGCAGCGGCAGTGGCGGAGGCCACCCAGGCGAGGGCAGAGGTAGAGAGGAGCCGGGCCGAGACTGATCGAGCTCGAGCAGAGACGGAGCTCGTGCGGGCAGAGATAGCCCGACTGAGAGCGGAGACCCCTCGTCATGTGGACGATGTGGAGATGGAGCGACTTCGAGCAGATTTAGCACGGGCGCAGGCCGAGGTGAAGGACCTTCGCCTTGGGACCGCGGATCTTGATCGCTACCGGACCGAGGCACGGGAGACGCGACGCCAGATCTTCACACTGAAGATCAGGCTGCAGACAATGGAGCAGACGGTCCGGATGCTAGGCCGGGCACCAGAGCGGAGTTCTTCCCGGAGCGGGGCTCATAGGAGTGCTGCCCCTAGTGGCTCGGTTGGGGATTTCCTAGTTAGTTCCGCCGGCCAACAGAGAAATGAGAGGGCAGAGAGAGGACAGCAGGAGGAGAGTGCTTCCATAGCACCGCCACCCAGGAAACCCGAGGGTGGAGAGGATGAGGGCGGCCCGACGGATAAGCCGGCCGAATGATGTACTTTTATGCTTTTCTTACCACTTGTACATGCCTTTTTATGAAAATGAAATTTTGTTGACTTTTTTATGTGGATGTATGAATGGATATGCACGAATGAGTGATTGAAAGTACGCATGATGGATGTGTATGTGTGAATGAATGCTTGTGTGGAGAAGGTGTGGTGTACAGATGTGAAAGACCGCCAGGTCTAGGCAAAGGATAGACTAACTGCCTGAATTTAGTAGCAGAGGAAATGACGGTCTGGTCTTGGACCGTCATAATCAAACGACGCGCCTACCTTAGGCCGTCATTCATGAAATATCTTATTCTGATAGCCGGGCTGCAGAGGAAATAGCGGCCCATGGTAGGAGCGTTAAAAGCAAACAACGGTCCTAGACCAGACCGTTGTTCATGGCAGAACATGGTTTTAGAACTACTCGCAGAAAATGCGACGGCCTGAAGGAGACGCGTCATAACGAAACGACGGTCCTAACCTGACCGTTACATGGCGTTCAGCCCAGAAGAGAGAGACTTGAGCGATTTGAAGGATATAACGGATTAGGGTTCGTCCGTTGAAAGGCGACGGTCTGAGACCAGACCGTAAACAGCCACAGAACATGTTTTAAGGAAAACCCAACCCACAGAAAAAGTGACGGCCCAGGGTAGGCGCGCCAGAGTGAAGTAACGGCCCTACGACAGACCGTCAGAGTCTGGGTCGTTTCCAAAACGGATTCGGCCGTGAGAGCTTAGAGTCCGAGGTTCAGCCACTTAATCTCTTGCTAGAACTTATCCAAATTTCAGATAAAGCCTCCCAACTCCAATCTTATCCTTCCAAAGTTAATAAAAAGCCCCAGCAACTTGGGAAACTTATCAAAATCGCAGCTTGCAAAAACCTCTGTTCTAGGGTTGAAGAATTCTCCCTAACAAGCAGAAATCAAGATGAAGAGGTGCTTCGAGATGGCGGCTATGGAAGAGAAGATCTACACCGGCCCTAAGGCTGCAAGGAGGGAACATGGGGAGCTTCAACGGCTGTCCTCGATCCCCAAGCATCTAAGCTCTAATGTCCAAAGGGTGGTAAGCTTGCATGACTTCATCCAAAGTTCAGATTTTTTTGCTGCACTTTAATTTTCTTCATAACCTTCCTTCTTCTTTTCTTCTTCAAGCCTCTTCCTGGCCCAAGGTGTTACTCCAACCTGAAGTGGGTGGCTCCCATGGTAAAGGCACTCCCTTTAGAGGTGGTATCAATCCTCAAAGCATGGCACCTCCAACCCCTCTTGGTTCTAGGCAAAAACTTCCAGAAATTGTCTTTGGATTGGCCATGCCTTTCAGCCCTTGTGGAACTATGGCATCCACAAACTCATACCTTCATCTTCCCCTCCTTTGAAGCAACCGTCCTATTGGAGGAGGTAGAGACCTACCTAGCCCTTCCTAAGACTAAGGTGGGGGATGAGGATCGGGTTTGCTATACAATAGAACCTATTGATCCGTCCTTGATCTTAAGCGACTTCATTCATAACCCAAAGGACGTGCGGACCATGATCAGCCCGCGCCACATTCACTTGATCCCTATGGCACAATGGATAGTGTCTCACTGTAAAAACAAGTGGGAGAGACACGAAGCAATAGCCAAGGCGGTGGCGGTTTGCTTGTGCGGGGTCTTCCTTTTCTCCACAACCGACCACCTCTTAGATATCCAAAATCTTAGCATTATTAGTGGACTGTGGCGGGGTATGTCTATTTCTCAAGCGGTCCTCTCATACCTCTATGAAGGACTAAGCTCGGCTTGCCTTGGAGGGCCTTTGTTCGGTTCCATGATACTCCTTGAGTGTTGGATAGGAGTGAGAATCAAATTCCTTCCCAAGGAAGATATAACTTCGGCGAGCCGGATCTTCGGGAGCCACCCCCTCTTCTTCATTGGAGGGGCTTTTGGATATTCTTCTCATGTTGAATGCAGGACGGCGGATAAGAAAACGCGGGATGAATGGCGCCTCTTCTTCAATGCTTTGCCTCTTGAAAAGTTCATCATGCGACCAAGCGTTCTTCGAAGCATTCTTCTTAAAATACCGCGGCGTCAAGGCCTGGACCTCCAGCTGGTTGGAAACACTACCATGGCGATCTACAACCCACACCGATGCCATCTTCAGATCGGATTACCTCGAATCAGCGTTTCTGCACTATCACACTACCCTCCCCTTCTACCTAGGAAGATGGGGACCGAGGAAGATGAAAGAGCGATCCGGAACGCGCTGACCATGTGGGAGATCAGCAAGGTGCGTCCGTGGCAGGCAGAGGTTGAAGAGAACGACGAAACACGCCGAGATTACTTGAAAGAGTTGAGAAGAATCCGCCCTCTTGCGGATAAAAAGTGAATGTACCTTGATTTTCTTTTGCTTATGAAAGATGTTATGAGATTGCCACTCAGAACTTGGTTTATCATGAATTATATTTTATTAAGCTTGCTTGAATGAGATGAGATTGCCATAGTTAAATGATCTTGAATTCCATCATGGGGAAGGCTAGAATGATATGAGTAGATGGGGCTTCTGGAGGATATGACGGATGGGCCACGGGCCGTTACAAGGTGATAACGGTTTTGCGATAGGCCGTCATAATGGGAGTTACAAGAGCCCAGTTTCTGAAGGATGTGACGGATGGTCCATGGGCCGTTATTTTTAGGTAACGGTAGACTCCCAGACCGTTATAATGATGGTTTAATGGAAAGGAAGAAGGCCCACGCCTGAAGGAAGTGACGGTCAAAAGTGGGCCCGTTACATGATTGTAACGGTCTGATGCTGGTGCGTTACACACCTGAACCTGCATAGTTGTGAGCTTTTAACTTTGGGGTTGCCCCTGTATTCTGCACACACTCAGACATGAAACAAGTTAGATCTGTTCTTAGACTCAACCCCTTGCCTTGAAGCAAGTTAGATAATGACCGTTTCTTGATATTTGGTCAAGGGGTGGAGCCTTATTAAATAGGCGGAAAACATAATGAAAATGCGATGCATGCTATGCATATGACGGTATTTTGGGAGTTTCGGAAAATATTTAATGTTTTGGATTTTGAAAATATTTGATGTTTTTGGATTTTTGAAAATATTTGATGTTTTTAGATTTTTGAAAATATTTGATGTTTTGGGTTTTGAAAAAACCAGTGCCTCTCTAGCAACACGAGACCTCCCTTGTTTTATCTTGAGTCTCGAGACCGGCGTGCAAATAGTGTGACAACCTCTGGCTGAGACCTGGTCATTGTGACGGTGTTTTTACCAACGTCATACCTAGGGTACTCGTCTCAGTCCTAAAAGAAAAAAAGAATATGGGGGTAAGCTTAGGCCAGATATGGAAGTTTTTAGAACTTGATTCCCTCACCGTGCAACCTTATTAGAGATTTGGTCTGTTGTGCCGGGGCTTTTATGTCCGTCATCGAACCTTTATCCACTTAGGCATGCATGCGACCGGGCTCATAACGTCCCGCGGGGAACTGTACTGCCACTCTTGTCATGCCTAATTTCTTTTTCTTTGGAGCTTTTGAGAATTCATCACAGACCTTGAGATGATGCTTTTGATTTCATGGTAAAGAGCACTCCTTTGCTTTTCTTTTCTTTTCTTTCTTGTGGAGTCAGGTCATAACGGACTTGCCCCTATTTGAGACCTCTTCTCGTTAGGGAGTTTGGATCGGTTGTCTCCTTCTTATTCACTCCTTGCCCCTGGATGCAGCCGAAGAATGAAACGTACAGGGACTTTGACTTTCCCCCAAAGCATGGCCGAGGAAAAACGGTGTCTTTTTAAGCAAGGAACCCGACCAGGGGCGTCGTGTAGTGTGTGTTTGCCTTACTCAAGACTCTCTTTTGAAGATAGGGAGGCAGTTCTTATTGCCGGAAAAGCACATGGTTTAGATTTTTAAGGAAAGAAACGCTTAAGATACAACCCATTCCACGGGTGAGAGAGCTCCTCACCTTCCGCGTTGACTAGACGATAGCATTCCCTGAATAAGCTTCTTTTATTACGAACGGCCCTTCCCAGTTAGGTTGCAATTTAGACCTAGGACCTGCAGACCGAATGAATTTGCGTTTCAAAACCATTTCACCCTTGCAAAATTTTCGTTCAATTACCTTCTTTTGAAAATAACGCGAAACTCTCTTTTGATAAACAGATACGTGATCGGCCGCATTCATCCTCTTCTCATCTAGGAGTTCCAGTTGGACCAGCAACGCCTCTCGACGTTCATCGAGATTAAGTTCCTTATCGAGCTGTACTCTGAGTGAAGGGATTAAGATCTCATATGGGAGCACCGCCTCCATCCCGTAGGTTAGAGAATAGGGAGTTTGTCCCGTAGGAGTACGGACGGAGGTGCGGTAAGCCCACAGAGCTTCCACCAATCTTTCAGGCCAATCAGAAAATTTATGTGCTTCGCATGTTTTCTTAATGATTTTAAGAAGAGTTTTATTAGTGGCTTCGGCTTGACCGTTGCCTTGAGGGTAATATGGTGATGAATGATGCAATGTAATTTTGAACTTCTTACAGAGGTCTTTAAGCTCCTGGGAGACGAACTGGGGTCCGTTGTCGGTGATGATGCTGCTTGGCACTCCGAACCGCGAGATGATATTCTTCATGATAAAGCGGCACACCGTTGTAGCTTTGATCTCTGCGTACGCCTCGGCTTCGGCCCATTTGGTGAAGTACTCAGTTGCTGTGAGAATGAAGGATTTCTGCTTGGTCTGAGAATTAGGATCACCGAGTGGGCCGACGACGTCGAAAGCCCACATAGAGAATGGCCAAGGAGCAGTCATAGGATGAGAGATGAAGCTGGAGAGTGATTTTATCAGCGTGGAGTTGGCATTTAAGACACCTCCGGACATAGAGGGAGCAATCTTCCTCTAGAGTGGGCCAATAGTAGCCCTGCCTAAGATCCTCTTCGCTAGAGCCTGGCCATTGACATGACCTCCACACTCGCTAGAATGTGCTGCTTCTGCTACTTTCCAAGCTTCCACATCATCTAGGCATCTCATGAGCATTCCATTAGTAGCGCGCCTGTACAGTTCTCCTGCAATGATAGTGTACCTTGCGGCGGCTCTTCTTATTGCTTTGCGCTGCTCAGCTCTTGCCCCTTCTGGGAATGCCCCTTCTTTGCAAAATAACTCGATTTCATGGTACCAAGGCAATTCTTCTTCATCCAAAATCTCCTCTAGTTCTGCCAATGATACCTCCTCGAGATCTTCCTTTTCAGCTCTCACTTCTGCAGACTTCCTAAGGTTGGTGAACCAAGGATCCTGGAGAGAGGGTGCGTCCATCCTCTGGACGACGACAGTCTCAGTACTACGACTGAGAGGGAAGGATAAGGAGGAGGCCAGAGATGCCAATGCATCCGCCAGAATGTTCAGAGAACGGGGAGTATGGATATAGATTAGCTTGCGGAATCGCTTAGCGATGAGCGTGACCAAATCTTGATAGGGCTTGAGCTTGGGGTCACGGGTACGGTAAGTGGACAGAACTTGCCGTAAGACGAGCTGAGAGTCTCCTATGATGTTTAAATAACGCGCGCCTAAGAGATAGGCGTGCTTCAAGCCGGCCAGGAGAGCCTCATACTCAGCGATGTTGTTGGTAGCAGGAAATCGAAGTTGATAAGCAAAGGGGATGGTCACTCCCTCAGGAGTAAGCAGGACAGCACCGATCCCTTGGCCCTGTGAGTTAAGCGCACCATCAAAGTGCAGAGACCAGAAGGGATGCTGAGAAAGGACAGAGAGATGCTCATCAGGGAAATCGTCCTGAATAGAGTCGGTGTGAGGAATAGGGAGATGTGCAAGATGCTCAGCGATGGCATATCCTTTGACTGCCTTCTGAACGACAAAGGTGATATCGAATTGAGAGAGGAAGCTCTGCCAGCGAGCTAACCTACTAGAAAGAACGGGCTTTTCTAAGAGATAACGGATCGGGTCCATTCTAGAGATCAGCCTAACTGGGTGGGCGAGAAAGTAATGTTTAAGCTTCTGAACTACCCACACTAAGGCGGCACAAGTCTTCTCCATAGCGGTGTACCTGGATTCAGCTGGATTAAACAACCGAGAAAGATAGTACGCAGCCCGCTCTTTTCCTTCGTCATCCACTTGTGCTAAAACCGCCCCTAGGGAGTCCTCAATGACCGAGATGTATAGGATCAGGGGTTTCCCAGGGACAGGAGGTTGCAAAACCGGGGGATTGGATAGATATTCCTTGAGGTCCTCATAGGCCTTTTGACAATCTTGATTCCATTCGAACTTGACCCCCGCCTTGAGCAATTCATAAAACGGACGGCACCTTTGAGAATGCTGGGATATGAATCTTCTAATGAATTGCAATCTACCAATCAGTCCTCGAAGTTCCGTAATGTTCTTTGGCGGAGGCATATCCATGACGGCCTGTGCTTTGTTAGGATCAATCTGGATCCCCCGTTTGCTCACTATGAAACCTAGCAGCTTCCCCGAGGAGACTCCGAATACGCACTTCTTCGGATTCATCTTTAGCTTGTACTCCCTGGCTCTCTGCAGCACCTTAGCCAAAATAGAGGGGTGTTCTTCCTTTGATCTTGACTTCACCAGAATGTCATCCACGTAAGCTTCCATATAGATGTGCATCATGTCGTGGAAGATAGCCATCATCGCCCTTTGATAGGTGGCGCCTGCGTTCTTTAATCCAAAAGGCATAACTACATAGCAGTATGTGCCCCAGGGCGTGGTGAAGGAAGTTTTCTCTTGATCTTCAGGAGCGAGACGGATCTGATTATAGCCCGAGTACCCATCCATGAACGATAGAGCTTCGTACCCGGCAGTGTTATCAACAAGGACGTCTATATGAGGCAGCGGGAAATCATCTTTAGGACATGCTTTGTTAAGGTCCCTGAAATCAATGCATATGCGCACTTTCCATCCTTCTTGAGAACAGGGACTATGTTTGCCACCCACTGAGGATATAAAACTACTCTGACGAACTTGGCCTTGTAAAGTTTGTCGACCTCTTCCTTAATCCGCAAGGCCATGTGGGGGTGAAATCTTCTCGACCTTTGTTTAACAGGTGTTGCCCCTGGTTTAAGCACGAGTCGGTGTTCCACTAAGGAGGGGTCAAGACCTGGCATGTCCTCATAAGACCAGGCGAAAGAATCGCTATACTCCCTCAGTACCTTAATTAGATCCTCTTCTACCTGTGGAGGGAGATTAGCTGAAATATTGATGGGCCTTGGATCTTCTTCTGTTCCCAAGTTGATTTCCTTTGTAGGTTCATCCACTGCCGTCGACGGCTGGTCGAATCTCTTCAGTCCCTTTGCATATAAGTCGGCAGTGTCCTCTACATCGCTGTCTTCATCAATTGGGTCTTTCTCATCCAGCACTTCATAGACGCCTAATCCGTCATCGCTCCACACCCCTTCTATTTCCTCTTCATCTTCAATCGCAATCGCCGTGGCGACGAATTCTGGGCACTTCAAAAGAGCATGACACCGCTGAGCTAGATCTTGCAAGAACCTATCAGGAATAGATCGGGAAGGATGCGCAAGCGAGCGCGGCTCAGGAGGGGAAGGGTTGAACGACCTAGAACAAGACCCTACTTCTTTAGACCTAACTGACTCTACTTCTCTAGACTCGCTAGACCCTAACTCTGACCTAGGAGAGAGGAAGCTTAATGGAAGGGAAGGAGCAGGGGACTCGTGCCCCTGGGACGAGGAGGATGGAGACAGGATAGCATAATCTTCCACTGAAATCTCCGTTTCAAATTTGACGTTTTTTTTTGGAGATCAGTGGAGACCACGCAGCACGACGGAGGAGGCGGGAGCTGCATAGGGAACAGCTCAGGAAAGATGCAATCGAAGAAAAGATCACAAGAGGAGGAACCCCACATCTCGTGGATTTGAGAGTTAAAAAACGGAGGGATGGGGAAAGCAGGCAGATTAATGGGGCAGCGAGGCCCATAAGCAGGAGGATTGATTGGAATCTGGAATGGATCACTGAAAGATGGATTAATCATAATCGGAGGAGGACGGGGTACAAACCCCTTCAGCTGGATCATGCACTGAAAATGAGAGGGAGATAGAGAAAGAGCAATCAGCGAGCTCCCTTCTTTCTTTGAATCATCACCAGGCCGCTTCTTCGGCCTCCACTGCATAAGCTGAACCTTCTGTGGCTTCTGGCTGCCTCTTTCACAAAACAGCCCCTGGAGGGCCCAGCTGTAGTCGATCACATCGTCATTTAGCCCCCTTGGCAACGGGGGTGGACTGGCGACTGGACAAACCGTGTCGGTTTCTGACTGGACTGGCTTCGCAGCTAACGTGCCCGGCTGTGGGGGCCCTCTGACAAAATGCTGACGGTAATCCCAGGTAAGCGGCCCAGAGTCACCCATCATTGATAATGCTGTCTCCTTGTAACCGAGACCTCGTCTGCCCATTTTTCTTCCTTTTGGTATGGGCTTGGTCATCCCTTGCAGCTGTGCACCGAGGCCTCTCCCCGGTTGATAGCCCAGTTTCAATATAATGTTCCACCCCTTTGAATCTCGAATCTGCGGCTTTGCCTTGATATTGACCGGGGTAGTGACGGGCTTAGGAGTGGTGTACGCCCAAGGAAAGTTTAGGTCTAGCACTGATAGCACGGGCCGGCTGCTTGGCCAGAGAGTAGGAAGAATCTGTTCAGAGATGGCCTTCACTGACTGTACCGTGGATAAACTTTGAACTTTGACGACCCTCCCTTGAAAAGGGAATTTAATGCATTGGTGCGCGGTAGAGGGCACGGCGCCAAGTGTGTCGATCCAGGGACGACCCAAGATAGCCTTGAACATAGGGTCGATATCAAGTACATAGAATTCTACAGCCATGGAAAGAGGCCCGAGCTCAGCCTGAATAGTGACTACCCCGTGACATGCCCGCCTTGAGTTGTCGTATGCTGCTATAGTGGTGGGGGTAGGCCGTAGTAACTCCTCAGATATATTGCAGGCTCGGAGAGTGCTGAGGGGGCAGACATTAATTGAGGCCCCAGTGTCGACCAGTGCTGCTTCAACGTCGACTTTGTTCAAAGTAATTGTTATGCAGAGCGGCATTTGCCGAGCCCCCGGAGGTGCAAGCTCGGTCTCAGAGAATGTGATTGCCGGCCCTTTAGAGATAGTTGCTAGTGCCGTTGGTAGACTGTCGACTGCCATGTCTTCACTAACCATGACCTTCTGCAAAAAATCCCTCAGTGCATCTTGATGGAGAGTGGACCTCTTGATTAACTCCAGCACAGATATCTTGGCGGGTACCCGATCTAGATGATGCAGTAAATCATATTGAGTCCCCGGTAACGGTTCAGCTTCCTCTTGCTCGGCCACCGGTTGGGAAGACTGGGGATTGCTAGTAGTGGCGTAGTTCCGATGGAACATCTTCCCGCTCCTTAGAGCACAATTTGCCGCGGCATCGGGGGATAGTATGATGGGCCCTGCGGGGCGAATGAGTGGAATAGGTGGCGTGGGGGAGGCAGTTTGGTAAAGCGGAGGGTTGGTGAAGTTAATGGGGGATGCGCGGATGATAGGTGAAGGATTGGTGGGTGGTAGGGTGGTGATGGACGTGGATGCTGGTGAAGGCAGGGTGAATGGATGGGTAAGGATAGGTGCGGGATTGGATGGTGGTGTGATGACGGTGATGGGGGTTGGCGAAGGATACGACGGGATGGTGAGCGGACTTGGTGGAGCGGGTGTGAATGGTGGGATGAGCGGAGAGGGTGTTGGTTGTGTAGGGAGGATGAAGGAAGGTTTGTGGTGGAAGGCCATGACCTGTGGTGCGGCGCCATCATCATCAAATGACCACCCGGCGTTGGAGGCCGGTGGTTGGACTACATTAACTTGTGCCGGTGCTGGCGGCTGTTGCGGAGGAGCGGGTTGATGGTTTGGCATCGGATTCTGATGGATGCCCAGATCTTGTGCTTGCTGCGGTGGCTGCTGTTGTGGCGGCTGCTGCGGCTGCGGTGCTGGATGCTGCTGCACTTGCTGCCCCTGCGGCTGCCTTCTCTTCTCTTTGATTTCCATAATGGCCCTATGCATCTCGGCCCAGTCTATTCTCTGTCCTTCGTGTAAGTCGTACACGAGATCTCGGAAGTGAAAGCATCCTTCTATAGTGTGACCCGGCTGCCGGTGGAACATGCAATACTTAGTTTGATCAACAGCTGGGTTCCAAACAGTCCTTTCTGGAGGAAGTTGAATTGCATTTACTGCCATGAGCGCTGAGAATATGTCTGTAAGTGTCTCTGGCAATGGAGGATACTGGGCTCTTCTGGGAGCCGGGCGCTTGCTGTTGGGATTATTATTGTTGTAGCCGCCGGGTGGAGGGACGTTATGGTATTGCGGTGATGGTGGTGGTTGTTGTGGTGCGGTGAAGGTGTTTTGCGGGATGGTGAAGGTAGGCGGAGGGTTTTGTGGAGTGTTTTGAAAGTGTTGCGGAGCGGAGTTTTGCGGATTGCGGGGGCTTTGGTTGTAGCGGAATGGTGCGGCTTGGTAGGGAAAAGCAACAGCTTGTACTTGCTCATTTGTCTGGACTCCTTCGGTAACCGGCCCCTGTGGTTTCTTATGGTACTTGGGCTTTTGGTTTTCGAAAAGAGAATGGATAGGGGAGTCCTTAAACTGAGTTTGTATAAATCGCGCCCGGCTATACAGTTGATGCATATTGGCTATATCGTTCATTGCCAGGATGTTCTTGAAGGTGGGCGAAGCATTTGAAATTAGCAGCTTAACTTTTTCTTCCTCTGGAATATGGCCGGGCACCCTGGCGGCCATCTGCCTCCATCTATCTGCATAAGTTGCGAATTCCTCATCCGGCTTCATTTTCTCGGCCACCAGATCTGTGAATGAATATTCCGGGCCGACCCGATCTTGAAACCGCTGAATAAACTTGTCCTTGACCACTTTGAAGCTCTCGGCCTCTTCTAGGGGCAGAGAATAAAACCATTCCAGAGCAACGCCATCCAATGATCGGCGGAATAGGTACGCCATAAGGCGATCATCATATTGGAACTGCGCCGATTCATACAGAAAATCCCTCACATGGATGAAGGGATTGCTGTTCCCATCATACTTACGGTAGTTGGGGAGCTCAGACTGCGGAGGGAAACGGATGTTCTGGAAGCTTGGGACGGGAATATCAGCCAAGGATTGTGGGCCCACCTTCTTCTGAAGAAAATCAAGTTGTTGCTGCATGGTGGCCCACTTATTAAGCAAATCCTGCTCTCGAGAGGGAGCAGGGGCAGTGAAGGGAGTTGATTGTATCTGGTGAGCAGGAGGAATGGCGGTTGCCGAGGGCGGAGCCCATAGGAAGGAGCAGAAGGATAACTAGTGGAATTAGGGGGGCCGTAAGAAGGATACTGGGCCTGAGATAGACCCGGATTGGAGTGAAATTGGGCCACCCCGTGCTGTTGGGGCAAGAAATCGGATGGGCCCACGAGGACCTGTGGAGCCGCCAGAGCAGAGGGGTGATAATCCATCGGAAGAGAGGGGATAGGCGATTTCCCCTTATCAAAAGATTGATGGGTCGATTGGAGGATTGACCCATCTCCATGCCAGCAAAGGTGATGGTCCGGGGCTGGACCGGGGTGAGCTCAATCGGGGTGGGCTGAACAGACGGCCCAATAATGGAAGAATTAGAGTGCCCCTGGACGGTAGCGAGGGAGGAGGATTGGACCCTTGCATGGCCTGATAGAGGACCTGGAGTTGGGTCGGATCCAACTGGGCCATCATATGGAGGACAGAGCCCGCGGAAGGAGCGATAAAGAAGGGATGACCTGACCACCTTCTATGGGAGTGGAGGATGAGAGAGGGGCGGTCCCCTCTCCAGCGGAGAAAGAAATAACCCTCGGGGGGTTCTCAAGGAGCCCTTGAGGAAGGGAATCCTCTTGGGAGCGAGGAGGATTGCAGGATGCCATGGTAGATTCGAAGAGGGGATTGGAATAGAATGTGAAGGAGGAAGCGACTCGAGGAGATGATTCGGACGAACGAAAACAACTCCACATGCAACGGACAACCTTGATAAATGCAAAACAACAAACACAACAAACACACAATGAGCAACCGCACCTAGGTGATTCAAACAAGATATAAGTGATAGGGAATGAAGACACTCAAAAGCCAACCAAGTTGCTTAAGATGATGCAAACAAAGTTTCTTTATGGTTTCTCCTTTGGAACTTTAGTGAATTGATTGATATGTGCTCTCTCCAAATGGGTTCCTAATAGGAGGTGGATATGGACTTGGCTTGACTTTAAGTGTGACCACTCCTTCACTTATGCAACCCTAGACACAAGGGGGGGAAGGTACAACCGGCCCGGCGTCCGTGTGGGAATCCACGGCTCGCGGGGACTTATGGAGGTCCCTGCTGTGATTTCCTAGTCGGCCCCAAGGAATATGGAGACGAGAGGTCCTCACAACAAGGTAGGAAAATGCAGTCTAATATATGAAAAGATGGATGACCCTATGTGCACCGGAGTGCATGCAAAGTCTAGCCTAGAATCTAGCAAACAACGATGCACATAATGATATGAAGATATGAATGGAATTATGGCAGAAATCAAGCAGCACCCAAGCAATAAATCACAGCCAAAAACTGCGGAAATAACTGCACCTCGGATGCGTACCTGCCAGGAGAGTGACGGACGAAGGCCCCTGCGTCAGAGCCAAATAACGGTCAGAGACCAGACCGCCATAAATAATGTAACGCAGGGGTTCCAGACCGTCGTATGAGCCAGGGAACCAAAAAAACAAACTGAAGTAACAGGAAAACCCGTGAAAGCTCACACCACAGAGACAAGCGACGGCCTGATGTCCCCGCGTCAGAACACTGTAACGCGCCGAGACAGGGCCGTCATATGATTCAGAAAACCAGAAAGAGGGGTGAAAACAAAGGGATCAAAAGACAACTGAACAAACAGATGATGGCAGGTTTAAACAGGAATCAGAAGCACGATTGGCACTAGTTGTCCCACCGTGATCGCCAAAAAATTATCTGTTGATTGTTTGTTTACCTATCTCTTCTTATCTTCTTTCTTTTTTTGTTGATTGTGAGGGTTTTGAAAAATGATATGGCGAGATGATAAATAAACTACCAAAGATCAGCTCAACCTATGCACATGTGAACATGAACCTAGGCAATCAAATCTAACTCTAGCATGGGCATGCTATCTCAATCAAATTACGCTAAGGGAAAAACAAAAACACACGCCGGGGCGTGGAGCAAAGATAAATAAAAACACACCGCTAGGGGTGGAACAATCAAGGGGAATAAAGAGATTTGATGAAAAGACAGCTAGTGCCCAACACTAAGGAAAGTCGTGATCGCCACCAAAGTAAACACGAAGTCAAGACTCGAATATACCTTGGAAGTAGGTGGATGAAACACCCGCCCACGGGAGAGAAAACCAAGGAAAGCCTGCAGATCAACTTGCAAATAACGGTCCAAACCCTGTGCGTCGCTTGGAAGTAACGGTCGTGCGATAGACCGCCAGAAGAAATAACGCTCCTGCACCTGACCGTCAGATAACCTGCAGTGAAAAGATGTGAAATCTTTGAACTCCAACCCTTCCAGCCGGCTAGAAGGCTTGGGCCTCGTGCTAGTGATCCTGTAAAACCTGCCAAGGATGTAGAAAGCAAAACAACACAACCTCAATTAGCCCTCAACATAAGTATAGCATCAATCCTTAAAAAGCTTAAGAACATCAAAAGGAGAGGGGATTACCGGGGAGTTGTTGGTTTTTAACCCCTCTGGGCGTTTTTTAAGTTTAGGAGGATATGTGTATGCTTAGCAACAGTGAAAAACGTGGAGGAAGAGGAGGGACAATGCTTTTGATTGATAAAACTAAGGGAAACTTGAGCATGCAAAGATGATGATCTTGACAAGCTAAAACCCAAAATTACTCCCTTGACTTGGAAGATGGACGTGGGAAGCAGCTCCTCCTGGATGTAGATGGCTCTGAATTTGGCAGCACTTCGTCGTGAATCAAATCTTCCCTCCTCTGGGTCATAAATCAAGAGTTCTATTTATAGACTCCCTCAAACTCTCAGGTCGAGTTGAAGATAAATCAGCCAAGAAAGGAGGATAATCCTTAGCAAATCCTTGAGGATAAAATCAACAAGAGTCCAAAGAAACAAACGAGAGGTCCTGAGGATTAGAATTGAAGGAGATAATGCCAATCCAAAACCCTATCTCGTCCACGGAGTAGCAGAGAAAAGGCCTGAACTGTCAGGACTCTCTGAAGGAAGTAACGGTCGCACGATAGACCGCTACTTGGAAATAACGCTCCAAGGCATTACCGTCATTTTCAACCCTATCCAAAGGATAAGATCAACGGGAAGAAGATCTAAACAATAGGACTCTGCAAGTAAGTAACGGCCAGGGCATAGGGCGTCATAAGAAAACAACGGCTAGGGAGTAGACCGTTATTATCAAAAGACAACGAGGCCCTAAGTCTTGGGACTCTTCAAAGGGTAACGGCCTAGGCTTCATGCGTTATTATGAAATGACGCGCCTAGTACAGACCGTTATTATCATTGATTTTCAAGAAAATAGAATGGAGGGATTGCCAAGCTTTTGAACGAAGTGCCACCAGGAACCAGATCTAATCCAGGAATTGAGACCCAGAAAACAGGCTTCAACTGATTAAAAGGAATTCAATGAAGAGTGAACAACTTGGAGCATCATATTGAATGAATAAGGAGATGACCCGACTTATTTGGTATAAAACGGGTGTCAACAGGTACGAGAGATATGGGAAGTCCGTGAACTCCCCCAGGTGTGTGGCTTATTGTGTTTTATTATGTTTTATTATTCTTTTCATTTCATTCTGTATGCATGGTATATGTGAATGCAAGAAGAATCACGTATGAAACACGTCTATATGTGAGAAAAATATGCACTGGTGGATCACGTAGAGGCAAAGATGTGTATGGATGCGGAAGCATCAATGCAGGAAATAGGCACGGGACTCATGGAAATGTCAATGCATAAAATATGCACGGGGTATATGAATGCATTAGTGCACCAAATGTGCACTAGGTTTCATGAGTCATGCGTCTTTTATAGCCAGCTCCTGGGAGAATTTTGGCAGCACCTCCCCCGGACCGAGCATTTGCCAGGGAGTGGTATAGGTTGACATCCACGGAGTGCCGGGATGAAAGCCGGAAAGTGAGGGAGCACTAAGGCTCAAGGAGACTGTACATGTCTCTAGCATCGGTCACTATTCCCCTTCTCGGAGACCGACAAAACCCTTGTAAAGACAAGGTCGATCGGACCCACGGGGTTACATGCGAATCCAATTCAGGACATAGGAATGTAGGGGAGGTCAATCCCCTGTTAATTTATCTTCGAGGGTGTATATGACGACTCAAGAATGTCTCGGGGTACGTGGACGAAGCGATGAAGGGGAAAACAAAGGGTAGAAACTTGGTTATCGGCGCAGTTGGGAGGCAAAGGGGGTTCCCGGCGCGAGGGGCTTCTCGGCGCGGTTTTAAGGAAGGAGGAGGGGCTCTCGGCGTGAGGTTCCCGGCGCGGCCCGCGCCGGGAGCTATGGCGCCGGCAAGGTTTGAGGAGGTTCGACGATACTCTGTTCTGAGGTTCTCTTGGATTTCAGTCCTGATTAGATGGAATTTTGGGAGTTTTAGGCTGGGATTCCGGTTGGGTTACTTGGGCATGGGTTTAATTTTCCAAAGATAGGCTGGGCTCAACGGGAATCGGAGAAGCCAATTACTGGGGGGGTTTTTGAGTCGTCATATGTTATTGACCCTTAGGAGCTCATTTGCTGGCATCTTTGGTCGCCCGGGGAGCCAAGAGGTGGCCATCTCTGGCCCCAGGGATGACCCTGATGGAACTGTTTATACTGGAATCAGATTAGAAACCCTCGGTATCAATCCATCGAAGTATCTTACTTATTCCTGTGGGAAGGGGATCTCGAGCAGGCCGTTAGGGTTATGGCCAATATCAGTAGCAGACTGCCCCAAAAGCCAAGAGATGGTTTGTCTCTGGCCCTGGGGCAAGCCTGGGAGGCTTTATGCAGACAACGACGAACAGCGAGGGACATAGGTATATCTAGAGCCACACTTATTCCATTGACGACAACTGAGCCCGAAGACCCATCGGAGAATCAGGTGCGCTTCAATTAAGCTAAGAAAGAAAACGCATGAGGGAAAGACATAGCAGCAGATGGAAAGATAGACGGCCGATATCTCGATTACCCAGCACCCAAACGGGCCATGGTAGCATTTCATTTCATCAAATCATTCCAAGACTCACACCGATCACGAGGGGAGAATGGGGAAAGGGAGATGAAACAGAGGCCGGGATATCCCGGCTACATACGATGAATCGAGAGAAAACTCATAAGATTACAGGAAGAATAAAAGAAAACATGGGGGAGGGCGGAGCATTGACTCCTCTCCCTCCCCAGCTGCCCACCTGGAGCTTCTTCTTCTTCTTCTTCTTCTTTCGGGATTAGTCTCTTCTCTCCTTCTTTCAGTGGAGGAGGCTCTCTCTTCTCTCTTCTGGCGGTGGTGATGGTGAGGGTTTTCTGAGCTTCTTCTATTTTGTCCCCCCCCTTTCTTGCTCGAGGGGAAAGGGGGTTTTATAACTGTATCTTGTGTCTTCTCGGCAGGCCTGTCACGGCGCACCTCAATGAGGGGCTTCCCGGTGCGCAGGACTTCCGCTTCTCGGCGCGGCTTTTGGGCTTCGACAAGAGGGTCCCGGCGCCACTTTATAGGCCCGTTTAGGCCTTTTAGACTAGGCATCTTGTTGGTCCTTCAAGTGCATCAACACCCAAAAGGGCCCTTCATTGGTCACATAGTTTCTATTGAGATCATTCATAGGTTTTTCATCAGTCGGTAGACCGGGGTTTCATCGGCGTTGCCGTCTAAATGATGACAAAACCGGACATCATTTTATTGGCATCGTCACCGGAACGGTGACAAGACCGGACATCAGCTTTAGCCTGGAAAGACTTCAGCCAGGTGACTGCTATTTCATCAGTGCCGTCGTCTGACTGACAATGGCATCGGACATCAGCTTGGCCCGGAAAGGACTTCAGTCGGGTGGACGGTTGATGAACTTCGTCATTGATCTTTCACTGTTGGTCTAATCTTCCTTTCAATTCTGTTTCTGCCCTTACTCATTTTCAAGGTGTCAACAAATGCCCCCCACCTGCGGGCGGCGTAAGCGCAGAATAAGCGACACGGTGCCTGCAGGTGCATATATCATTCAGCATCTGAACCCATTTATCAGCTTGGCATTGCTAGTCATCTTTCATTTTGCAGCTTGGAAGCATTATTACTTTGGCATTTCTTTTGATCTCTCTCAATTTCTTTGCCTTGAACGCCCTTGGCGCGAGCTTCTCCCGCACGGCCTTTAGGCACAGCCTTCTCGGCGCGTTGCTCTCGGCGCACTGCTTTCGGCAGGGCTTATCGGCGCGCCCGGTCCCAGGGGTTCTCGGCGCGCCTTTTGGCATATGGGGGGTTCTCGGCCTGCCCCTTTTTTTGGCGGGTTTTTTCGAATTGAGGGGGTTCTCGGCGCGCTAAAGGCCGCGCCGAGAACCCTTCTTCGGCGGGGCCTATTTAACCCGCCGAGAGCCCCATTTGCCTTCATTTCTCACGGTCCCTTCTTCTGGCTTCGCTTCCTCTGAGAGTTTTGTCTGGCAAAATCTTGACATGCTGCGCCAGTTGGTGGAGTCCCAGCCTGGACTGACTTATCTGCGGCTGAAGGAGATAGCCGAGCGTTTCACCGCTGGTCTACAGGCGATGGGCTGTCCCATGGAAATATGGACCCAGCGGGTTATATTGTTGTTAAAGTTTATACATCACCGGGACTTCTTGGCGCATATTATGTCTGACAGACTGACATCTTTGAAGTTGCAAAGGAAGGAGTGCAAATCTGAGCTGGAGAAGACGGACTCTATTCTTCAGGAGCGCCAATGCCAACTGCAGTCTCTGGCGCAGCGGGAGCAGTTCGTGCGCAGCCGGATAACCATCCTGGAGGCTGAACTGTTTGATCTCCGGGCTGAACTGCCGCAGATAACAACTTCTCGACCCCAGCTTGCGGAGGAGGTAGCCCTGTTGGAGGGGCAGGTGGCGTCCTTTCAGGACGAGTCTGCTCGATTGCAGGCGGAGGAGGCTCGACTTCATGAGCTGGGGGCTGCCCCGTATGTAGGGCTTCTGGCCTTCGAAGACATATTCCGGCGCCCGTGAATATCTATTTTCCCTTTTTTGTAATACAATTCCCCCTTAGGGGCCCTTCTTGTATTCCCTTTTTTTATTCAATGAAAAGGAATCTTTATACCAGTCTCATATGTGGTTTGTTCTTAACTTATCGCACCGTCAATATACGACGATTTGGCAGCGGTTTCAGCGGTCCCTATGGGAATAGCCCGTACCTAGCAGGAGAGCATCCACCCTTTCAGAGAAAGGATGGGGAACTCGCTCCACCGCGCGACGGTATCCGGAGGGTGCCTAAACCCAATCCTGGGGGTAGCTGAATAAAAGAGGTTTAGAACATCGTTTGGAACAAACGGATGGTTCACCTCGGACATGTTTCAAAGCTGGTCGGGGCAATGTATCAAACGACCAGTGACGGACTTTATCATCGATATTGGGTTTATACCGACACAAAGGAATTTCATAAGTTTCATCAGGATAGACGTAAGGTCTAAACTGGGTAGACTTGATCACAGGTGGGACGTGAAAAGGGTATGTGGTTTTCATCAGGACAGACGCAAAATCTGAACTGGACAAGTTTTCATCATTGATCGGGCAATGCACCGATCGACCAATGGTTGGTTTCATCATCGATATGGGGTTTATATCGATGCAAAGGGATTTCATAAGTTTCATCAGGATAGACGTAAGGTCTAAATTGGACAGGGTTTCATCATTGATCGGGCAAGGTGCCGGTCGATCAATAGCTGGTTTCATCATTGATATTGGGTTCATATCGATGCAAAGGAATTTCATAAGTTTCATCAGGATAGACGTAAGGTCTAAACTGGACAGGGTTTCATCATTGATCGGGCAAGGTGCCGGTCGATCAATAGCTGGTTTTATCATCGATATTGGGTTCATATCGATGTAAAGGAATTTCATAAGTTTCATCAGGATAGACGTAAGGTCTAAACTGGACAGGGTTTCATCATTGGTCGGGCAAGGTGCCGGTCGATCAATAGCTGGTTTCATCATCGATATTGGGTTCATATCGATGCAAAGGAATTTCATAAGTTTCATCAGGATAGACGTAAGGTCTAAACTGGACAGGGTTTCATCATTGGTCGGGCAAGGTGCCGGTCGATCAATAGCTGGTTTCATCATCGATATTGGATTTATATCGATGCAAAGGAATTTCATAAGTTTCATTAGGATACACGTAAGGTCTAAACTGGACAGGGTTTCATCATTGGTCGGGCAAGGTGCCGGTCGATCAATAGCTTGTTTCATCATCGATATTGGATTTATATCGATGCGAAGGAATCTCATAAGTTTCATCAGGATAGACGTAAGGTCTATTCCAACAGGTTCTATTGCGGGTGGGACTTTGCCAAGAAATACGTAGGTTTCATCGGGATAGGCGTAGGGTCTATCCTGGTAGGGTTTTATCGTTGACCGGGCAAGGAGTCGATCGGTCAAGGGATGGTTTAGGAGTTTGATCAGGACAGACGTAAGGTCTGAACTGGCCAGGCTTTATCAGACTGGTGACCGGTTTTATTGTCGGTGGGACATGTGAAAAGAGGGTATGTAGATTTCATCAGGGTAGACGTAAGATCTACCCCGGAAAGGCTTTATCATCGGCGGGGCATAGAGCCAGATGACCGACGGAAGGCCTCATCAGTGAAGGGGAGGTAAAGGCAACGTGCCGGTTGGCATGGAACTTCTGAATTACCACATTATCGACCCAAGCGCCCTTTCGGGTTTTCGCCGGAGCCAGCCCCCTCTTGCTTTTGCCCACGCGTCCTTTCGGATTTTCACGTGGCGGGGTACCCGATTTTGCCTGCAGTGCCCTTTCTGGTTTTCACCACAGCTGGGTTTTAGCCATTTTTGCCCTTGTCCAGAATGCCTGAACAAGTCTGGCGGGGTATCTCTATTTTCAACCCCATTTTTTTTTATATATACTTTTTGTTGTTTTCTTTCTCTTTTCTTTTTCATTGTCTTTTCTGGGACCAGAGCTTTCATCCTATGGACCATGGCGCCATATGTTTATTGTGGACACACGATCATTGATGTGGGTGCCAACATCAATGCAAAGGGAAGTAGGGTTTCATGATCTATTCAGACGAAAGGTCCGAATCGATTTAGAGGATATAAGTAGTAGCTCGGGCACGAGGCCGTTTGCTGAGAATATGAGTTTCATCGTTAATGTGGGGTTTAACATTAACGCAAGGGAATATAGTTTCATGATCTATCCAGACGGAGGGTCTGAATAGATTCAAAGAGCAGTGTTGTGCTATGTCAGAGAGGACGGAAGGTCCACCCTGGATGGATTTTAGCGTCGATCAGGCAGCGTGCCAATCGATCGATAACAGGTTTCATCATTGGTATTGGCTCATCCCAATGCAAGGATTTCATATGTTTCATCAGGATAGACGTAGGGTCTAAACTGGATAAGGTTTTATCATTGATGCTGGGTGAGATGCCGATCGATCAATGGCGGGTTTCATCATCGGTATTGGATTTATACCAATGCAAGGAGTTCATGGATTTCATCAGGATAGACGGAAGGTCTAAACTGGATAGGTTTCATCATAGATCGGGCAGTGTGCCAATCGATCAACAACAGGTTTCATCACGGTGGGACGTAAAGAGACCTGTAGATCTAGTCGGAATAGACGCAAGGTCTAAACCGGACAAGGTTTTATCGCTGATCGGGCAAAGTGCCGGTCGATCAGTATCAGGTTTCATCATTAGTATTGGGTTTATACCAATGCAAGGACTTCATAGGTTTCATCGGGATAGACGTAAGGTCTAAACCGGACAGGGTTTCATTGTTGATCGGGCGGTGTGCCAATCGGTCAACAGCAGGTTTCATCGCGGTGAGACGTAGGATAGGTTTCATTGGGATAGACGTAAGGTCTAAACCGAGCAGGTTTCATCGTGGTGGGTCTTAGACAGAAGCAAGTGGAAGTGTTTTGTCAGAACAGACGGAAGGTCTATCCCGTGGTGGGCTTATTATCGAGGGAATTTTTCTTGAGCAATGCATGAAGGCTTCAACAGAATAGACGTAAGGTCCATTCCGGATGGGTTTAATCGTTGATCGGGAAAAGCACCGGTCGATCGACGAGGAGTTTTATGGTGGGAGGTGAGGCTTTCTTTGGAATCACCACATTATCGACCCAAGCGCCCTTTCGGGTTTTCGCCGGAGCCGGCCCCCTCTTGCTTTTGCCCACGCGCCCTCTCAGGTTTTCACGTGGCGGGGTACCCGATTTTGCCTGCAGTGCCCTTTCGGGTTTTCACCACAGCTGGGTTTTGGGCCATTTTTGCACTTGTCCCTAATATGGGAACAAGTCTGGCGGGATATCTCTATTTTTAACCCCATTTTTTTTTTTACTTTCTTTTTCTTTCCCTCCCTTTTTAGAAGGTGACAGGTGGGAATGCCACAAGCTTAAGATGAGGGCAGCTTGGCTAGGGCGGAGTGCCGCTAGACCGGGAAATGGGTGTAGCTTGGCTAGGGCGGAGTGCCGTTATACCAAGAAAAGGGTGTAGCTTGGCTAGGGCGGAGTGCCGCTAGACCAAGAAATGGGTAGCTCGGCTAGGGCGGAGTGCCGCTAGACAAAGAAATGGTAGCTTGGTTAGGGCGGAGTACTGCTAGGCCAAGAAATAGGTAGCTTGGCTAGGGCGGAGTGCCGCTAAACCGGGAAGAGGGTACAGCTTGGCTAGGTCGGGGTGCCGCTAGACCAAGAAATAGGTGTAGCTCAGTTAGGGCGGAGTGCCACTAGACCAAGAAATGGGTAGCTCGACTAGGGCGGAGTGCCGCTAGACCAAGAAATGGGTGTAGCTCGGTTAGGGCGGAGTGCCACTAGACCGGGAAAGGGTGTAGCTCGGCTTGATCACTCTGGGAATGCCGGTTGTGCCGCATGATACAGCTTTAGATGTCTTCCGTTGAGTGGTGAGAATTGGATTTCCCCTCGATGGTTAACAACCACGTAGGCCCCTCCTTCGTAGACCCTCTGTATTACATAAGGACCTTCCCAGTTAGCATTCAACTTTCCTTTTGGGTTGGACGCCATGACTTCTTTTTTCTTGACCATGACGAGGTCACCTTTCTTGAATTCTCGTGCTCTTATGAGTTTGTTGAATGCAGCGGCCATGCGGGCCTGATACATTTGGATACTCTTCTGGGCTTGGAGGCGCTTCCCTTCCAATTCAGCCAGTTCTTCTAGTCTTCTTTCTGCATTGGTCTGTTCACTACGGGCCAGGCCATATTGGACTGCCACTCTGAGTGACGGGACTTCCAGCTCTAGCGGACCACTGCCTCTGAGCCGTATACCAGCGAGTACGGCGAGCACCCTGTAGGTGTCTTGAAGACGGTGCGGTATTGTAGCAACCCTAATAAATGAATAATTGAAATGAATTAAAACATATATATTACAGAAGTAATATATAAAAGGAATAGGGTTAATTGGATGAAATAAAACAAAATTAAAAAAAATGCCTCTTATTAAGGCGTTAATTTCTAAAGAAACGCCTCCATCCATGGCGTTACTAAAGAAAGGACGCCCACACATGCGGTCGTCAGTTCTCATGCGACTAAATAAGTAAGTAAAAGAAACGCCTCTATCTTGGGCGTGTTTTAAAACACGAAACGCCCTTTTTCAAGGCGCTTTTTAAGAAACGCCCTAAAGTAAGGCGTCAATTAACGAATACACGCCCTGACCAAAGGCGTTAATTCAGTTCGTGAACCGATCGAACCCAGAACTTATCCAAGGAAAGATTAACCTAATCTAGTAAGTGTCTATTAGAGTAAGGACTCTATTAGGGATATATTACCCTCAATCAAACACTACTCTTGTTAGGACTTCCAAAATCCTATAAATAACATGTTCGATCGAACCCTAAAACCCATTTGATCGAACGTCTGCTGCTAGGTACGTGAAGAAAAAAACGGTTCCTCTATTCTTTTATTTTTCTGCTTCTATTACATGAAGAACTAATGTTCTTCATCTGATTCTGTTATAGGTCTGTAAGGTGGCGTACATGAAAGAACAAAGTATGTTCTTCACCATATACCTGTGAAGATTGATTTCATATCTTCATATTCCTTCCTCTCTTTTCCTACAGGTTGATTGAAGGCTATCATCTCCGTCATATTCATCAACTAAAATCTTCCTTCTTCCTGTCCAAGGTGTTCTTCTCAAGTTATTCACCGGTCATCTTCAAATCCATTGTTAAGGTAGGTTTTCTCAAGTTATTGTAGCCCAAACAAAATTAATGCAAGATATACATATATATAAGCATGACATGCATATGATTATTATAGTTTTCATGCGTTTTCTGAAATATTTTGAAAGAAACGCCCTTGATTAGGGCGCTAATTTAAAAGAAACGACCATACCAGTGGTCGTCAATTTAATATTTGACGCCCTCTACGCAGGCGTTAATTTCATAAGAATCGCATGTGATTAATAATTGATCCTGTTTAAAAATTACAATACATATGAAATATTGATTTTAATATCTTGCATGACTCTGTGAATTCCTGTTAAATTTTACTGCCATGACATGTCTCCTGTCTCTCGAAATATTATTTATTAAAATATCGTAAATCCCTTGAAATTCACGACTTGGACAAAGTCGTTTTCCATGTTCTAACGCCCCAGTACAAGGCGTGAATCTGAAAAGTAACGCCCCTTCCTAGGGCGTGTATCTGCTAAAATCCTGAAATTCACATATTTTGTAAAATGGAATTAGAAAGTAACGCCCCTTCCCAGGGCGCGTTTTTGATAAATTTCTGAGAATAATTATATCCTGTCGAATATGTAAATGATGAGACGCCTGCCTCTGCAGTCGTCAACTTTGAAGAAACGCCCCCAGGAAAGGCGTGTTTTTGATAAATTAATGAAATAATGGAAATTCTGCAAATTGGCAATATATGTAAACGCCCTTCTGTTAGGCGTTAATTACTTGAGACACGACTTGACCTAAGTCGTTATTTTACTGTAAACTGATTTTATCCTGATTCTATTACCGATGGTTTCATATTATACATATACATATATATATCGGCACTATTCTCCACTCCGTGAGTATAGTCCCACGTTTCATGTTGATTTATCGATCACACTCAACTCTCATTGACATACAAGCTCTCCATTGGACATTCCGTTCCTTTGGACTAGCGAGTTAGTCATAGAGACCTCCGTAAGACTCCTCGTAGCCTTGGATTCTCTCAAGGCCGACTGAGCTGGTTGTACCCTAAAAACCCATTACACAGTTCTTGCCATGTCAATCTAAAGAAACATGGTATACCGGCCCTTATGATTATACAAAGAGTATATCATAAGAAATTCTTGATGGGATGATGATATCATGCCATATCGTGTCATTCTTGTAAACCCAATTCTATGATAAGAATGAGGGTATCTTGCTTGATATACTGTTCATGTGGACCTCAATTCTATATAAAGAATGTCCATATTGATTTGTCATGGTACCTAAGTTAAGGGAACCATATTCTACCTAGTTTTATCGAACTCGTGATTATACCGTTATTATCGCCATTCTATGTCCTTTGTCATATTTTGGACTCTATTCTATCAAAGTTGTCATACGTATCTACAAGCTTGATTATTGAAATTCTATATTGGCTATATAAACAAGAGTGGATGTCAAAACACATGATAAATGCCTGCGCATATAGGGCCCGATCTGGTCCTGGGAGGAGCACCCGAAAGTACTTGTGCCCATGGGAGTTAAAATGATAAGGTATCTGGCATTATACCGAGTACTTGACTTGCTTGATTGGACATTCCACACACATCTTGTACTTGACTCGTACTTGACATGAAATGAAATGCGTGGCCCGAAAAAGGGTAATTTACTTGCTTGATACATGATAGCCAAAGTTCTTGACATGACTTGTTAAATGTACTTGCTTGAATATCTCGAATAAACTTGTTATCTTGTTGGAAGTTCATGACTAAGTTCATCTTATTTCTTGATATTACATTCTCTCTATCTTGTCGTTTCATGCGAGCATGCATAGCTTTATTGCATCCATGAAAATGTAATTACTTAAACCACTTGCTAGTACTTGAGATATAATTTCCTACTGAGCGTTCGCTCATTCCGTTTGTCCCTTTTTACTTTTCAGGTAAGTCCGACGACGATGGAAGTCAATCGGATGGGAATGGTCAAGAGTGAAAGTGATAGAGCTTCTACAAGTGTCGTCTAGTCTTTTCCATAGTTTCTTGAGTCAACTATGTATTCTTTTCCTTTTTATTTAACAGAGTATTGGATTTGTAATAGTCTATCCATTATGAAATAAAGGATTGGGTTATCTTGCTATTTTGCGCATCTCTGTCTTTGTGTCGAATACACGACCACTCTGATTGACATGATTGATATAGACACGTCGCGTATCTCCGGGTATCTTCCGCGCTCGGGGCGTGACAGTCTTTGTGGTATCAGAGCCTAAGGTATTCAATTCCTAGGAAACCCAAGTCCAAGGATAGGTTTCAAAACCTTTAACCAAGTGAGAGTGGGTAGAACCAAGGGTTAAATGATCAATGAGTCCTTTATAAGATCATAGTGATATAATACTAACATAGCTATTGTAATTGTAGGATAATGGCTGCCGAACGTGCTCAATGGCGCAACATGCAGCGTACCCTTCAAGGGATGACCCAAGTGCTACAACAGGTAGCACAAGGTGGTGCTCCACGAGCTGGAAGCTTACACCAAGCATTCAAGAATATGAATCCCCCGAAGTTCATGGGATCGACCGATCCAGACGATGCCGAGCATTGGGTTCGGGAGATTGAACGTATATTCCGTGTTATGCAATGCACGGATCAGGACAAAGTCTTATTAGCTACTTTCCAGTTAGAAAAGGATGCTAGATGCTGGTGGGAGTCGATTGAAGCTACTATTGACCCAACTCAAGTTACATGGGGTGAATTCGTTGAATATTTCAACGCCAAATATTTCTCTGATAGGGTCCAGGAAAGGAAGGCCGCCGAATTTGCCGCATTAAAGCAAAGATCTTTATCGGTGGCTGATTATGAAGCACAGTTCTCTAGACTGTCTAGATATGCTAAGCATTTAATTGGCACGGAAAAGATGAAAGCCCGTAGATTTCTTAATGGGCTTAGGCCCCACTACATTACTCAACTGGCGCCTATGGATATTCAAGTTTATACTGAAATAGTGCGCCGAGCTCAGTTGCTTGAAGATGCCACGGAACTATCTGATAGGATCCGTGGGAAAGACAAAAAGGAGCAAGTCACAAGTTCGGGTTCTTTTAAACCCAACTTTAAGAAGAGGCCCAATAATGGAGGTTCTTCCTCTCAAGATCAGAAGTTCAAGAAATCCAAGCCTTTCTCTATCACCACTACACCTTCAAACGTAGTATGCAAGCATTGTGACAAGGCTGGTCACAAAACAGAAGAATGCTGGAGGAAATTAGGAGCATGTCTCCGTTGTGGGAGTCGTGAACATCGGATTCCCGATTGTCCATTAATGAATGACCAAGATGGTGAGGGTAAACGCCCAGTGACAAGGAACGCGCGTCTTCATGCAATCCAAGAGACCGAACCAGAAGAAGAAGGCGGATTGGTGGAAGGTACATTAAAAATTTGTTCCAAATATGCACATGTCTTATTTGATACAGGTGCATCGCATTCCATTATTTCCAAGAAGTTTGCTGACCCATTACCTCTAGAACCAGAATGGATGAAAATAGTGTTGTCTACTCCTCTCGGAAACGAGACGGATATCACGCATCATTACCAAAACTGTGAGGTATTGGTTCGAGGAAAGAATTTTCCTATTGATCTTATCTGCTTAGATCTAAAAGAATATGATGTTATACTAGGAGCAGATTGGTTATCCAAATACCAGGCAACGGTTGATTGCCGTGATAGCAAGATTGTTTTCAAGGAATTTCCGGAACTGACTTATACTAGTCCTAAGAGTCGAAGCAAATCCCCTCTTATTTCGGCTCTTCGAGCAAGCAAGCTCGTCAAGAAAGGATGTGTATCCTTCCTTGCTTTTGTCACTAATAAAGAAGCTAAGGAAACCAAGATAGAAGACGTTCAAGTAGTACGAGAATTCCCAGACGTATTTCCGGAAGAATTGCCGGGATTACCCCCGCAAAGAGATGTGGCCTTTACCATCGACTTAGTCCCTGGTGCTGGTCCGGTTTCAAAGGCACCATATAGAATGTCCCCTGCTGAACTCAAGGAGTTGAAGGAGCAGTTGATGGAACTAATCCGAAAAGGGTTTATTAGACCAAGTACTTCCCCGTGGGGAGCACCAGTCTTATTTGTAAAGAAGAAGGATGGATCCATGAGATTGTGTATTGACTATCGACAGTTGAATCATCTTACTATCAAGAACAAGTATCCACTGCCGAGAATCGATGAATTGTTTGATCAGATTTCAGGATCCAAATATTTCTCCAAGATTGATCTCCGGTCGGGATATCATCAATTAAGGATCAAGGATGATGACATTCACAAGACCGCATTCAGAAGCAGGTATGGCCATTACGAATTTGTTGTTATGCCTTTTGGACTAACAAATGCCCCTGCTGCCTTTATGCAGTTAATGAATAGCATATTCAGGCCTTACTTGGATCAATTCATAGTAGTCTTCATCGATGATATATTGATATATTCTAAGACTAAGGAAGAACATGAAGAGCATTTGAGGATTGCATTGCAAGTCTTGAGGACAAATCAATTATATGCTAAACTCAGCAAATGCGAGTTCTGGCTTGAAGAAGTGGCTTTTCTCGGACATGTCATATCCAAGGACGGTTTATCTGTGGATCCGTCAAAAGTTGAAGCTGTGAGAAACTGGGAGAGACCCACTAATGCAAGCGAGATCAGAAGTTTCTTAGGTCTTGCAGGCTATTATCGGCGATTTATCAAAGATTTCTCTAAGATCGCCGTACCACTTACAAGATTAACTCGTAAGGAGATCCGATATGAATGGAGTGAGGAATGTGAAAGCAGTTTCCAAACTCTCAAGGATCATCTCACCACAGCTCCAGTCTTAGCCCTACCAATTGAAGGAGAGAAATTCGAGGTCTACACTGATGCTTCTGGCATTGGCCTCGGATGCGTTCTAATGCAACATGGGAAGGTCATAGCATATTCTTCTCGTCAACTGAAGAAGCATGAGGAGAATTACCCCGTCCATGACTTGGAATTGGCCGCGGTAGTATTTGCCCTAAAGATATGGAGACACTATCTCTATGGGGTACAGTTTACTGTATACTCCGATCACAAAAGTCTCAAATATCTATTTTCACAAAAGGAGCTGAACATGAGACAAAGACGTTGGCTAGAATATCTCAAGGACTTCGACTTCAGTATACAATACCATCCCGGAAAGGGTAATTATGTGGCTGATGCCCTTAGTCGAAAGCCGAGAGCAAAGATAGCAAATTGTATGATACAAGAATGGAGGTTACTTGAACAATTCTCCGAGCTCAATATAAGCTTGGACACGGAATCCAAATTTGTCACACTATCCCATGTAAGCATACAGTCAGATTTGTTATCTGAGATACAAACACTTCAGGATGATGATCCTATGTTAGTAGAAATCAAAGGCAGATTAGAAGGACAATCTGATTTTCAACTAACTTCTGATGGAAGATTATCGTTCAAAGATAGAACTTGTATACCCGATTGTCCGGAATTAAAGAAGAAGATCTTAGATGAAGCTCACAGATCAAGATACACTATTCATCCTGGATCAACTAAAATGTACCAAGATGTAAAGAGGAACTTTTGGTGGCCCAATATGAAAAGAGAAATAGCGGACTATGTATCACGCTGTCTCACATGCCAACAGGTCAAGGCGGAACACCAAAAGCCTGCGGGAAAACTACATCCTCTAGATATTCCTAAGTGGAAATGGGAGGATATTGGTATGGACTTCATCATGGGTTTGTCTAAATCTAAAGGAGGACATGATGGAATCTGGGTTATCATTGACCGATTGACTAAATCGGCACATTTCTTGCCAATCAAAAGCCGATGGTCGATTGATGTGCTAGCTGCACTATACATTAAAGAAATAGTCAGGATACATGGAATTCCTGTCTCAATCGTGTCTGATAGAGATCCCCGTTTTACTTCTCATTTTTGGAAGGGATTACAACATTCGTTGGGGACAAGGCTCAACTTTAGTACTGCTTTTCACCCACAAACGGATGGTCAGACCGAGCGAACTAATCAAGTTGTTGAAGATATGCTGAGAGCATGCATTATTGACTTTGGAGGAAGCTGGCATGACCACTTACCTTTAGTTGAATTTGCATATAATAATAGCTACCAAGCTAGTATCCAAATGGCACCTTTCGAAGCCTTATACGGAAGGAGTTGTCGATCTCCCATATGTTGGAACGAAGTTGGAGAAAAATAACTATTAGGTCCAGACATGGTAAGGGATACAACCGAGAAGATACAAGTAATCAGAGAAAGATTACAAGTTGCTCAGACAAGGCAAAAGGCTTATGCTGATACCAGGAGAAGAGATCTTGAATTCCAGGTTGGAGATCATGTATTTCTTAAAATATCCCCTGGACGTGGCATACGAAGATTTGGTGTTAAGGGCAAGCTTACGCCAAGATTCATCGGACCATTTGAGGTACTCGAAAGAGTTGGCGAGGTTGCTTATCGCATCGCGTTGCCTCCTCAGTTGTCTGAGGTACACAATGTATTTCACATATCTATGTTGAAGAAGTATGTGCACGATCCGTCACATATTATTGAGCATGGAGATCTGGTGATCCAGAAAGATCTCACATATGAACAGAGGCCCTTGAAGATATTAGATCGAGAAATACGAGCTCTAAGGAATAAGGTTATTCCCATGATCAAGGTGCAATGGAATAAGAATCCTGAACGCGAAGCGACATGGGAGACCGAGGAATCTATGAAGAAACGATTTCCCGAGTTATTCTAAGAGGTATATGTCCTACACTCTCCGCATGTATAATTATATATATATTGAATTTGGGGACCAAATTCTTTTAAGTGGGGGAGGGTGTAGCAACCCTAATAAATGAATAATTGAAATGAATTAAAACATATATATTACAGAAGTAATATATAAAAGGAATAGGGTTAATTGGATGAAATAAAACAAAATTAAAAAAAACGCCTCTTATTAAGGCGTTAATTTCTAAAGAAACGCCTCCATCCATGGCGTTACTAAAGAAAGGACGCCCACACATGCGGTCGTCAGTTCTCATGCGACTAAATAAGTAAGTAAAAGAAACGCCTCTATCTTGGGCGTGTTTTAAAACACGAAACGCCCTTTTTCAAGGCGCTTTTTAAGAAACGCCCTAAAGTAAGGCGTCAATTAACGAATACACGCCCTGACCAAAGGCGTTAATTCAGTTCGTGAACCGATCAAACCCAGAACTTATCCAAGGAAAGATTAACCTAATCTAGTAAGTGTCTATTAGAGTAAGGACTCTATTAGGGATATATTACCCTCAATCAAACACTACTCTTGTTAGGACTTCCAAAATCCTATAAATAACATGTTCGATCGAACCCTAAAACCCATTTGATCGAACGTCTGCTGCTAGGTACGTGAAGAAAAAAACGGTTCCTCTATTCTTTTATTTTTCTGCTTCTATTACATGAAGAACTAATGTTCTTCATCTGATTCTGTTATAGGTCTGTAAGGTGGCGTACATGAAAGAACAAGGTATGTTCTTCACCATATACCTGTGAAGATTGATTTCATATCTTCATATTCCTTCCTCTCTTTTCCTACAGGTTGATTGAAGGCTATCATCTCCGTCATATTCATCAACTAAAATATTCCTTCTTCCTGTCCAAGGTGTTCTTCTCAAGTTATTCACCGGTCATCTTCAAATCCATTGTTAAGGTAGGTTTTCTCAAGTTATTGTAGCCCAAACAAAATTAATGCAAGATATACATATATATAAGCATGACATGCATATGATTATTATAGTTTTCATGCGTTTTCTGAAATATTTTGAAAGAAACGCCCTTGATTAGGGCGCTAATTTAAAAGAAACGACCATACCAGTGGTCGTCAATTTAATATTTGACGCCCTCTACGCAGGCGTTAATTTCATAAGAATCGCATGTGATTAATAATTGATCCTGTTTAAAAATTACAATACATATGAAATATTGATTTTAATATCTTGCATGACTCTGTGAATTCCTGTTAAATTTTACTGCCATGACATGTCTCCTGTCTCTCGAAATATTATTTATTAAAATATCGTAAATCCCTTGAAATTCACGACTTGGACAAAGTCGTTTTCCATGTTCTAACGCCCCAGTACAAGGCGTGAATCTGAAAAGTAACGCCCCTTCCTAGGGCGTGTATCTGCTAAAATCCTGAAATTCACATATTTTGTAAAATGGAATTAGAAAGTAACGCCCCTTCCCAGGGCGCGTTTTTGATAAATTTCTGAGAATAATTATATCCTGTCGAATATGTAAATGATGAGACGCCTGCCTCTGCAGTCGTCAACTTTGAAGAAACGCCCCCAGGAAAGGCGTGTTTTTGATAAATTAATGAAATAATGGAAATTCTGCAAATTGGCAATATATGTAAACGCCCTTCTGTTAGGCGTTAATTACTTGAGACACGACTTGACCTAAGTCGTTATTTTACTGTAAACTGATTTTATCCTGATTCTATTACCGATGGTTTCATATTATACATATACATATATATATCGGCACTATTCTCCACTCCGTGAGTATAGTCCCACGTTTCATGTTGATTTATCGATCACACTCAACTCTCATTGACATACAAGCTCTCCATTGGACATTCCGTTCCTTTGGACTAGCGAGTTAGTCATAGAGACCTCCGTAAGACTCCTCGTAGCCTTGGATTCCCTCAAGGCCGACTGAGCTGGTTGTACCCTAAAAACCCATTACACAGTTTTTGCCATGTCAATCTAAAGAAACATGGTATACCGGCCCTTATGATTATACAAAGAGTATATCATAAGAAATTCTTGATAGGATGATGATATCATGCCATATCGTGTCATTCTTGTAAACCCCAATTCTATGATAAGAATGAGGGTATCTTGCTTGATATACTGTTCATGTGGACCTCAACTCTATATAAAGAATGTCCATATTGATTTGTCATGGTACCTAAGTTAAGGGAACCATATTCTACCTAGTTTTATCGAACTCGTGATTATACCGTTATTATCGCCATTCTATGTCCTTTGTCATATTTTGGACTCTATTCTATCAAAGTTGTCATACGTATCTACAAGCTTGATTATTGAAATTCTATATTGGCTATATAAACAAGAGTGGATGTCAAAACACATGATAAATGCCTGCGCATATAGGGCCCGATCTGGTCCTGGGAGGAGCACCCGAAAGTACTTGTGCCCATGGGAGTTAAAATGATAAGGTATCTGGCATTATACCGAGTACTTGACTTGCTTGATTGGACATTCCACACACATCTTGTACTTGACTCGTACTTGACATGAAATGAAATGCGTGGCCCGAAAAAGGGTAATCTACTTGCTTGATACATGATAGCCAAAGTTCTTGACATGACTTGTTAAATGTACTTGCTTGAATATCTCGAATAAACTTGTTATCTTGTTGGAAGTTCATGACTAAGTTCATCTTATTTCTTTGATATTACATTCTCTCTATCTTGTCGTTTCATGCGAGCATGCATAGCTTTATTGCATCCATGAAAATGTAAATTACTTAAACCACTTGCTAGTACTTGAGATATAATTTCCTACTGAGCGTTCGCTCATTCCGTTTGTCCCTTTTTACTTTTCAGGTAAGTCCGACGACGATGGAAGTCAATCGGATGGGAATGGTCAAGAGTGAAAGTGATAGAGCTTCTACAAGTGTCGTCTAGTCTTTTCCATAGTTTCTTGAGTCAACTATGTATTCTTTTCCTTTTTATTTAACAGAGTATTGGATTTGTAATAGTCTATCCATTATGAAATAAAGGATTGGGTTATCTTGCTATTTTGCGCATCTCTGTCTTTGTGTCGAATACACGACCACTCTGATTGACATGATTGATATAGACACGTCGCGTATCTCCGGGTATCTTCCGCGCTCGGGGCATGACAGGTATGCCCACAGAGCTTCATACATTTTCTCTTCCCAGTCCTTCTTATTGGAACTGACGACCTTGGCCAGCAAGGTGCAGAGAGTCTTGTTAAAAGCTTCTGCCTATCCGTTTGCCTGTGGATTGTAAGGAGTGGAGGTTCTCCATTCGATCTTATACTTCTCAGCAAGCCGATAGACCTTCTGATTTCTGAAATGACTTCCATTGTCAGATATTATTCGGCTGGGGATCCCGAACCGGAAGATAATGTTCTGCTTGATGAATCTGGCAACCAGTTCACCAGTCACTTCTCTTAATGCTATAGCCTCTGCCCATCTGGAGAAGTAATCTGTTATGGCCAGTATGTACTTATGTCCGGCCGAGGAAGTCGGCAGTGGCCCGACTACATCAGTTCCCCATTGTGCAAATGGCCAGCTGGGAACTGTAGGGTGCAGAGTTGTAGGAGGCCTTCTAGGCACAGTAGCATGCTCCTGGCATTTCTGGCATGATTTTACAAATTTACAGCAGTCTTCAAACATGGTGGGCCAATAGTAGCCCAGCTTCTTGATTTCTATCTTCATCTTGGGACCAGCCTGGTGGGCACCTGCTGTCCCAGCATGTATCTCTTTCATCGCTTGCCAGGCTTCCTCAGTGGACAGACAGCGGAGTAGAATTTTCTTGCGTGCATCTGCCATTATTCGGAACAAAATTCTATTCCTGAGTTCATAAGAATCTTTGATTCTCAAGAGTTTCATCATTTCTTCTCTTATCTGCGGCAGTTGATGGTGTAGAAACCACTGCAGCAGGTGCTGTCTCCAATCAGGCGCTTGTTCTGTGCTGATGGTGGCAACTTCATTTTCTTCGGGGCACCCTTCTAGCATACTGGGGACTTGGCACCGGTTCATAACGACAATGTTCAGTGTCTTATTTGGCGGAACTGCTAGTGAGCTGGCCAGCTTTGCCAGTGCATCAGCCTGGGCATTGTGTCCACGGCCCACATGCTTGAGCTCAATATGGTAGAATTTCGCCATGAGGCGCACAGCTTTTTGGTGGTAGGGACTCAGTTCTGGCTTCCGCACTTCGAACTCCCCTTGGATCTGTTTTATTATCAACATCGAATCGCCGAATACCTGGAGCATTTGGATACCCATGTTGAGGCTTATATATAGCCCGATTATCAGAGCTTCATACTCGGCCTCATTATTGGTGCAGGGCTTGTTTATAGAACAGGAAGTATGCACGACCTCCCCTTCTAGTGATTTCAGCACAATACCGGCTCCAGCCCGTATTCTGGTCTTTCCATCGGAGTCTGTCTCTATTCTAGATGCTCCATCAAAGAATAGTTGCCACATAACTGACTGGGTCTGGCAGGCCTCGAGTGTCTCATCATCGGGTAACTCAGTCCCTAGCATATCATTTTCCGGCACAGGATGCTCTACGAAGAAATCAGCCACGGCCTGTCCTTTTATCGCCCTCTGGGGTGTATAGGTAATATCGAATTCCATCAGGATCACTGCCCACTTGCCCAACCGGTCTTTCAGTACTGGCTGAGTCAATATGTATTTGAGCGGGTCTGCTGCAGATATCAATCTGACTTCATGTGACAATATATAGTGTCGGAGCTTTTTGACAGCAAAGACTAGTGCCAAGCAGGTCTTCTCTATGTAGCTGTAGCTTTCTTCAGTTCTAATCAGCCTCCTACTTAGGTAGTACAAGGCTTGTTCTTTGCCTTCTTCATTTATCTGTGCCAGCATTGCCCCCAGGGAACAGTATGTGGCTGCGATATACAGTATCAAGGGCCTGCCCTTAATTGGTGCCCCCAGCACTGGAGGGGTCTTGAGGTATTCTTTCAGCTTCTCAAAGGCTTCCTGACAGCCATCGTCCCAGAGGAACGGCACATCTTTCATCATGAGCTTATGAAAGGGGTGGCATCTTCTCGACAGATTTGATATAAATCGTCGGATATAGGCTAGACGCCCTTGCAGAGATCTCAGCTCGGACAGATTCCTTGGCGGAGGGAGCTCCTGGATAGCCTTAATCTTGGATGGGTCAATTTCAATACCCCTATGACGGACAATAAACCCGAGGAATTTTCCACTGGACACGCCGAAGGCGCATTTCATGGGGTTCATCTTGAGTTCATATTTGCGCAGCCTCTGGAATACTACCCTCAGGTCTTGCAAATGGTCTTCTCTTCTTTTAGTTTTTACTACCAAATCATCAATGTAGCACTCTACTTTTTTGAAGAGCAAATCATCAAAGATCTTGGTCATAGCTCTTTGGTAGGTAGCGCCGGCATTCTTGAGGCCAAACGGCATCCTTTTGTAGTGGAATATCCCCTTCGGGGTACGGAATACAGTGTGCACTTTGTCTTCCTCAGCAATCCAGATTTGGTTGTATCCGGATGACCCATCCATAAATGATAGGGCCTCATGACCAGTAGTCGCATCGATCATCACTTCAGTGATTGGTACTGGGAAGTCATCTTTCGGGCAAGCCTTATTAAGGTCCCGGAAATCAACACATATTCTGATCTGCCCATTCTTCTTCTTTACGGGCACTATATTGGCTAGCCATGTAGTGTATTGATTTTCTTCAACAAAGCCTACATCAATTAGCTTGTCAACCTCTTTGTTAATCTGATTTATTAATTCAGGGCGCATTCTCCTGGAAGGCTGCTTTACAGGGCTAGCCTCTGGGTTTATTGCCAATCGGTGCTGTGCCACATCAGAACTCAGTCCCGACATTTCATCATATGTCCATGCAAAGCAGTCTCGGAATTCCTTCAAAAACTATATATACTGTTCCCTGGTAGCTGGCTCCAGCAGTGCACTGAGGAATGTCGGCCTTGGCTCATCTGCGGTTCCCAGATTTATTTCTACAAGCTCATCGACGGTGGCCTGACCTCCATCTTCGACCTCGGGCGGGGCTTCTTGCAAGTCAATGAAGCCTGCCGGGATATAATCTTCTTCAGTTTCATGATTTTCTGTTTCATCATACTGGTCATCAGCGGTTGCTGGCTCATCATATACGGCCAATATTGCTGTATTCTGTTCAGTACGCTCTGAGGACGTAACTGGATCAACAGGAAACTCGAAGACGGAGTCTTCCGCCCTTAGAGGCTCTTCTGATGCAGACTCCCTTGAGAGATCATCATTCTGTAGAGCCCGGACTTCTTCTAGGATGCGCTCAAACTCCAGGCATTCCCTCAGCTCTTTGGCTGCTTGATCCTCATCCGGGATTCCTGTGTCGAACTTTGCTTCAGCATGGAACAGAGCTTCTTTGCAAGGTAGGTCTTCCCAGCACCAATCTTTCTTTGCTTCATCAGACGTCCCCGTCTCCGGCTGACTGTCTGGGGCTTCATTGTTCATTATGGATTGATAAATGATTTCTTCATCTTCCGAGGGGTACTTGTCATATCCTACCTCGGGAGGGTCTTCATGCTGGTAGGAGACAGATATGACATCCACCTCAGCTTCATAGTATTCTTGAAGGGTATAACCCAATCCTGGGTGCTGAGTGATCTTCCTCAGTTCTTTATTATCCCGAGGCGGATCCCATAGCTCCTGGAACGCCTTCTTTTGGGCAGTAGGTTGTAGTGATGGCATCTGCATCTTAGAGAACATTTGCGAAACCCGTCGGGTAGTATAATCTAAGCCTGTAATTGGCACCATCTGGTTTGCAGCCTTTTCAGGGACTATGCAGTCTTGATCATCTTCCTAGACTGATTCCCCAGTGTAGAATATGGTAGGAGGTTCGCAGAAGCAAGGGACTTCCATAGTCTTTAGTGGTAGCACCATCTGGTACTCAAGGTTGACGATGGGTTTGAATAAACCCTGCGGCACCTCCACTTGTGTGTACTTTTCTTTCATTTCGTCATTGATATCATCCGGGTGAATGCTAGGAGGAGTGATCCGAGCAAAGTCACCGGCATAAGAGATGTGCGATACCTCATGCTTTTTAATATAGCCCTTTGGTGGCGGTGGAGACCAATTTCTTGCCTTCGTCGCCGGTTTTTTCTGGCTGACCACAGCCTCTTTCTCTTCATCCTTTTGCGACACCTCCGTGTAGTAGGATGCATCGAGCATATGGCACTCGAATACTTCGAAGGGATGCAGATCCGCAAACACCCTCTCTTCTTTTCCCTCATGGCAGTATTTAATGCATTGATGTAGCGTGGACGGCACTATCTGATATTCATGCAGCCACGGTCTCCCCAGTAGGGCCTTATATGTGGTGTTGGAGTCGATTACATAGAATCGTACCACGGTAGTGAGATCCCCCAATGTGAGGTTAAAATCAGCCACCCCAAGGGGTGTCTCACATTTCTGGTTGAATCCCGCAATTTTCATGTCTCTGACCTTGGTAAGCTGCAGATCAAAGTAATGTTTTTGGTAGATGCGGTATGGGAGAATGTTCATGGCAGCCCCGGGATCTATCAGTATCCTGTTCAGTGGCTGACAGTTCAGGGAGCCCCTCATATACAGCGGTCTGTTATGGCCGGTATTCGGAATCAGCATGTCATCCTCTGAGAATGTAACTGACGGCCCAGAATTCACTTCTGTCAAGAGTGCTTCATATTGTGCCGGCGACTGCAAGGCATCAACAATGGCCTGGCGAGCCTCTTCACTCAGAGAGAGAATCTCCCAGATGGAGAATCTGGTAGGGAGCTTCTTTAGCATTTTCATGATCCGGCTGCCCACCCTGACATTAGACAGTCTCATTTCTTCCGCCCATCGGGGTTTTGGAGGTTCATGTGGTGCCCGTGGCCTCTGCTGCCCAGTGCTGGTTTCATCCCCGGGACTGATTTCTTGGGGGGGCTCCTCCTATAGCAACGGCCCCTAGTGCCGTCAAAGGGTTATCCCTTTCTTTCTCATTCTGCTCGTAGGCTACAGACGCCGATTGCAGAGGTCCCTTGCCTTTATCTGGCCCAGCCTGTATTGACTGCCCATTTTCTAGACTAGACAGAAATTCCAGAAATGTTGGAGTTTGACCTCCCTTCTTCTTTTCTTGGTACAAGTCGGTAGGGGGAGGAACCTGGACACCTCGTACCTCCGGTTCGGGAATCTGGTAGGGTTGTTCCCCTCTGAACATAATGTTATGATTAGCTGGTGGTGGGCGCCCCCACCTTCTTCCGGAGCGTGTTGCATGTGCCGAGGTTGAGGCCTCAGCATGGTTGGCTTCTAGCGGGGCATTTGATGTTTCATCCTCATCATCCTCCCCGGGCGAGGTAAAGAGTGCTGACAGGGTGTTGCATTGTACTGTCACAACCCTCTTTCCCTTCTTGGACTCGAGTCGTCTCTTCTTTTTCTGGGAATTTGGCTTTATTGGCCCCTGCCCCCAGAAGGGTTCAGTCTCAGCTTTTTCTTGTTCTGCCTCTGACTGCTCTTTAATTTTCAATTCTTCGAGCTGTTCCCAGAGTATACAGTCTTTCACCAGCAGGTGCCCGGGCTTTTACTGTTCGTATTCATCGAGCCCATTAATATACCGCTGTAGACGCCTGGCTGCAGGACTTACTTCCTTATGCGCAGGTAGGGGGACTTGTCTTCTTCGGTTATGAGTGGGGATCCGGATGACCAGCCCTGTTTCAGCTGTGCGCCATACTGGCCTTACTGGAGGTGGTTCGGGTCTTGGTGTGACACCGCGGATAACTGCTCCATGGGTATTGACTGCGGGAGTCTTCTTTCTGTTCTTTATGGGTTTCATCTGCCATCCTTCCTGATCCTTCAGTGGGGTGAGGAAGCAAGCTTCATAAGTATGCCTGGTACATTCTTCAACGGCCTCTTTAGGGAGCTGTTGGTAGATTGAAATCATATTGGCGACCATTTTTAATGCCGGAGGCTCATGTGGACGAGGTGGCTCTACCTGGTAATCTCCCAGCTGTAGCTCGCCCTTTTTGACCATGCCTTCCATAATATCTTTGAAGACGTAGCAATCTTCAATTGCGTGCCCCAGCGCACGGTGATATGGACAGAACAGTGGATCACCTTTCTTCGCCGCGTCATCGGGTCTCTTTGGCTCAGGCAATGTTACCTTGTTGAACTTGTATGCCCAGTTGAATAGTGCGGATGTCTTATCTTTCGGGAAAGAGTACGGCTTTCTCATTTTGTTTCTCAGAGAGACCTTATCTTTTCTTTCTACTGTGTCTGCTGGTGGGGGAGCTTCATCTGCCCCCTTCTTCCCTTTCTGTTGCTCGAAGGTTCTGAAATCGACGGTGTTGGCCTCAGAGTGCGTTGGTCGTCGATCATTAGATTTCCCTTTCGACACAGTTGGAGCATTGGCGATCGGACGCTTAGACAGGAATGTCTCGACCTCCGCTACTATATTATTCAATCAGTCAAATGTTCTGACATCTGCACCAATCATCTTTTCCAGTACCTCTCCCCTGAGGCTCTGCTTACATATTTGCACTGCATCTTCTTGATGAGGAGGTCTTCTGCATCTCATAGCTAAGTTTCTCCACCTTTTGATGTAGTCCAGTGTTGTTTCATCTTGCTTTTGCCTGGTCGCATATAGTTCTGCTATTGTAATTTCTCTTTCCGTGACGTGAAATCTGTCGCGGAACTTTCTTTGCATGTCAGGCCAATCGGTCACTGACCCAGCCGGCAGGCTTGAATACCATTCAAAAGCTATCCCGGTGAGGGATGAGCCGAAGAACTTAAGCAGATAAGCTTCATCAGCTGCCAAGTCACCCATGATTGTGGTGTAGTAAGCTACGTGCTCCCTGGGAGAGCCCTGGCCATTAAACTTTTCAAACTTTGGCGGCTTGCTGACGCCTGGAGGTAGTCTCTCAGCAGCATACTGGGGAGGATATGGTACCTTGTATACATCGTAGGTACTAGCATCATCACCATTCTTTTCAGACAGCTTCATCTCCACAATATTTTCAATCATCAGCTTCTGGGCTATGGCCGGATCTATGTTTTCCGGAAAGAAGTGAGCTTGTTGCTGACCATAAGGAGTTGTCATCACAGTTGCGCGCAAGGCTGGCGCGGCAGGCTGCGTCTGAGATACAGAGGGCTGAGCTACCGTCTGCTACAGAACGGGTTGGCTCGGTGCTTTGCCCTTATCAGCCGGGAGAGGATTAGCTGGAATAGCCATTTCTGTTGAACTGGCAGTCTGCCCCACAGGCTCGGCTTGCTTGGAGACCGGTGTAGCTTCATGCCTCTCATTTAACTGTCTTCTGAGAGCATTGATCTCTTGCTGATATCTTCTAAACATCATATGGATCATGGGATCCAGGGTTGACAGGATCTGTAGATCTTCTGAAGTCCCTTCAGCATCATCAACGAAGGGATTGTCTTCCTCTTCCATTGTTACCACATTAACTGTCATAGTGGTGATCTTGCAGGCTTCATCATTAGTCTTCATCTTATCCTTTGCCGCCTGGCCTCTCCTTGTGACGGGGCCTGGTCTGGTTGCTAGTCTGAGCAGTTCCTCTGGCTGTGTCGGTAACATATCCTGCCCTTTGACAAGCCCGGCCATATTGCAGGCAAAGATCTGCATCTTTTCCCTCTGCCTGAAGACTTTCCTTTTCATCTGATCGGGGTATTTGAGCCAGTCAAAGACTGATATTCTTTCTTTGGCTTCTTCCCTATGCAGGTCTTCTTTCCCATACCAGGCTCTGTGGCCTTCTTCATAATCATTGGAGTCGAAGGAGGAGACTCCGATCATCATTTCTTGAAGGGTTTCTTCTTTTTCTTCATCCATGGTGCCCAAGGCACGGGATAATCTTTGCTGACCGAGGGCAGAGTTCCCCAGGTAGTGAAAGTAGTCTTGAGCCACTTGTTTCATCTCCTCTTGATTGTGCCTTCGTGGCTTTGGTTGGAGCATCAATCTTCCCTGGTTCTTCTGCTGATAAGCCAGTCTCCCCACCTGAGCAGTCAGGTGCTCGGCTTTGCAATATTTGAGTATATCGGCCTGTCTGGCGCAGGCTCTTGGTCTTCTTAGAGTGGCAGCAGCGACTGGTTCGCTTATTCTCATTCCCTTTATCTCCCTGAACCTTCTACTCCCATCCTGGCAGTAGTTGGCAGCAGCAGTGTAGTTCTTTCCTTCCCATCTTTTGCCCCCAGCCATGGGGTGAGTGACCATTAGGTCTTCCTTCTGCACATATCCTCTGCCCCTCATCCTGGGGCAAATAGTAGTCAGATTTCTTCCTTCGTTCTCTTCCTCATCTCTCCTACCCCGAGCCCTGGGGTGAACAGCAGCAGCATTTCTTATGTATCTTCCTTCTTCTCTTCTACTTCCCGCCCTGAAACGGGCAACAGTGGTATCAACAATGTTTTCTTCTTCTCGAGCTGGGACCCAGCTCTAGATCTTCTTCGGCCGCCAGATCTGCATGAACTTGGGCGGCTTTGGTGCCAACGGCCTTCGGTCCTCTTTCTCGACGTCGGCCCTCCTAGTAGCCAGAGTTTGGAATCTGTTGGTGGTGGGTACTCTCGGGACGACCACATCTGGGTTGACCCCCCCTCGGGCGGCCGTTGAGGTTCGTCCGGATTCCTCCGATCATCATTGTCTTTCCTGAGTTGGATATCCGGCGTCCCGCAACAGTGGATCGGGCTCTCCTGTCGGATCTCCTCCTTCTTCTAGCAACAGAGGGTGCGCCTCTTTTCACCTCGTGATGGAAGAAGCAGGCCACGACCTCAGGAGTATCCTGCATCCCCCGGCTCATTTTGGGGATGGTAGCTTGTGGCAATGTATCGACAACAGTCTTTCGTTCCTGGTTGTCAATCTCGAGCAAGTTGGTGAAGATGAGGCCCAGGCAGTTGGGCATCCCGACAGCAGGCGGCATCGATCCGAACGCAAGAGGTACCGCCAGGTAGCCCTCTCGCACATGTACATCGACCACTTGTTGATCAAAGTGTACAGAGATGATTCCAGCCGTCATTGTAGTTTCCTGAAAATAACGAAAGCACGGAAAATTAGAAATTTGAGGGGGGGGCCATTGGGCCTCCTATTTTGGCGTAGAGATAAAGGGAGACTTGGTCCCACCGGGCGTGCCAGACTTGTGGACGCGGGATTTTTCTCTCTCTTTTTTAAATCTGGTTTGATTTTATTTATTATTTGTTTTATTGATTTATTGGTTTAGTTAATTGGCGTGCCAGTCACATGTGTGACGATCTCATTGTGCGCTCGACTTGACTTGGTCAGTCGATTGTGAAGTCCGAGTCGGGACCAAAAGTCCGTCATACCATAAAGGCTATGACGTTAATTACGCCCTTCCTAAGAAGGACAACCCTTGATTAAACGCCGAAATAGGAGGCCGCAAGAGGCAAACAGATACTCGTGTCCGCAGTTTGAATTTCATACCAGAGCCAGGAAGATGGGCAAGATAATAACATTAACTATCGAAATAGACGATATCGTTAGGTCAGCGGTTCACAGACCGGGCTTAAGGGGGAAGGAAAAATTTATTGGTCACAGGTAAACTGAGCCATGACCATGATAGGGATGGTCCCCTGGAATCCAGACACAGCTACAGGGACTTAATAAATTTACCCCCTTCGCAGGGTACGAGAGAGATGGGAAGTCCGTGAACTCCCCCAGGTGCGTGGCTTATTGTGTTTTATTATGTTTTATTATTCTTTTCATTTCATTCTGTATGCATGGTATATGTGAATGCAAGAAGAATCAAGTATGAAACACGTCTATATGTGAGAAAAATATGCACTGGTGGATCACGTAGAGGCAAAGATGTGTATGGATGCGGAAGCATCAATGCAGGAAATAGGCATGGGACTCATGGAAATGTCAATGCATAAAATATGCACGGGGTATATGAATGCATCAGTGCACCAAATGTGCACTAGGTTTCATGAGTCATGCGTCTTTTATAGCCAGCTCCCGGGAGAATTTTGGCAGCACCTCCCCCGGACCGAGCATTTGCCAGGGAGTGGTATAGGCTGACATCCACGGAGTGCCGGGATGAAAGCCGGAAAGTGAGGGAGCACTAAGGCTCAAGGAGACTGTACATGTCTCTAGCATCGGTCACTATTCCCCTTCTCGGAGACCGATGAAACCCTTGTAAAGACAAGGTCGATCGGACCCACGGGGTTACATGCGAATCCAATTCAGGACATAGGAATGTAGGGGAGGTCAATCCCCTGTTAATTTATCTCCGAGGGTGTATATGACGACTCAAGAATGTCTCGGGGTACGTGGACGAAGCGATGAAGGGGAAAACAAAGGGTAGAAACTTGGTTATCGGCGCAGTTGGGAGGCAAAGGGGGTTCCCGGTGCGAGGGACTTCTCGGCGCGGTTTTAAGGAAGGAGGAGGGGCCCGCGCCGGGAGCTATGGCGCCGGTAAGGTTTGAGGAGGTTCGACGATACTCTGTTCTGAGGTTCTCTTGGATTTCAGTCCTGATTAGAGGGAATTTTGGGGGTTTTAGGCTGGGATTCCGGTTGGGTTACTTGGGCATGGGTTTAATTTGCCAAAGATAGGCTGGGCTCAACGGGAATCGGAGAAGCCATTTACTGGGGGGGTTTTTGAGTCGTCATATGTTATTGACCCTTAGGAGCTCGTTTGCTGGCATCTTTGGTCGCCCGGGGAGCCAAGAGGTGGCCATCTCTGGCCCCAGGGACGACCCTGATGGAACTGTTTATACTGGAATCAGATTGGAAACCCTCGGTATCAATCCATCGAAGTATCTTACTTATTCCTGTGGGAAGGGGATCTCGAGCAGGCCGTTAGGGTTATGGCCAATATCAGTAGCAGACTGCCCCAGAAGCCAAGAGATGGTCTGTCTCTGGCCCTGGGGCAAGCCTGGGAGGCTTTATGCAGACAACGACGAACGGCGAGGGACATCGGTATATCTAGAGCCACACTTATTCCATTGACGACAACTGAGCCCGAAGACCCGTCGGAGAATCAGGTGCGCTTCAATTAAGCTAAGAAAGAAAACGCATGAGGGAAAGACATAGCAGCAGATGGAAAGATAGACGGCCGATATCTCGATTACCCAGCACCCAAACGGGCCATGGTAGCATTTCATTTCATCAAATCATTCCAAGACTCACACCGATCACGAGGGGAGAATGGGGAAAGGGAGATGAAACAGAGGCCGGGATATCCCGGCTACATACGATGAATCGAGAGAAAACTCATAAGATTACAGGAAGAATAAAAGAAAACATGGGGGAGGGCGGAGCATTGACTCCTCTCCCTCCCCAGCTGCCCACCTGGAGCTTCTTCTTCTTCTTCTTCTTTCGGGATTAGTCTCTTCTCTCCTTCTTTCAGTGGAGGAGGCTCTCTCTTCTCTCTTCTGGCGGTGGTGATGGTGAGGATTTTCTGAGCTTCTTCTTTTTTGTCCCCCCCACCTTTCTTGCTCGAGGGGAAAGGGGGTTTTATAACTGTATCTTGTGTCTTCTCGGCAGGCCTGTCACGGCGCGCCTCAATGAGGGGCTTCCCTGCGCGCAGGACTTCCGCTTCTCGGCGCGGCTTTTGGGCTTCGACAAGAGGGTCCCGGCGCCACTTTATAGGCCCGTTTAGGCCTTTTAGACTAGGCATCTTGTTGGTCCTTCAAGTGCATCAACACCCAAAAGGGCCCTTCATTGGTCACATAGTTTCTATTGAGATCATTCATAGGTTTTTCATCAGTCGGTAGACCGCAGTTTCATCGGCGTTGCCATCTAAATGATGACAAAACCGGACATCATTTTATTGGCATCGTCACCGGAACGGTGACAAGACCGGACATCAGCTTTAGCCTGGAAAGACTTCAGCCAGGTGACTGCTATTTCATCAGTGCCGTCGTCTGACTGACAATGGCATCGGACATCAGCTTGGCCCGGAAAGGACTTCAGCCGGGTGGACGGTTGACGAACTTCGTCATTGATCTTTCACTGTTGGTCTGATCTTCCTTTCAATTCTGTTTCTGCCCTTGCTCATTTTCAAGGTGTCAACAAGGAGTTCACAAAGATAAGGGACCCACGACTCCTCAAGGCTATAAAGATCTCACGATGAGGACGTAAAGAGCCCACGTTGAGCACGTAATTCCCGCATAAAACTCCTCAGCTTACGGGACTCATGAGGCTAGCACACTATTTAAACCGGGGACTCCCTCCAGCAAACGGTAAGGCCTACACACGCCTAAAACTCCCTGAGCAGGAACCACTTCACCACCTTGGTAGAGAGGGATCTCGTGCATCTCCCCACTCCTCTTTTCATAGCTTCCACCACTGCTCTACTGACTTAGACATCGGAGGGTTTACCCCAGGGAACCACCCCTGGGCCCCCTGATCCGTTTCCCTTCCTTGCAGTTCACTGATCGGTGATCATCTCCCCAGCTCAGGACCAGCGCGAGATCGCCCCTCTTCAGAATCTAATCCCGGGACACTTTCCCACTGCCCTTCAGCACCGAAAATATTAACGATGCCCTCGCAGGCCTCGTTTGGACCACGGGAGGCGCCCCCAGAATGGTCCTGATTCGATCTCACGCCGGGCTAATAAACTTGCTGATTTCCTACCATTCTAACCGGGATTCAACCGAATGTTTCCCGTTCCTCTGAACAATAAATTTACCGTACCCCGGCATACATATGCTCCGATTTTCCTGTGACGATTAGGATATTCTCAAGCCGGACACGCGTTTGAACATTAACTGGTCCCTTGAGTGACCGACATGTTTCGAATGCTTGCTTCCCTAGACATCGCGCTTTCCGACTGATCCGGGATCGCTATCAGCTTGTTTTTCTCGATATAATTTCCCAGCCATGAGGCCCTGATCCCCGACGATTAATCAAGGGTGTTCCCATCTCCGAGGGGATGTAAATAACGCCATGACCTTTATGGCGCGGCGGGTTTTGGTCCCGACCCGAACTACACAATTGTCTGACTTAGTCAGATCAAGTGCACCCAGGGCTTCCTTGAAGCCCGAACAAATCGTCACCTTGTGACTAGCACACCCCCGCACTAAATAAACGAGTTAACCCGATCAAAAAATGAACGGATTCTTTTCGGATTTTAGTGCGTCCACGCCTGCCGAGGAGACTGCAAAGAGAGTCGAGGCCCTGAAGGCTCGATGCTTTGTGGGCTCGCTCAAGAGTCTGATTCAAGTCGCCAGCTGCCTGGTGCACCACATCACCAATAGGGCTTGTCCCATTCCTGCCAAGAACTCCGTAGGATGCAAGCGCAGAGGCTTCCAGCGGGATACTGCTACTGTTACCGGACGTCTCTCTGTGTCCGAAAAATCCATGCTGATCGGTGGAGTTCACATTTTCCTGGACGGACGTGACGCTCAGGTGGTCCCGGATCGGGTCATCCCCGCCGTACCTGTTTACAACTCCTACCAGGCCCTCTCTGGGAGGAGAGCTTAGAAACTGGCCACCATGGCCATGAAAAGCTGGCCCCCAGGCCGAAGAGGTTCAAATAGGTTTGGGTCCCTAAGAAGATCCAACCCGCTCACCAGGATGCACCAGTCCGTCACCGCCCTGCAGGTGACGGAGCAGAAATGAAGAAGGAAACGGGCCTGGCCCCAAGAAAGGAAGAGACGGTTGGGGACCCTCCACGCCGTGAAAGTTTCAAGGCCTACGCCCGACAAGCCAACATCCCCACAGTGGGAAGAAGATTCCAGAAACTCGCCGGACGAGCCCGGCTTGCTTACATCCCTCCCATGGGAGGTCGACAATTATCCCCAGTCCTACATCAGGAACGGGGGCAGGAAGAAATGACCAACATGGTCAAAAGCTACTTCAGGGGTCTAGGCAACCCCTCACTGGGCCAACAACGGCTACTACAAGCAGCCGTGGCTGAGGAAGACTACTGCCCACCAATGGCAGTTGAAGAAGAAGAAGAAGAAAGAAGGATGACGTCGTCGGTTGACGACAATGGTTATGAAGCCGATGAGACCACCCCTCGGCGGGAAGAAAGAAAAAGAATCTCTATGTTTGAGGGGTTAACCTTCCCAGAGCATGCAAAGAGGAAGGTTCATAGACAAAAAAGAAGAATGCAAGTTCTCACCTACAATATGACAGGGGTGATGGGCGTACCTGACATCCTGCCAAATGAACAAGAAGAGCGAGTCGAGATTGCTGGAAGAAAAGACCTGATGACAAGACGGGACAAAGCTGAGGCTGAGCTACTGCAAGCCACAAAGGGCAAGAAGGTTGTTGATGAAGACATCGCTACCGCCGCGACCACGGTGGTGGCATCTGAATAAGAAGGAGTACTTCCGTCTCCTCCAATTGAGTGTGCCTCCAATAATACACTCTAAGACATCAATAACAAAACAACCATGGACCCTGCCGCCCTGGTGTTGCTGCAAGGATACCAGCAGGAGATAAAACTGCTGAAGAGAAAATTAAACGAAAAGGCTGAACATGCTGTAACACACGAGCAACCGGGGGCACAAGATGGGCCATCACAAGAAGGTTTCATCCCTATGGGTGATCCTTCACCAGCTGTTCTACAAACTGCTGATCAGAATTGGGCCACTCCCCAGCATTATTCCCAATGGCTCCAGCCAGCACGGCTAACGCCTCCTCAAATGCAGCAGCAGGTGCCCTTGTCATAGCCCTTGCCACCTCATGTTGCAGTTCCGGCTACACAATTAGTGCGGACCGCCCACCTCTACCCTCAACTAACAGAGCCAGTTATGGTGAACAAGCTAATGGTGGAGCAGATGGTCAAAGCAAGGCTGGCAAAGAGGGGTTGTGATGACTGCGCCTCCTTCGACATATATGAAGTGATGTATCCAGCCCGCCATGCTGCCAAAAGATTGCCACCCGGCATCAATAAACTCCCAAAATTTGACAAATACAACGGGCAGGGCTCCCCGAAAGAGCATGTTGCATAATATATAGCAGTCATGGGTGACTTGGCGGCAGACGAGTCATACCTACTGAAGTTCTTCGGGTCTTCACTGATAGGACCTGCCTTTGAATGTTATTCTAACTTACCGGCCGGGTCTATCCACGACTGGCCAGATATGCAGCAAAAATTCAGTGAAAGATTCCACGTCATCGAGGCAGAGGTGACCGTGGCTGAGCTGTTGGCAGCCAAGCAAAAAGATGATGAAACAGCTGCAGAATATATCAAGAGATGGGAGGATCTTAGCATGAGGTGTCGCCGTCCTCTGCATCCAGAAGACGCAATACAAATATGTAAACAAAATCTGAAGAAAGAGATTCTGGAAAAAATGATTGGAATAGAAATCCATTCTTTTGACCGATTAAGTGATATTGCCACGGAGGTTGAAGATTTCTTCACAAGATATCTCTCCATTTCTGCTGACTCAAGTCATGAAGCCAAGCAGGTTAATAAACGGCCGATACTGAAAGCGGTTCATGCTGTCAGCCTCACGGCGAAAAGGCACAAATGGGTGCACAATCCTCCTTCCAATGAACCTATTGAATGTCGAGAAAGGCCTCTCTGGCAGAATAAAGAAAAGAAGCTCTATGCTTTCCCAAGGGACAAGACTCGAGCACTGTTCGAGTGGGCAGTCAAATACAACAAGATTACTCTTCCGAAGCCAAAAAGGCCTGATGATCTCATGAGAAGAGATGACCCTTGCTTCTACCATTATCATCAAATCCTCGGACATTCTATTGAGGACTGCCAGATATTCAAGGGCATCGTCCAAGGCTTAATCAAAAGGGGGGAGCTGCAAATGGGGGAATACAGTTTCGATCCCCCATGCCCTCATGAAATGTCTACTCTGGGGGCATCAATTAATATGATATCCACATATCGGCAACTGCCCAAGGAAGTGCCAGAGGCTTGCAGCTAGCACACCAATGAAGACTGTGCCCTAGCGCCTGAAGAAAAGCAAAGAAATTGGCAAGCATCGTCAATAAAGAAAAGAACAAGTTCAACATCCCTTCCAACTCCGAGAGTCCAGGTTAGTGGAGCCATAGACCGGCCTACTCTGCCTCTTGCAGTCTCTGCCCGCCTTCAAACATCCTCTCCAATGGCTATCAAAAGGTCAATCAACAGTAAAAAGAAGAAACAAACCTCGTCGCAGGAACATGAAGAAGCTAGCTCAGCCATGGAGCGGCCACAAGCTATTATAAGTGGGCTTAATAAGCATGAGCAGCACAAGAGTCAGACCTATGCAGCTCAAGAAGCATGCCCCTCAAAGACGCAATAACAAAAAGAATTAAAGAAAAGGCAAGGGTGTTCAATGCACCGAATGACCCACTGTGGGGGCAGATGCCAGCCATATGGGAGAAGGAAAATGAGAATACAAAAGCTAAAATAAGATATGTTGCTCTCTCTTGCAACATGTTGTCAGCACTGTCCAGTGTGGCTCAAGTTACTGATAAAGAAGATGAAGAAATTTGCTTTATGCCAAAAGGAGCAAATCAGGCTAAAGCTTCTGCCTCCCACCATGCTGCCGGATCCGAGAGAATACCAAGACACCAACTAGCCAACAAGGGGACACAATAGCGTGTTCCTCCTAGGCTCGAAGACATAAAACCCAAGGAGTTCATCTCGAAGAAACCGAGCGCATCCAGCAATAATGACGGGATGCCACTCACCCTAGTCAAACCGGAGGTGCAAGATAGCACTCCCGGCCCCTCTTGGCAAGGCCCCGCTGTGATGGCACTGCTATACCAAAAGCAGCAGGAAATTGAAATGAATCTAAGTCCACCTATGCCGCAACTGGGAGGACATCTACATGAGGTGACACAAGGTAGTGCTAGCTCACCTGAAGCTTCAGCACGGCCAGTCATATCCCGAATAGTACATGATCTTGCAGGGGGTATCCTCCCTCAACCACTCAAACATATAGTCTCCCGGGCACGTCAGGGGGCAACTAAAGCATCTCCGAAGATGGTGCCAATGAGACCGCGCATGCAGTCAGACGAGCTGAAGGTGAAACAAATAATGAATACGAAGATGACCGAAGATGAAGTCACCGAGGCCGAATTACAAGCTTCCAAACAAAAAGATAATGAGTCTATCATGGACTACATAAGAAGGTGGAGGAATCTCCGTGAAAGATGCATACATCCGCCGAGCTACAGGGACTCTGTTCAAATCTGCAAAGAAAATATGAGAATAGAAATTCTACGATGGGTCATTGACATTGAAGTCATGACCTTTGAACAGCTAAGTGATGTCGCAGCTAATGCCGAAGCAGTTCTGGCAAGGCTTTGCTCGGCCTCTACAAACTTGAGTCAAAAGAACAAACCAATCAATAAACCCCCGGCACAAGAAGAAGTTTGCGCCTCAAATTTTGAAGCCTTCAAGCAACAGAAGAAGAAAATGAAAGAGGCATCTTCCACAGATCCGACAAAATAAGGGCCCTCATTAAGGGGCAAAACGATGAAACTATATTCCTTTCCAAAGGACAAGACTATGGCACTTTTTGAGTGGGCCGGTTAATACGGCAAAGTAGTGCTTCCGGAGCCGAAGAAGCCAGGCGATGCCGAAGAAAAGATGATACACGATTCTGTCCTAATCACCAAATGTTGGGGCATCCCATTGAGGATTGCTATGTGTTCAAGGACATTATTGAAGACATGATCAATAAAGGCGAACTACATATGAGCGAGTATAAGGTGGACCCACCGTGTCCTCATCAAATATCTGTCCTTAAAAGAGCAGCCACGCGCGGCGTTACCGCCTCAACTGCTCCTCACAAATCTAGCTGAAGCCGGTGTCTAGTAGGCCCGCATAGCTTGAATGTGGATGCTTGCCAACAAAAGAAGAATGACAAATAAAAAAAATAGAAAAAGAGGGAAAAATGAGCAAGAAACGGAGGGCAAATGAAATTTGCATATATAGACATAAGGCTCCACCTATTGAATTTGAGATGTCGTCTCTCAGAAGGCTAGGTCTTCCAAAAAAAAAAGAAAAAAAGAGGAAAAAAATTCTTTTGAAGGAGGCCTTGATGGCTGCATCTGTCAAGGGAGATATCACTCTCCACATGTCTTGGTCTGTGCCAAATAAGAAACTACCATTGTGGGGTTGGCATGGTGGAGCGAACCACTTATCACCTCCCTGAGGGGGTGAGCGCTCTCCTATGCACCCACCTTGGTCTGTTTAAAAATAAATGGATGAAGGGTAGTGGCTTTGCACTACACTGCACTATCAGCGTCATCCGAGCTGTCCGTTCAAAAAAAAAGAAGCATGAATGCAAAAAAAAGAGGGAAAGGAACTTATAAGGTCAGCAAGGCCTCCCCATCCTCCCCATGGGCAGAAGACTCCTTAGTAGCATTGCATGGTGAATGCCCAAGGAATAATGAAATGACTACATCATCTGTGGAGGTAGGTGGACCCTGCAACTGTAGCTTCTAAGAATATGCGTCAAGAGGAGGACACTTGGCGTAAGCGCCGGAGGCCCGAATCGAAGCTATTTGGAGTATCTCCTAAAGAAATCAATAACAAAAGAAGATAGCTATTGATATGATGTATAGCTGTCACTAAATACTCCCAGGGGGATCATATTAATCAACAGTCCCACCGACGCTAAAGAACCTTCATTGGCCACTAGGCCTCCCGTTTCCAATACAGGTCCAGACCCTATTGGGGAATGAAAAGAACAAGTCCTGTCGAGTTGTCTGCACCCTCGGCTCCTTTCTCCTCATCAAGCCAACAAATAAGCGCCTTTCGGCTTTTAGTGGCCTATCTCAGCACCCCTGGTCCCACTAGAATTCATGGTGCCTTGCCGCCCTCCTATCCTACATGGATACTCCCCACTCGTCCCACCGAGACTAACCCTCCACCCTTGATATGGGACCTATGCTCCCAGCCAATGTACTCTCATGGCCTTTCGGCATTCAGCCACGACAATATCATATTTGTCCCATGGGACTCTCCTATCACTGCCGGTTTGGATTCCTTGCCCAATGTCGGCCCAATAAATCTCCTTTTCCTTGGCATAAGGCACTCTGCCCTTGTCGAGCTCAAAATTTGCCCATCAGTCCCGCCGGGCTGTGTCCATAAAGCTTTCCCTTGGCCAGGAGCGCTCTGCCTTAGCCGAACTCGAAAATTATCTTCTGTCCCATCGGGCCGAGTCCACAAAATCTTTTCCTTGGCCTGAGCTGCTCCGCCCTCGCCGAGCTCAAAAATAATCTTTGTCCCACTTGACAGGATTCATGAAACCTTTTTCCTTGGCCTGAGGCACTCGCCCTCGCCGAGCCCCAAAATTACCCTTTGTCCCATTGGGACGGGATTCATAAAACCCTTTTCCCTAGTCTGAGGCACTCCGCCCTCGCCAGGCCCGCCGGGCTCTTGGACATCAGTCCCTAGCCCCACCAACAGAATAAATAGTCAACTTCATCAATAGTCCCATCGGACAAAAATATCCCGCACCGTAGATGAGTCTGCGTCAGGGATCCAAAAAAGAAAGAAAAAAAACAACAAAAAAACCAACAACAGAAAAGAGAAAGAAACAAACAAAGAAAATGACAATCTAAAATAAGCATAATGAATCAATAAACACAATAAATTTAATAAACTTAACAAACTCAACAAAATCAATAAATCCTATAAATCTAATGAACTCAAAAAACTTAACGAACTCAATAAACCCAATCAACTCAATAGATCAAAACAAAACAGCAAACTCAATAAATCGATAAACCCAAAAAATTTCAATAAACTAAATAAATCAACAAACTTAACAAACCCGATAAACCCAATAAAACCAAACAAATCAATAAACTCAATGGAATTGATAAAATCCAACAGACCTAATAAACCCAACAAGTCAATCGACTCATCAAATCAATAAACTCAATAGATCAAATAAACCCCAACAAATTCAATTAATAGATTCGATGAATTTAACAAACTCAACAAAACCAATAAACCAATAAACTCAATAGACTGAAGAAAATCAATAAAGTCAACCAATCCAAACTAATAAACCAATAAAAGACCTCTTCGCTTTGTCTCGGACCTTCTGTGTGGGCAAGGTTTGGTGATCCCGTCATCTCCACGGGTCAACGCCCATATTCTATCCTGGCTCAGACCTCACGTCTCTGCCAGGTTGATTGACCCCGACGTGACGTCGGGTCGACATCTGCATTTATACGTTCCTCCCTTGCTTTTGACCTTCCGTCGGAGCAGAGTCCGTTGACTCCGACATTTCGTCGGGTTGACATCTATGTTTAGCGTTGGGTCTGGGCCTCTCATACGGCTGCATTCTGGTCAATCCTTGCCTCAAATCTTCTATCGGGGCAGGCCCGTTGACTTCGACGTTCCGTCGGGTCAACACCTATCCTATGTTCTGCCCTTGGCTCAGGCCTCATGCCTCTGCCAAGTTCGTTGGCTTCGACATAACATTCAATCAACATGTATCCCATATTCTACCCTTGGCTTAGGCCTCACGCCTGTGCCAAGTTTGTTGGCTTCGACATGACGTCAAGTCAACACCTATCCTACAGTATGCCCTTGGCCTAGGCCTCACGCCTTTGCTAAGTTCGTTGATTTCGACATGACGTCGAGTCAACACTCATCCTACATTATACCCTTGGCTTAGGCCTCACGCCTTTGCCGATTTCGTTGGCTTCGACATGACGTCGAGCAAACACCTATCCTACACTATACTCTTGGCTTGGGTCTCACGCCTTTGCCAATTTCATTGACTTCGACATGACGTCGAGTCAACACATATCCTACATTATACCCTTGGCTTAGGCCTCACGCCTTCGCCGAGTTCGTTGAGTTCGACATGACGTCGAGTCAACACGTATCCCATATTCTACCCATGGCTTAGGCCTCGCGCCTCTGCCAAGTTCGTTGGCCTCGACAGGACATCGAGTCAACACCTGTTCCATATTCTGCCCTTGGCTTAGGCCTCACGCCTCTGTCGAGTTCGTTGGCTTTGACATGACCTCGAGTCAACACATATCCCATACTCCGTTCTTGGCTTAGGCCTCACGCCTCTGCCAAGTTCGTTGACCTTAACACGATGTCAGATCAACACATATCCTATATTCTTTACTTGGCTTAGACCTCATGTCTTTGCCAAGTTCATTGGCTTCGACATCCCGTCGGGTCGACATATATCCCATATTCTTCCCTTGATTTAGGCCCCACGTCCTAGCCAAGTTGGTTGATATTGACTGTTAGTCAAGTCAACGACCCTATTCTACCCTAGCCCAGACCCTACATCTCTTCCAGGTTAGTTGGTTTCGACATGGCGTCGAGACGACAACGGCGTTTATTTCTACCCTTGTTCTGGACATACCGTCTAAGCGAGGTTTGTTGGCTCCGACATCCCATCAGGTCGATGTCAATATTTCATCTTTGATACAGGCTTTTCGTCCTGTCAATGAACAAAAAGACTTTTCTTTCTCTGGCTTGGACATTTCGTCCAGCCAGACAATAAAAAGACCCTTCTACCTCTGGCTCAGACCTTTCGTCTGGCCAGTCAATAAAAAGACCCTTTCACCTTTAACTCGGACCTTCCGTCCAACCATACAATGAAAAGACCCTTCTACCTCTGGCTCAGACCTTTCGTCTGACTAGTCAATAAAAAGACCCTTTCACCTTTGGCTCAGATCTTCCATCCAACCATACAATAAAAAGACACATTCTACCTCTGGCTCAGACCTTTCATCTGGCCAGTCAATAAAAAGACCATTTCACCTTTGGCTTGGATCCGTCCGACAATACAACAAAAAGACCTTTTTACCACTGGCTCGGACCTTTCGTCCAGCCAGTTAAGAAAAAGACCCTTTTATCTTTGGTTCGGACCTCCTGTCCGACCAATTAACAGAAAGACCATTTTACCTCTGGCTCAGACCTCCCATCAGACCAGTCGACAAAAGACTCTCTTTATCCGTGGCTTTGCCCTTCCATCTAGAAGGGTGAACGAAAAGACCACTTCTATCCCCAGCATCATGACCTTTCGTCTAGGTTGGCACGCAAACAACAAATATCCATGTCCGGCATCATGGCTTTCCGCCTAAGATAGTAAATATTCTGCCTTGGCGTCATGACCTTCCACCGAAGCCAAGTTGTACGGCATCATGACTTCATGTTTAAGCCATTAAATATCCATGTCCGGCATCATGGCTTTCGCCTAAGCCTGTAAATATTCTGCCTTGACGTCATGGCCTTCCGCCTAAGCCAAGTTGTACGGCGTCATGACTTCATGTCTAAGCCGTTAAATATCCTTGTCTGGCGTCATGGCTTTCTACCTAAGCCGATAAATATTCTACCTTGGCGTCATGGCCTTCCGCCTAAGCCAAGTTGTACGGCGTCATGACTTCATGTCTAAGCCGTTAAATATCCATGTTTGGCGTCATGACTTTTCGCCTAAGCTGGTAAATATTCTGCTTGGTGTCATGGCCTTCCGCCTAAGACAAGTTGTACGGCGTCATGACTCCACGTCTAAGTCGTTAAATATCCATGCCCGACGTCATGGCTTTCCGCCTAAGTCGATAAATATTCTGCTTTGGCGTCATGGCATTCGCCTAAGCCAAGTTGTACGGCATCATGACTTCATGTCTAAGCCGTTAAATATCCTTGTCTGGCGTCATGGCTTTCCGCCTAAGTCGGTAAATATTCTGCCTTGGCGTCATGGCCTTCCGCCTAAGCCAAGTTGTACAGCGTCATGGCTTCATATCTAAGCCGTTAAATATCCATGTCTGACGTCATGGCTTTCCGCCTAAGCTGGTAAATATTCTGCCTTGGCGTCATGGCCTTCCGCCTAAGCCAAGTTGTACGGCGTCATGACTCCACGTCTAAGCCGTTAAATATCCATGTCCAGCGTCATGGCTTTCCGCCTAAGCTGGTAAATATTCTGCCTTTGCGTCATGGCCTTCCGCCTAAGCCAGGTTGTATGGCGTCATGACTTCATGTCTAAGCCATTAAATATCCATGTCCGGCGTCATGGCTTTCCGCCTAAGCCGGTAAATATTCTGCCTTGGTGTCATGGCCTTCCACCTAAGCCAAGTTGTACGGCGTCATGACTTCATGTCTAAGCCGCTAAATATCCATGTCCGGCGTCATTGCTTTCGTCTAAGCCGATAAATATTATGCCTTGGCGTCATGGCCTTCCGCCTAAGTCAAGTTGTACGGCGTCATGACTTCATGTCTAAGCCGTTAAATATCCATGTCCGGCGTCATGGCTTTCCGCTTAAGTCGGTAAATATTTTACCTTAGCGTCATGGCCTTCCGCCTAAGCCAGGTTGTACGGCGTCATGACTTCATGTCTAAGCCGTTAAATATCCATGTCCGACGTCATGACTTTCGCCTAAGCCGGTAAATATTCTGCCTTGGCGTCATGGCCTTCCGCCTAAGCCAAGTTGCACGACATCGTGACTTCATGTCTAAGCCATTAAATATCCATGTCCGGCGTCATGGCTTTCCGCCTAAGCTGGTAAATATTCTACCTTGGCGTCATGGCCTTTCGCCTAAGCCAGGTTGTACGACGTCATGACTTCATGTCTAAGCCGTTAAATATTCATGTCCGGCGTCATGACTTTCTGCCTAAGCTGGTAAATATTCTGCCTTGGCGTCATGGCCTTCCGCCTAAGCCAAGTTGTACGGCGTCATGACTTTATGTCTAAGCCGTTAAATACCCATGTCTGGAGTCACGGCTTTCCGCCTAAGCCGGTAGATATTCTGCCTTGGCGTCATGGCCTTTCGCCTAAGCCAAGTTGTACGGCGTCATGACTTCATGTCTAAACCATTAAATATCCATGTCCGGCGTCATGGCTTATCACCTAAGTCGGTAAATATTCTACCTTGGCGTCATGGCCTTCGCCTAAGCCAAGTTGTACGGCGTCATGACTTCATGTCTAAGCCGTTAAATATCCATGTCTGACGTCATGGCTTTCCGCCAAAGCCAGTAAATGTTTTGCCTTGACGTCATGGTCTTCCGCCTAAGCCAAGTTGTACGGCATCATGACTTCATGTCTAAGCTGTTAAATATCATTGTCTGGTGTCATGGCTTTTCGCCTAAGCCGATAAATATTCTGCCTTGAGTCATGGCCTTCCACCTAAGCCAAGTTATACGGCGTCATGACTTCATGTCTAAGCCGTTAAATATCCTTGTCTAGCGTCATGGCTTTTCGCCTAAGCCGATAAATATTCTACCTTGACGTCATGGTCTTCCGTCTATGCCAAGTTGTACGGCGTCATGACTTCATGACTAAGCCGTTAAATATCCTTCTCTGGCGTCATGGCTTTTCGCCTAAGTCGGTAAATAAATTATCTTGACGTCATGGCCTTCCGCCTAAGCCAAGTTGTATGGCGTCATGATTCTATGTCTAAGCCGTTACATATTCTCTCTTGGCGTCATGACCCTACCTCTAAGACAAGTCATTCGGCGTCATGACCTTTGGTCTAAGCCGACAAACCTCTTACCCTTGGTTTGGAACTGTTGTCCGAACTAAAGAGCAAAAAGTCCTCCTTTGGTTTCATACCAACCCGTGATCCCTCCAGGGATTTACCACCACATATGACACCTTCTCTCCACTGCCATGGCATCGGGCTCCCGACGCCAGAATCACCAACCTGCGGTCATGCCCATTAAGCCCTTTAGAAAAGAGAAAATAAAAAGAAGAAACGAAAAAGTAGAGAAACAAAAAGAAGAAACAAAAAAAAGAAGAAAAAGAAGGAGAGCAAAGAAAGGAAAAGAAGAAAAAAAAGAAAAATGAAGAAAAAGAAAAGAAGAAGAAATGATGATCATGACGTGATTTGTGTGTTTGTTTGCCTCACGTGCATGTCTGCCTGAAATATAGTATTAACACACTTCATTCAAATTTCTAAGGCCGCGTACTCCCTTCGTAAATAGCGCTGCCCTGGTTCAGGATATGTGAGCGTCACGACACACATTAAGGAATGAAAAGTCAATTCTTGGCGAGTGCATACGATTAGGGGAAGAGTCGTAGCCATGTCGCTGGCATAACTCACTGAATACACCCTAGACAAAACTCCTACACTTCGCACATAATATGAGCAATGGTCCTTAGTCATAGGGACGTCATAAATTCTTCCTAACACTTCATGGACGCTTAAATCTCTACACTCGCGTAAAGGGTGATCGTGAGGAAAAAGTTGCCTGCCCCCATTAAAAAAATGAAAAAAAATGAAAAAAAATGATGATAATGGTAAGTAGAATGTGAATCCAAGTAGCCGGGAATCCTCACTAAACAAATGAGGAGACTCGCGCGAAAATAATGCAACAAACTCCACAATTAAAATAAGGATGAATCCTAGTAGCCGAGAATCCCCATTGAGACATATGAGGAGACTCGCGTCAAACGGTGGAATCCGCAATAATATCATAATATAGGATGGATCCTAGTAGCCAGGAATCCCCATTGAGACATATGAGGAAACTCGCGTCAAACGGTGAAATCCATCACAATATCATAATAAAGGATAAATCCTAGTAGGCGGGAATCCCCGTGGAAACACATGAGGAAACTCGCGTTGAACGGTGAAGTTCAAAATTAAGAATAAAAGGGGAGTTGGGTGAAGCTACCAAAAGCCGAAAGCCCCGAATGTATGTGTTGGCGATAAAGTAATCCTCTAAGTGTTACTCAGAACGTCTGCACGTCCCTATGTCTAGGGTTCACTACCCATATAATCGCACTTTCACACTATGGAGGAATAGTCCTGGGTGTAAATTGTGATTCATGCTATGCATATGTTCTACGCGACGTCCCCTTTACGTATGCACATCTCCTTTTAGTTGTACTTCGTGAGCCACACTATGTCCGCGAATCTTGGGCGCTGTCCTTATCCTATCCCTGGTATAGGGGACCTATGCTACATATATCTACTCTATGCTTGCGGACGATGAATGCCTGCGTGCTTGAATGATGAAATAAAAAATGAATGAATAATGATAAATGAAAATGGAATTAATAAAAAGAATGAATAATAAAAGATACATGCAATATTTTAAAATGGGCCATGGGCTACACCCGCACGTCCCGCTCTTTCGTCCCTCTGTCGCGACACCCGCGGGTGGGGGGCATTTATTGACAATGAAAATATTTCTAATATTTTCTAACTTTTGCTTCTGCAAGTCTTACCTGCTTCTGCAGGTCTTATGTTCTGATCGGGTGCTCCTGTGCCGACCGAGAAGAAAAGAAAGAAAAGAAGAAAAAGAATGGCAGAAGCCGAACAAAAGATGAGACCAAAGAAAATAAGTTCAGCTCCAACGGACAGCCGCTAAAGTAAGACCCGGGAGCTCGGAAGAGTATTCGGGACCATCCCCGAAGAAGCAATCAAAAAGTTACAAAAACAAGTGAAGCCGGCCTGGCATGCACAAATTACAATGTTGAAGGCCATGTCAGCGGAAAACCCGAGTGTCCGAACCAAAGGCACAAAAGGTTCCGGAATTGGACTTTCAGTGGCCTGAAGGCTTTACCAATACTTCTCCTTGCGATTTCGCGAAGCCGCGATGAGATGAAGGATCGAGTCAACTCCTGGAGCCAGTCAAGGGCCCACCGTATGACCCGTGTCAAACGAACGCGATGAAAGAAGCTTAATCCGGCACGCCCCCTTACCCGGCGGGCCCTCTTCTCCGACGCCCCTTTACCCGGCGCGCAGAAACAACTTGCTGAGACTTTGACGGCGCGCATTCTCCATGCCGGAAGGGTTTCCATCTATATAAGGCCAAGGGGTTCGACCAAGTAAAAGGAGAAGTGAATACGATAGGATGATCTGAGAAAAAAAAAGAGAGGATTGGGGAACAAGTCAGGGGCTTCTTCTTTCGCTGGGAGAGAGAGAGCCAGAGGAGAGGTCGTCTTCCCCGCTCGTTCGTCCAGAGAAGTCCGGCGCAGGAGAAGAGCCTTTTGCTTCCGATACTCTATTTTCGATGTGGGTGGCGGAGCTCCACCAATCTCTTCTCCTTCCCTTTTCTCAGAGAACCCCTGCGTGGGTGCGATATTGTAGCATTCCAGGCGATGATATGAGTCCTGCTATGTTTTGCTTCTTCTAACTCTCGTCTATCCCTCTTATTCCCGGTTTGAATGCTGGCTATGTGATGTGAAAACATTTGTAACGATCCATTCGGGCATCCGCCCTTCTGATATTTGAATAAAAGTGCCAATACATATATATATATATATGGAGATTCATTGCTGTCTATTCGATTGCGGTTTCTTCCTATGGTTTCTCCGATGCATATGCCCTAGTGTTTTCAAGGGCAACAATGATATCATCACCCCTCTCCCTAGAGGTTTCTCCTCGCATCAACTTCTACCGTCTCCGTGGAAGGTTTATTGGCCAGAGGAATGCACCTTGATGCTCCCCTGGTCAGAACCCTGGGACCTTCTCCATCACCCTCCCTCCGTTCCCAGTCATGAATAGATGGGAGTGAGGTTGTCCCTATAATCTAAACGCATCGCTCGTTGGTACCATTGCCTCTCTGCTCGCCATACCGATCGTTTAGTGGTTTACCCTCTCTCGATTGTGGAAACCCCCACGCTAACAATCTAACCTCTGTGCCAACAGGCTAACCTCGGTGCTAACGTAAGCTAATCCTCCTGCTAGCTAGTTAACCGACTGGTTTATCATTATGTATAGTCTAATTGACTCTTTTCTGTCAAATGCATTCTATCCTGCTATACTCATGACTATTTTCCCAAAGAATCTAGCAGACGGGGAGAGGGGACATCCCTCACTAATATTCATGAACCACCATCGGGTTGCAGGGTCATGCCCCTCGATGGCATGTACTACTATGATCCATTAGAGGTGAAGATTGATAGGGTTTTGGCCCAACACCAAATCCACTGTCCTTAGGGATATCGTGGTGACCATGGGTTGTATGCCCCTCGTAGGCTAGTCCTCGGGGCTCTCCTTCCCTATCGGTCGTCCCTTCTCGGATTGTGATTTGACCATGGGTCGTGTGCCTCTTGTAGGCTAGTCCTCGGGGTTTTCCTTCCCTTATTGGTCATCTCATCCGATCGTGTTCCAACCCACGGAAGAGTGGTGCCCTTCATAGGTTAGTCCTTGGGGTTTCCTATCCGCTTGGGGTCCGCTGGCCGCCGTTGTGCCGTTCGGCTTGTTAGGGGCTTACTCCGCTACGTGAGCATGTCCCTGCTTCTCCCCTGCAATCCTCCCGGGATGGGGAGATGCTGCCCAATTTTCACCAGGTTTCAACTAATGAGTTACCCTTGCGATTTGGACTTAATGAAACTTGTTTCTCAAAGAATGAATGTCGTGCTTGAGTATGAACCTCGCACGAGCTTATGACTCTGCTTCTGGAGAGCTTGGGACTCCAACTTAATAAACAATTAACCCAATTAACCCCAAAATCCTCAAGAACATCTTAATAAACCAAATAGACTCAAAAATACCACAAAAATCAACTTAATCAGCGCTGCCCTAAACTGACGTGCCCTAATACGGCGCGGTACCCCCCCACGCCGGATTAACCTTAGACTCAAACCCACAATTTTTCAAATGGCCCATACCCGACGCACCCTAATCAGGCGCGCCCCAAGCCACCCGCGCCGGTGAAGGCATGTTGCTCATGGCCGCGCCGTTAAACCCTTTTACCTACGGTTGACCGCGCCGTTGAAGAGTTTACCTACGCCACTCTGCGCCAATTTTGGTCTAATTCTTATCGTCGCGCCGTTTTAATTCCCCACTCATCTTCGGGATAATTTTCATCTCCCTCGGCGGAGATTAATAAGCCTGATTAATCATTGTCTATCTTCATGATTCTGTTATCATGCTTTAGTATAATCATGAGCGGCATGTTAATGCATGCATGCTTGCATGGACCCTCGATATATAAAATGGCATTGACGGAAGGCCGGGGTACGCCCGACTAGAAGCCTTTGCTATACGCAATGGTGGTCTTCGGACCTATGTCCTCTGCCACGTGTCGAGGGTTTCCAACTCAATAAACCATGCCTCCTTTACATGATAGATAAAAATATTTCATATAACCTCGTAATATGCCTCCTTTTGCATCTTATTTCGGCCTCGGACGGCTCACTATTTTGGCAATTAATCAAAGGTTTTCTCCCTTATGGGGATGTAATTAATACCATAGCCTTTATGGTATGGTGGACTGCTGGTCCCGACCCGAATCCCACTCTCGCCCGACACGGGTCAGAATGAGCGCATAATAAATATGTCACTTATGTGACTGGCACGCCTGCGCAGTCAACTAATCAATTGATTATTGATTGATTAATTAATTGGTTAATCGATCGAATAAAACAAATCCCCGCAAACAAGGAGTCTATGTGATGTTGTGTTACTTGTTCACTAATTTACAAGAAATTATGTGGATTTGATTATGATCATATGACTCACTCGTAAAGGAAAGGTCATACGATGTTACACTACTTGATCACACATTATATATATAATTAAGTGTTGGTTTAATTATGGTTGCATGATTCACTCTCAAAGGAAGAGTCATGTAATGTTACACTACTTGGCCACTTAACACCAAGTTGAAAATGTAATGACTAAATTTAGTACATGTGATGTTCTTTTATGGCATGCCTAATTATAGTATCTTTTATATTCCTTCGGCCGTTGTCCCTAGAATGATGAATTTTAGCATCCCTAGTTTAGACGGGTCAAACTTTACTGAGTGGAAGGATCAAATATTAATTACCCTTGGTTAGATGGATATGGATGTTTCATTAAGGGTAGAGAAGCTTGCTCCCTGATTATAGAGGAGAGTACGCTTGAGAAAAGATTGCTCAGCGAGAAGTGGGAGTATTCAAATCGATAGATGCTCCTGCTATTAAAGGTAAATTTACTAAAGAATATTTGGGGATTAATTCTCGAATATAATATGGCACCTAAATATCTCCTATGTGTTGAAGAGTAATTTGTCACCTCAAAAAATGCTCTAGCCAGTACCCTCATGAACAAACTTTTCTCCATGAAGTACAAGGGCTCTAAATCTATTCCCGAACACATTATGGAGATGAGGAACATAGCTGCGTACGGCCCAGTAACACCAAGCCCAAGTGGGCCCAAGATCTGCACGGTGCAAAGCAGATCCTCGGACAGTTGGTGACACACGCCAGGCGGCCCAATAAAGATGGGCAAAGGATTCGCCAGCCCACAAAGGGGCATCGACCGGGTCATCTCGGGCGTCGGATGACTCTCCGGCGACCGAACATTACTCCCGCCATCCCCGGCCTCTACTCCAGTATGGGCGAGCACTCGCCTAGGGTGTCGTAAGACTCGCTTGAAGACCACACAACCCAGATAAATGGGCGCATAACGGGAAACTCTCCACGATCGTTGGGAGACGTTATCCCACGACTCATTCATTTCCCTATTAAGGGATGAGCCTCCACCGCCAGGACAACCGATATAAATAGACCTCCGAACAGATGCCAAAAGGACACACACAACCAGATCCAAGCGACACACGATGAAGAAAGTTGCAAAAAGAAAATTTAATTGATAAAAGGGGGAGGAGTACAAGCGACTAGTCATCCTCCTTGGGACGAAACCAGTCTGGCTGGAGGCACGTCACCCCCGTGTTACAGTAAAGGCGGTCCACCTTTGCCAGGGCGTCACACCAGCCCTGAAGGTAGTCTTACTTATTCTTCTTGGAGACTCCTCCACTGCTTCCCTCACCCGTACGTTGGCGGGTCTGGAGTCGATAGCACCTCTTTGCGAAAGCACAGTCGTTTGAAAGGAGCCCCCTCCGGCGAAGACCCAGGCTCTTCAGACGACATCGCTTCTGAAGATGCTTCAAATAGAAAAGAAATCAATGAGTTCCTTAGGGTTTCTCACGGGACTCTTATTTATAGGGAGGCAAACGAACTCCCTAGAAGGGGCAAAGGGTCTTCACCCCTTCCCGATCTTGCGAGAATCGAAGCGACGAAATCTCGAGTATCATGCCCTCAAGTATCTCACACTTCCTGAAGAGACTTCGACCATCAATTCGTATCTCGAGGAAGATTTAAGCGAGAAAAAGCAAACACAAAGGCTCTGTAAAAAGTAAAGAAGACCCTAGACAACCATGACTTATGAAGAAAAGGTAAACATTTATTATCAAAAAGAAAAAAGAGTACAGAAGAGGGGGGTACGTCTGCTCGGACGTGCCCCAGCGGAAAAAAGAAAAAGTTGAAAAGGGGTGTGGCACAAACATCAGCGGGCACGCCTTTAGGTGCTCACCCCCTTGGCTGCCTGGGCAGGCGCCAGGTCTTGAGCCTCGGACACACCTTCAGGTACGGCCGTAGGGGTGGAGGGTCGTCAGTCAGATCGACCAACTCCCAGTTCATCGATTGCTCGCCCCCGGCGCCCTGCTGTGCGGTGCTCAGTTCCCCCTCGCCTTGGCCAACCGTGAGCTCGAACGGCGTCAATGGAGGTTGCAGGGCCAGCACTGAGATGCCCATATCGTCAGTAGTAGCCTAGAGGGCGGCCACTCATCCCTCCTTGTAGCCAAGGTCCTTCACCGGGTCATAGACCTCGACAACGGACGCATTCACCTCAGCCTGGTATTTCGATGACGCCAGGAAGCGCTCTACAACCTCCTCACCAACCGTGGTCATCGTCGCCTCTAGCTCTGTAACCCGGGCCGCTGTCGCCTGGGCCTTCTCCTCAGCCTCAGTCACTGAGGCTCCCAGCCTTGTCGCCATAGCCTCGGCCGCATCAACTCGTTTGGTTGTCTCGTGCAAGAACCCCTCGAGCGTTTCGATCTGGACCAGAAAGGCATCCTGGTCACGCTCAACCTTTGCCAGAGTGCGACCTTGAGACTCCAGAAGCTCCTGAGGCCCAACGTGCTCGCCCTTCAACTTCTGGAGTTGGGCTCCCAGTTCTGACCACATGGCAATGCTATCAGTCAACTGCTGAGTAATTCCTCAGAAATGATACACCCATAAGCTGAAGGCCCTAGAGACCGAACACAAGTTCCTGGCTGCCAAATTGTACAAATCCCTGTGGATCTCTGGGGAGAAGACCCCCTCGTGGTCCCTCGATCGTAGACCCTTGTCCATCAAACTGCAGGCCTCAAATTGGTGGCCACGGACCCCCGAAGTGTCCTCAAACGGGGGAGAGCCAGGGGCTACGTCGGGCCAGGGCGCCTTGTGTAACGACCCGAGATCCGAATACCGGGAGAGGCCCGATAACCCGAATTCCGAACCGCCACCCACGAGCCCAAAGACTCGGAAGGGTTAAAATGATGGTGTGAAAAAAATACGAGAATCTAAAATAATTACATAACTACATAGTTTATAAGAATAAGTAGAAAATAATAAATAATATTAAAAGATTTACATGGTCCACAATATAACAACAGTCTAAAATATAACAGTAGTCCACGACTAGTACAGTGCAGAAATAAAAGTACAACTACACGGGACATACCCCGGCTCTGGCAACTGGCAAAACTCCAAGGGCTGAAGCGCACCACCAGGTCGCGGATGTTCCGCCTTCACCTGCTGACAAATCAGGCACCTGGCCACAAACTCAGCAACATCTCGCTTCATACCAGGCCACCAGAACTGCCTCCTCAAGTTCCGATACATCTTCGTCGCACCCGGATGTATGGTGTACCTACTCTCATGAGCCTCTAGTAACACCACACGCCTCACCTGCTCCTCGGCCGGGACGTATAGCCTACCTCGGAATCTCACCGCTCCGTCCCCGCCGAGCTCCACATTGGCCATAGCCAAAATCCGGGGTAACTCAGGGTCTGCATGCTGAGCCTCTGTCACCTGACGACGGACGGATGGTGTGACAGTCAAGCTCGCGAGAATAGCTGACCCTGGCTCTTGAGGAACTTTAAGCCTAAATGTCACGGTTGGCGCTTGTTCCCAGAGCCTACACTTCCTCAACATCATCGCACTGACCATGACCTTCCTACTCAAGGCATCTGCTACGACATTCATCCTGCCCGACTGATAAGACAGGGTGAAGTCATAATCCTTCATATACTCCATCTATCTCCTATGCCTAAGGTTAAGGTCCCTATGAGTGAACACATACCTCAAACTCTGATGGTCAGTGAACACCTCAAACTTCTCACCGTATAGATAATGCCTCCAAATCTTCAATGCAAAGATTATAGCCGCCAACTCGAGGTCATGGGTAGGGTAGTTCTCCTCGTGTGACTTCAATTGCCGAGATGCGTAGGTCACCACTCTACCAAGCTGCATCAACACAGCACCCAAACCAACCTCGGAAGTATCTGTACATAACACAAAACCTTCTGACCCAGAAGGCAACACCATCACCGGTGCTGAGGTGAGCAACCTCTTTAGCTTCATAAAGCTCTGCTCACACTCATCAGTCCAGACAAATGGCACATCTTTCCACGTAAGTCTGGTCATCGGGGTTGCAATACGAGCAAAGTCCTAGATGAACCTCCTATACTAGTCTGCAAGCCCCAAGAAACTCTGAATCTCCATCACGGACCCCGGCCTCAGCCACTGCACCACTACCTCGACCTTGGCTGGATCCATGGAAATACCATCACCAGAAATCACGTGCCCCAAAAAGTGCACCTCACGAAGCCAAAATTCACACTTGCAGAGTTTCGCATACAACTGGTGATCTTGCAAAGTCTGCAACACAACCCTCAAATGGTACACATGTTCCTCTGCAGACTGCGAATATACAAGAATGTCATCCACAAACACGACCACGAACTGATCCAAGTAGGGACGAAACACCATATGCATCAAATCCATGAATGCTGCGGGGGCATTGGTGAGCCCAAACGGCATCACCAAAAACTCATAATGTCCATACCTTGTGCTGAACGTAGCCTTCTCCACATCAGACTCATGAATATGCGGCTGATAGTAACCAGATCACAAATCAATCCCCGAGAACACTCGAGCAGACTGAAGCTGATCGAACAAGTCATCAATCCGTGGCAACGGATACTTGTTCTTAATGGTCACCTCGTTCAACTATCGGTAGTAAATACACAACCTCAAACTACCATCCTTCTTCTTCACAAAAAAAATTGGTACACCCCAAGGGGAAAAGCTAGGACGAATGTACCCCTTGGCTAGCAACTCCTGCAACTGCGCCTGTAACTCTCTCAGCTCAGCGGGAGCCATGCGATAAGGAGCCTTCGACAAAGGCCCCGTGCCAGGCACGACCTCGATAATAAAATCGATCTCTCGCTGTGGAGGTAATCCTGGTAAATTCTCGGTAAAAAAAATGGGGAACTCGCACACCACCGGAATGTCCTTCACATCCGGCTCCGACTGGTCCACCACGACCACAGAAGCGAGAAAACCCCGACAACCCACATCGAGCAATCGATGAGCCCTAATAGCCGAAATAAGAAAGTGGGAAGAGGAAGACCTGATACCTTGGAAATAGAAGATGGGTCCACGAAGTTGCCGAAAGTAAACCTTCTTCGAGCCGCAATCCACTAAGGCGTGATGGGCCTCGAGTCAATACATGCCCAAAATCACAACAAAATCCTGAAGTGGTAACGCATAATGCCTGGCCGGCAAGCTCCGCCCTTCACCCACACATGTACCTTCTCAAAACAATACGGGGTGATCATAAAATCACCAGTAGGCCTGACCGGGGTAGTGGCAGATACTGCCCCCACTGCTGCTACGGCTGCTACTGTTGAGGGTACTGCCGCTGCTGAGGATACTGCTGCTGCTGCGGCCTCAAAGGACAGTCACGCGCCATATGCCTTGCCTGTTCACATATGAAACAAATCACTGGCGTCGTGCACTGCTTGAGCGAGTGAGAACCGCCGCACCGGGGACACGACCCCCGCGAACCACCAACTGATCCCTGACGCTAATACGGAATCGACTGCTGAACACTACCTATAGACGCCTACCTTGATCTCTGCCCTCCTTGCGCTTCTTACCAAAACCTCTCTTGAAGAACTTTTGACCTTCGAGCCAAAAGATGTAGATCCTGCCGCTGACGCCGCTGGCGCCGATGCTCCCAAACTACCCGCAGCGTGCTGAAAGGTGCTCTGCTGCTGGATAGCCGTCCGCTGGATGCGGCCTGACAGGGACTGCCCCTGGCTAACCTGTCCTTGGATCTTCTGCATATCCAGCTCCAAGGATGCCGCTACACGGGAAGCCGTCTCCAAATCAGTGGCAGCGTTCGCCATCAAGAGGTGCCTTAGATCCTGCCTCAAACCGCGGATAAATTGCTCGATCTTCAGCTCCTCATTCTCCATGATGTGGGGAGCATAACGACCTAACTCAACAAACCGAGCCCTGTACTGCAACACTGACATGTCACCCTGAACTAGCTCTAAAAATTGACGCATCTTCTACGTACCGACATAGGATGGGCAGTAAGTACGCTCGAAGACTCTAACAAAGTCCTTCCACGCGACCTGCTAAAGGGAACATGACTGAAAGGATGTCTTCCACTCTGAAGACCACCACGCCCGAGCCGAACCCTGCAACTGGTTGCAAGCCAACATCACCCTATCCTCCTCGGCACAGTTCACGGAACTGAACACTCTCTCCATCTCATCAAGCCAGTCTCAGGCCACATCTGGGTATGGCTAGCCGCCATAGTAGGGTGGATGGAACTGCAAAAAGTCCCTCATTACACGGCTAGGCCCACCCCCAGACGACGAGACCTCACCAGCATTTTCGCCGAACTGTTGAGTCATAAACTGAAACATGCCCCGAAAGAAATCCTCTGCCCCCGGAACTCTCGACTGTATCCCATGCCTCAGTGGCAAATGGTGGCACTCTGCTATGCTCCTCCTGCTCCTCTGTCGACTGTCCCTGCTGAGAGCGTGGCCTCCGCCTCGGCGCCATACTCGCCTGTTGCAAAAAGACAGAAGACACAGAGAAACAGCGAAATCAATAAAACATACGATGCCCTAAGCCAGTGCCGACTATACATCATCGTTGTGGACTAGTGGACCAGTGCAATTATTTATGATTCTTATATATATCCACAACCACTGCTCTGATACCAACTGTAACGACACGAGATCCGAATACCGGGAGAGACCCGATAACCCGAATTCTGAACCGCCACCCACGAGCCCGAAGACTCGGAAGGGTTAAAAGGATGGTGTGAAAATATACGAGAATCTAAAATAATTGCAGAACTACGCAATTTATACGAATAAACAGGAAATAATAAATAACATTAAAAGATTTACATGGTCCACAATATAACAACAGTCTAAAATATAACAGTAGTCTACGACTAGTACTGTCCAGAAAGAAAAGTATAACTACACGGGACATACCCCAGCTCTGGCAACTAGCAACTAACCTTGGGCACTAGAACCACGTGGAGCCTCAGACGCGCTCCCCTGAAGCCTCGCCTCACCTGAAACCACGGAAAGACACAGGAATGAGCCTCATAACAAAAGGCTTAGTAGGGATCACCCAGACCCCTACCTCACAAAATGAGAAACTGCACGGAAAGCAGTCAAGGGCTAATAAAGTAAGTAAACAGGAAAGCTCAGCCACATCAAGTACCGACCACCCGACACAAAAATCGAGACAACTCGACAGAACATCAAGAGTCACTACCTGACAAGACTGGAGTACCACCCACTAGAAGCAAGGCCGGATGCCCCCCCTGGCGTCTTAGACCGCGCCTCAGGTGTCCCTCTCATCGCACCCTGGCAGAACGGGGACCCGTATTAGTAACCACAAAACAAGGACTGGTCGGGGTCGCGCTCGTCAGCGTAGGTCCACCGCCCCGACCACATGTGCACACACAGACCATGCGTCCTAGGTCAGGCCCTCTGACTAGTTTTTCCATCAGCCGGACTCTGGCTGCAAGACGTAGGGCCCTACGGTAACCAGTCTAAAAATCATCTCTCGGGGTAGCCTCGCCACCACTCCCTGGTGGGACCACTCATGTGTCGGAAGGCTACGACTAGTAGGGGGTCGCTGAAAGAGTAGACTCTCTAGCCAACAGAAAATAACGTCTAAACCGGACAAAGTACAAGGACTGCTCTCGTACCGACACCAACTCACAGTGACATCAGCCGAACCACGCCACTCCCTGGGGTTCCCACGGCACCCACGTACAGCCCCCATATGATGCCCAGCATCAGTCGGGCCGCAGGTCAGCACGGGGATCGAGGTCCACTCCCCCAGGATTGGGATCGATGAGAAAGAACTCTGGTCGGACAGAAGACAGGTGGAGGTCCACCTTGGACCGTCCCTGACAAAAATGGTCTAATGTTGGACCGCACCAAGAATAGGCGGTCCCTCTCTAGGCCGCTTAAAAAGAAGAAACGGTCCTCCATAGGCCGCCAGCCAACAGGAGGAAACGATCTCCTACTGACTGTTGATGCAAAATGGTCAAATCCTGGGCCGCCTCACGTTGTAAACGGTCTCCCTTGGGACCGCTACGCCATGGGGCTAACACAAGAGTGAAACTGTCACCTTGTGACTGTTCAGGCTAGAAACGGTCCGTCTGGGTCCGCATAGGGGGGTTAAACGGTCATCCCATGACCGCCTAGTCCCAAAACTATTCAACGGTTAAAACGTAATGGTCAAAAATGTCTCGAAGGGCACGTTGGCCAACGAGGAAAGCGGTCGGTCGATAGGCCGCCGCTAGGCCTTAGTGGTCTATCGCATGGCCACAAGACCTACCGACACTCTGGGGCATAAAACGGTCTATCTGGGAACGCCTCTTCTAGAAACGGTTCATGGAAGGGCCATTTTCATTCCGGCAGCCCAAAAATGACGGGAATGGCCAAAAATGCCATTCCATGCCCCATTCACCCCAAGGTGAAGGGGAAACAAAAGGAGAAACTCGTCTCCATGTCCCAAAGCATCATTTGATGCCAACAAACCACAAAATAACGGATTAAAATGCTAGATCCGGCACTCGAACCCCAAAGCATGATTTTCCTTCCCGGCTCAAAATAACCCTCTCTCGACCTCCCTTCGGCCTAGAAATCACTGGGAAGGTAAAGAACGAGCTAAGGATCTGTCACACTACCTCGGGGTCACCCGAAACACGGCGGATCACCGGCAATCTCCAAAAACCTCACTTGGAACCCACGAGTACCCACAATCTCTCCGAGCGCCACACACCACTGCGATCGTCGTGTCCCATCGTCGCCACTGCGCCATCACCTCGCCGCATCTGCAGCCGGAGGGGAGGACGCCTGGGTCGTCATCGGAAGAGGGGGGTGCCACGGCAAAAGCGCTCACGGGTGAGGGGAGAAAGAAGAAGAAAAAAGAAAAAGAAAGGGGGTATTTATAGAAAATCTGGATTTTTCAAAAAATACAAAAAAATAGAAAAATACAGTTCCTCAATCCTCGAAACACGCCGACGCACTGGTATTGTCCCAGAGTAGGAGAACGCAACGGTTTGCCCTACACAGGGTTCCGTAGGTTCGTCAGGGAAAAACACGTGTAAACTGCGAAACACGTTCCAGGACCTCCAAAACTGATCCTAAACCCACTGACCCAGATCTGAAAAGTGTCCGAAAAACTCGGGTTATTACACCTTGCCCCTTTCGGCTGGCCCCTCAGCAGGGACCGGGGGAGATGGAGCTAGTATAGGCGCTTCCACTGGTTCGGTGGCTGGAGGAGATTGTGGTGGGGGAGGCGTCTGGCCGTACGAAGCTTCGACGGTGGCCTTCCTTCTTTTCTCCTATCGGCACTGGCGGTCCAGCGCCGCCAATGCGGCGAGGTCGACCCGATGGCGCTTCTCCACTACCATTGGAGGAACCTCAATGGGCATGCTCGAGGAACTCCTGGAAGCAACCCTTGGGCTAGCAGCACTAGTGCCCGAACAAACGCTAGGCACGGAAGTAGTGGAGGATGACATCGGGGGAAGGTGCGAGCATTCCACCAGGATCCCCGCTGGAAGGGGATATGGTAAGTGTCCCGGCTTGAAGACAATTGCCTACCGGGCAGCTGCGGCAGATGCTTGGTCAGTCCCAGGATATATGTGGTCAAACGGTCGGGGAATGTTCACCAGCAGCTCTACCGTCTCGAACCACAGCTCTGGTGGCGCCAGCGCCGCTGCAATACGACACAAAAGAGTCACCACGTAAAGGGCGAAAAGATGAAGAAAGCAACAAGGGCTGTACCGTGAGGCAACAGGGGGATTAACCCCAATTCCCAAAGGACTGTCGGAGTTAGCCTCGTGTCGGCTTCACTGAGGGGGTGGCGAAGAATGGCTTTAATCACCCTTGCCTCCTCAGCAGTTGGAACCGGCAATCTGTCAGCTCTAGGGGGGCGAATGTTCGCGGTAAAACTCCAATCGCTCGGATGCACTACAATAAAAAGCGATATTTCAGACGAAAATTTAAGACGGATTAATTTCCGTCGCATTTCCATCTGTAAATTTAGACGGATATGATTCGTCTCAAATTCCTTCTGTGTTTGGGATAGAATCATTCTGTCTGTATATTCATTTGAATTTACTGAATATTCGTTTGAATTTACAGACGGATATTCAGACAACAAAATTCAAGTCTGAAAATAGAGGCGAATATTCAGACAAATTATCTTACGTCTGAAATTTGAGACAGGAAATGTTTCCGTCCGAAGTTCCGTCTCACATTTTCCCTCTCCCGCCACATTCGAGACCATCATTTCCTCATTTCCCCCACCCTCCCTCTTACTCTTACTATTTCTCCTCCGTCTTCCCCGTCGGAGCTGCCGCCGCCCTCCTCCCTCTCGACGTCGCCGTCCGCGCCGTCTCCGCCAGCCTCCGTTGTCGCCGCCGCCGCTGTCCTCCTCGCTCTCGTCGTCCACGCCATTGCCTCCTCCCTCTCGTCGTCGTCGCCCCCTCTTGTCATCGCCACTGCCTCTCCGGTAAGTCCCATCCCTCTTCCCTTCCCCCTAAGCTCCCCTCCCCCTCCCTCGCGGGCGCAAGTGCCCTTTTTTTTAGGATCATCGGAGGGGTTCATGAAGGGTACGTGGGGGGGGAGAGCTCGGATGGGGAGGAGGAGGTCGCCGGTGGGAGGGGAGGTGGGGTTCAAGGAGGGTGGGGGGGAGGGGGAGCTCGGAGGGGGGGGAGGTTGCCGGTAGGAGGGGAGGAGGGGTTCAGGGAGGGGCGACCGGTGGCAGGGTGACTGGTGGCAGGGAGGGGGAGCTCAGAGGGGGCGGGGGGGTTCAGGTAGGGGCGACCGGTGGCAGGGTGACTGGTGGCAGGGAGGGGGAGCTCGGAGGGGGAGGGGAGGTCGTCGGTGGGAGTGGGTTCAGGGAGGGGGGAGGTCGCCGGTGGGAGGAGAAGGGGGGTTCAGGGAGGGTGGGGGAGCTCGGAGGGGGAGGAGGAGGCCTCCTCTGATCTTAGATAACCGGGCTAGGCCTCCGATTCTTGATTTTTGCAACCATATTATAGGGCTATTTTTTTTCCTTATGCGTCTACATGTTTATGAAATATATTATGAATTATTCAATGCATGCCATCCGGCATCCTTCATATGGACTATGGTGTATTCTGGGAATCATCTCAAAACCCTCTGATGAGGGTTCACGGGTGTTCTGTCAAGGAACAAAATCTGAACACGGGTGAAAGAGTCGACTCTCACAGTCGACACATTTCATCGAGAAGTCTGTTTCTAGCAAAGAAACAAAAAATCCAGTCGAAAGTGTCGACTCTCAAAGTCGACACATTTTAGCGGAGGATATCTTTATTCTTGATGTTTTTTCCCTATTGACATTAAAACAGCCCTTCTTGCATGTCATTTGATTTGGTTGAATATTTTTATTCTTCATAACCTCCCTTCATTGCATTATATCATACTAGAAAAACTAGAAATGTGGAAAACTTCTAAGGAGCTTTACAATTAATGTTAAATCTTTTGAATATGCTAATATCTCGCTTCCTCTTTAACCTTGTCAATGCTTCATGGAATTCTATGCAATGGCAGTTATCTTCCAATATTTGGATTAGAAGATTTCCTTTAAGCATATAATCTCCTTAGAAAATTCTTTCACATCTCTGCTTCCAGATATGCCAAACTGTGGTTCTCAGTAGCACTCTCACCAGCTTCAGAATTGGCCCTTTCTTAGGGCAGTTATTAGCAAGCTCTGCAATTTCCACATTGAGAGTTTTAGGAGACCGGTGCAAGTCTAGCCTACTTAGAATTTCTTTCCAAATCCAATTAGAGTAAGGACATTCAAAGAATAGATGTTCTAAAAATTCATAATTATTTTTGCAAAAGTAGCACATAGAAGCAAGGTGCTATCCTCTCTTTTGTAAATTGTCCATAGTTGGGAGTTTGCTTAACACTGCTTGCCACAGACAGTGAGATGCTCTTTGTATTGTCGGCCCCTCCAGATCCATTCACTATAAAGCAAAGGTGTAGCTTTTACTCTTATTACTTCCCAGCAATGTGCTATAGTGAACAGTCCATTATTATGGTTCCATCAGATTTCATCTCTTCCACCTGATGCAATAGGGATCCCTGGTATTGTATTCCAAAGGTCTGCCATTTCGAAGAAGCAAGTTGTGGTAAATACCAACACCCATTGGTAACAAAGGCAGCCACCTTGCATTCCTTTTGCATCTCTAGATCTTGCATGCCATTTTTATGGAAAAATCATGTTTTCAAAGAGGGTCATAAGGCCTTAATTTGAACTGGTTGAATGGCATTGGGTGCTTTTTCTACACATGAAAACCTCCCATAAATACATACTAAACTTATAGGATACTCCTATAAGAGAGATGCCTTCTCCACATGCCTTAATTGAACCAAATAGAACCTTAGCATCAGGTGAGTGGAGGAATTGCTTCATTGCCAATTCCCTCTGCTCAGTATTTGTGTCACCAGAAATTATACAATCACTTTCTCTCCAGCAGAGTCAGCAATTGACAAAATGTTCAAAAAGAATTTTGTCTTCACTCCATCTTTCAAGTCTATGGAGTCCAAAAGATTATCAGTCTCTTGATCTTTCACTTTCATGACACTCCAGTCTCGAGAAGCATAATCAGCACAATCTTTCAAACATGGATACAGGTGCACTGCACTACCAACATCAATTCTCTTAAACTTATCATATTTCCCGAAGTATCCTAGAAGTTTTTTCTATCTGGGACTCAGACACAAAAGCACAGTGAAATCAATGTGTCCTGGCAACTCATCCAAGAATTCGCCTTTGTAGTAGTGCAAGACATCTCCGGCCATCTCCTGAAGGTCATTTATGATAGAAATTCTCCTTTTACAATGATCTTCGTTTTGCAATGTTTCTTCCACTATATCAAAGAAACCTGCCTCTGCATCAACTTTCAGGTGCCTCCTACTGCCACCTGATATACATGCTCTACTCAGGATACTTTCGTCTCATAGCATCTCGTGATGAGTCTCATGGCATCTCGTGATGGTATATCTTGGGAGCTACACATTGGCAAGTATAAGAACTTCCTCTATATGACTTCTACTCTGTTAAGGCTGACAATAGATCTCAACAGCTTGATGTTCTCAAAAATGGGAGGAGAACATGAGTATTCTTTTCTTGGTCTATAAGCAGTTTTGTAGAATTGTGTGCGATGTAGGAGACGAGATAGGGGCAGCATGTCAGGAGAGGTTAGTAAAGGTCCCTAGCCTTCTCATTTTAGATGAAGGCCATACTCCATGAAATGAAGACACAAATAGTCTTTCTACGCTAGAAAAGGTGCAAACTCCCCGCAAGGTGGTCCTTTCATAGACACTATTTCAGAATCATGTCAAAGAAGTTTTTAATATATTTGATCTAGTGTGTCGTAAGTTTTCCTGAACATGGACTCATCATTACAAGATCGTGCTGAGTCCATGTTCTCAAACTTACGACGCACTAGATTTAATATATTAAAAACTTCTTTGACATGATTCTAAAATAGTGTCCCTGAAAGGACCATCTTACGGGGAGTTTGCACCTTTTCTAGCGTAGGAAGAATATTTGTGTCTTCATTTCTGGAAGTATGACCTTCATCTAAAATGAGAAGGCTAGGGACCTTTACTAACCTCTCCTGACATGCAGCCCCTATCTCGTCTCTTACATCGCACACAATTCTAAAAATTGCTTGTAGCCCAAGAAAAGAATACTCCTGTTCTCCTCCCATTTTTGAAGAACATCAAGCTGCTGAGATCTATTGTCAGCCTTAACAGAGTAGAAGTCATACAGAGGAAGTTCTTCTACTTGTCAATGTGTAACTCCCAAGCACATTGGCAGAATTCCTTTAGGAATAATGATATTTAGCCAAAAAACTCTGAAGAAAGCTAATGAGCATGAAAGTATTTCTTGACCCTGGTGCATGTGCCAAAATGCAGCATCCAGGATTATCACCCACTAGGTATCTCACCAAGAAATTGAAGTCCTTATCTGATGTGGCTTCATTTGTTTATTTTATCTTATTTATCTTTGATGTTGATCTCACTAAAAAATGTGGATTCTTTCGCTTTGATGTTCTTCATTTGGAAATTTTTAACAATTGGATGTTATTTAACTTGTTATATGCATAATGATAATTGCCTTATTATTTAATTTTATGTTAGATAAATACATGGGGTATTCACTATGAGCTGAGGTGCGTGGGTGCGACCTAACATTACACGCACCTCAGGAGAGCGTGTTAAAATTATGTCAATGAACATTCCCGTTCAAGACTTTGGGATTGATGTGTATATTCTCATTTTTTTTTACGAGAATGTATATATCTACCTCAAAGTCTTGAATTGTCTCGTTAGGACAGTCTGTGAATGTTTGATCGCACTTAGGCAGTCATTTACTATATGTGTTTGTATGGTTTGTTGAGAATTTCGGTTGTGTCTCCTCAGTCTTCTCTGATATACCATTATTGATTTTGAGTGTTTTCTTAACCACTTATTTGTAAGTGTTTAAGAAAATTTCAAAATCAATAAATATTTTTGGTATATAGGAGAAGTGTGGGTAGATTGATGGGAATCAAGCCAGCTGCCAGGCTGAAGCGGATCGTGTACGTTGCCAGGCCAAAGATGAAGGCGCTATAGGTCCCTAGCGCGACCTGGCAGAAGGCGCTAGGGTCCCCTAGCGCGACATGAAGAACGCGCCAGTCAACCCTAGCGCGATCTCAGACAGAAACTCGGCTGCAGAAGGTCCAACTTCCCGGCGCCTAACTCTTCAAAGTCTTCGATGTCTGCTGTCTTCCATGGTTGTAAATCGACGTGTTAGCGTCGTTTTATCTTCCCCTTTCCCTATATATGTATCCCATCTCGTTTGATTAAAAAATCAAAGCATGAATCTATGAGTGTTCTTGAGCGTAGCCCATGGCTATCTTCCTCAATCTTTGGAAACCCCCTTCATCCGTCCCTCTATGGGTGCGAGGCCCAATTCTATCTCCCTGATCCTCTCCCTTTCCCCTTCAATGGAGGACGATCGAAGCCTCGGATGCATCGACTCTAAGACGGGGTCAAGTGTGAGGCTCCATTCGAAGCTTCGTTCTTCTTCCAACCAACGATTCCACTTCCCCCACCTCCACCAAAGATGTTGTTACGATCAGGATGGAGCTCGGCTGCACCGTACCTACGAAGGCTTCGGGTGAGAGGCCCCAGCCAAGCTTCCTCACGGCCTAGCATCATCTACGTTCACCCTCCTTCCCTTGCCGCTCACCCCCACATCCACCTTCCTAAAAGTTATCCTAGATAGTATTAGGTTGGTTTGATTTCAATTTCAGCATGCCCCATGTGTTCTCCGTTGTCCTATGTGTTTCCCCTTGTGTTTTGAACCCCCAGAGTCATTCACGGGAGCCCCGACGTCAAGGTTCTTCGTTCTGTTGCTGTCTGAGAACGCGTGTAAACGATATAGCGCGATCTTCAGAACACGTGTAAAGGGTATAGCGCGACTATGATCAGAAGGAAGAAGGAGACCCCCCACTTTCGTCCAGCATCAAATTGGTATCAGAGCTTAGGGAACCAGGCTGTTCTCACAGACTGGGATCTTGAGCTACGAGGTTCGAGGACGAACCTTCCCAAGTGGAGGGGTTTTGATGGGAATCAAGCCAGCTGCCAGGCTGAAGCGGATCGTGTACATTGCCAGGCCAAAGATGAAGGCGCTATAGGTCCCTAGCGCGACCTGGCAGAAGGCGCTAGGGTCCCCTAGCGCGACATGAAGAACGCGCCAGTCAACCCTAGCGCGATCTCAGACAGAAACTCGGCTGCAGAAGGTCCAACTTCCCGGCGCCTAACTCTTCAAAGTCTTCGATGTCTGCTATCTTCCATGGTTGTAAATCGATGTGTTAGCGTCGTTTTGTCTTCCCCTTTCCCTATATATGTATCCCATCTCATTTGATTAAAAAATCGAAGCATGAATCTATGAGTGTTCTTGAGTGTAGCCCATGGCTATCTTCCTCAATCTTTGGAAACCCCCTTCATCCGTCCCTCTATGGGTGCGAGGCCCAATTCTATCTCCCTGATCCTCTCCCTTTCCCCTTCAATGGAGGACGATCGAAGCCTCGGATGCATCGGCTCTGAGATGGGGTCGAGTGTGAGGCTCCATTCGGAGCTTCGTTCTTCTTCCAACCAATGATCCCACTTCCCCCACCTCCGCCAAAGATGCTGTTACGATCAGGATGGAGCTCGGCTGCACCGTACCTGCGAAGGGTTCGGGTGAGAGGCCCCAGCCAAGCTTACTCACGGCCTAACATCATCTACGTCCACCCTCCTTCCCTTGCCTCTCACCCCCACATCCACCTTCCCAAAAGTTATCCTAGATAGTATTAGGTTGGTTTGATTTCAATTTCAGCATGCCACATGTGTTCTCCGTAGTCCTATGTGTTTCCCCTTGTGTTTTGAACCCCCAGAGTCATCCACGGGAGCCCCGACGTCGAGGTTCTTCATTCTGCTGCTGTCTGAGAATGCACGTAAACGATATAGCGCGATCTTCAGAACACGCGTAAAGGGTATAGCGCGACTATGATCAGAAGGAAGAAGGAGACCCCCCACTTCTGTCCCACATCAAGCTTCCTCACGGCCTAACATCATCTACGTCCACCCTCCTTCCCTTGCCGCTCACCCCCACATCCACCTTCCCAAAAGTTATCCTAGATAGTATTAGGTTGGTTTGATTTCAATTTCAGCATTCCCCATGTGTTCTCCATCGTCCTATGTGTTTCCCCTTGTGTTTTGAACCCCCAGAGTCATCCACGGGAGCCCCGACGTCAAGGTTCTTCGTTCTGCTGCTGTCTGAGAATGCGTGTAAACGATATAGCGCGATCTTCAGAACGCGCGTAAAGGGTATAGCGCGACTATGATCAGAAGGAAGAAGGAGACCCCCCACTTCTGTCCCGCATCAAATTGGTATCAGAGCTTAGGGAACCAGGCTGTTCTCACAGACTGGGATCTTGAGCTACGAGGTTCGAGGATGAACCTTCCCAAGTGGAGGGGTTTTGATGGGAATCAAGCTAGCTGCCAGGCTGAAGCGGATCGTGTACGTTGCCAGGCTAAAGATGAAGGTGCTATAGGTCCCTAGCGCGACCTGGCAGAAGGCGCTAGGGTCCCCTAGCGTGACATGAAGAACGCGCCAGTCAACCCTAGCGCGATCTCAGACAGAAACTCGGCTGCAGAAGGTCCAACTTCCCGGCGCCTAACTCTTCAAAGTCTTCGATGTCTGCTGTCTTCCATGGTTGTAAATCGACGTGTTAGCGTCGTTTTGTCTTCCCCTTTCCCTATATATGTATCCCATCTCGTTTGATTAAAAAATCGAAGCATGAATCTATGAGTGTTCTTGAGTGTAGCCCATGGCTATCTTCCTCAATCTTTGGAAACCCCCTTCATCCGTCCCTCTATGGGTGCGAGGCCCAATTCTATCTCCCTGATCCTCTCCCTTTCCCCTTCAATGGAGGACGATCGAAGCCTCGGATGCATCGGCTCTGAGATGGGGTCGAGTGTGAGGCTCCATTCGGAGCTTCGTTCTTCTTCCAACAAACGATTCCACTTCCCCCACCTCCGCCAAAGATGTTGTTACGATCAGGATGGAGCTCGGCCGCACCGTACCTACGAAGGGTTTGGGTGAGAGGCCCCAGCCAAGCTTCTTCACGGCCTAACATCATCTACGTCCACCCTCCTTCCCTTGCCGCTCACCCCCACATCCACCTTCCCAAAAGTTATCCTAGATAGTATTAGGTTGGTTTGATTTCAATTTCAGCATTCCCCATGTGTTCTCCGTCGTCCTATGTGTTTCCCCTTGTGTTTTGAACCCCCAGAGTCATCCACGGGAGCCCCAACGTCGAGGTTCTTCGTTCTGCTGCTGTCTAAGAGCGCGCGTAAACGATATAGCGCGATCTTCAGAACGCGCGTAAAGGGTATAGCGCGACTATGATCAGAAGGAAGAAGGAGACCCCCCACTTCTGTCCCGCATCATAGATGCTGCCGAAATTTTCAATAAATCGTGCAACACATATAGTAAGTGATTGTGCGATCAAACCTTCATGGATGGGTTAAAAAGTGATAATCTAATTAATAGTCCCTTTCCAACTGCAAATGGTCTACGGTGAACGATGTGAGAAAATGGTTGTGAATATTTTTAGGAGTAATGATTTCAAAGTTAGGATGTGTATTAACATTTATTGGGTGCAGACAAAATGATGACAGATCGTTCATGGATGTATCGTAGAATAGTTGATCGGGTGGTGTCGGATGAATTTAAGCATGGAGTTCAGAGTTTTGTTGACTTTGCATTGGGGAATCCCAATGCAGCAACAGACCGTGAAGGTCACATTCGATGCCATTGTTCAAATTGCAGAAACTTGAGGTAGCATTCACCATGGGATGTGCAACATCATTTGTACACAAAAGGGTTCGTGGATGGTTATACGAATTGGACGTGTCATGGTAAGGAATACTTAAGGTATGAGCCTGACAATATTGCAGGCACAAGTGGGTACGTGGATATGGTTGTAGATGCTGCTGGTCCTAATTTTAATGTTGATGAGGAACCTGCATACATAGAAGAAGCGCCGAATAAGACAGCCAAAATATTTTATCAACTACTTAGGGATGCTGAGGAGCCGCTATGGGATGGTTGTGAAAAGCACACTCACTTGTCTGCAGTGTCACAATTGTTGAATTTGAAATCTGAATTTCACATCAGTGAGACTTATTTTGACCGTCTCCTCCTATTGATCAAGAGTATGTTGCCTCAAGATGAGAAGTTGCCAGAAACTTATTATCGTGCTAAAAAGATGGTCAATGAGCTAGGGCTTGGATATCTGAAAATAGATGCACGCCCGAATCACTGTATGTTATATTACAAAGATAATGCAGATAAGATATCATGTTCTATTTGTCACCATGACAGATTCAAACCTAAGAGAGGGGGTAATTCAAAGTAAAAAGATGTACCTTATAAAGCATTGCGATACTTCCCTTTGTGCCTAGGCTACAGCGGTTGTCTATGTCCTCAAAGACGGCTCGACATATGACATGGCACATCGAAAGAGTACGCCGTGCCGATGATATAATCAGTCATCCTACCTATGGTGAAGCTTGGACGCACTTTAGTCGTACTCATGTTGCTTTCTTAAAGGAGCCACGTAATGTTCGATTGGGTTTATGCACATATGGTTTTAATCCATTCGATGGTTCAGTGACATCTTATTCTTGTTGGTGAGTGTTCATGACACCGTACAACCTTCCGCCGGACATGTGCATGAAGTGAAAAAATATGTTTTTATCCTTAGTAATTCCTAGTCCAAAAAGTCCTGGAAAAAATTTGGACATATATCTCAGGCCGTTGATTGATGAGCTCAATTTATTATGGACTGATGGAGTTGTTACTTATGATGCCTGTAGGAAGCAAAATTTTGTAATGAAGGCTGCACTGATGTGGACAATAAGCGACTTCCCTGTATATGGAATGCTATCTGGTTGGAGCACACATGGGAGGTTAGCATGTCCTTACTGCATGGAAGATACCAAATCATTTGTATTGAAACATGGTGGGAAAGCATGCTGATTTGATTGCCATCAGTGGTTGCTACCAACTGACCATCCTTTTCGAAGGCAAAAAGACTCCTTTAAAAAAATTACAGTTGAAATGGATGAAGCAGACTTGCAAAGGGTGTCGGGTCGACATATGGCGACACGAGTGCAAAATTTACCAGATGTAGTACAATTGTCTGGTAGCACATGCCAACTCTCTGGCTTTGGAAAGGATCACAACTGGAACAAGAAAAATATTTTCTGGGAATTGCCTTATTGGTCAACTCTTCTTGTACGACACAATCTTGATGTTATGCATACGGAGAAGAATTTTTTTGATAATGTGTTCAATACGATCATGAATGTTAAAGGCAAAACAAGGACAACGCCAAAGCGCGTATGGACTTAAAGATACTTTGTAAACGTCCAGAACTGGAATTACAACACGTAAATGGAAAAAGTGTGCAGCCTAAAGCAATTTACGTGCTTAATGATACACAGATCAAGGAAGTGTGCCAGTGATTGAAACAGTTGAGATTCTCAGATGGATATGCATCCAACATAGCCCGTTGTGTGAATGTTAATGAGGGAAAAATATTTGGTCTGAAAAGTCACGACTGTCATGTGTTCATGGAGAGACTTCTGCCCATTACATTCCGTGACATATTGCCAAAGCCTATATGGGGAGCACTGACCGAGCTGAGTCAGTTTTTCAAGATTTTATGTGCATCAGAACTCAAACTGAGGGATGTACAAACTATCGAAGAAAATGTGGTCACAACCATTTGCAAGCTCGAGAAGATATTTCCTCCGGTATTCTTTGATTCGATGGAGCACCTGGTCGTCCATTTGCCATACGAGGTTATTGTCGAAGGACCAGTACAATTTCGATGGATGTATCCATTTGAGAGGTATGTCATAATTTTTTTTAAGTTAAATGTCGTCCATGGTTGGTACATTTCATTGCCATGTAACTTGTTCTTGTAGGTGCATGTATGAATTAAAAATGAAAGTTCACAACAAGGTAAAGGTGGAGGGTTCGATTGTTGAGGCATATATTCTTGAAGAAATATTGAACTTCTGTTCCATGTACTTTGAGCTAGAGATTCTAACGCGTCGTACTCGACCTCCACGTAATGATGATGGGGGAGTTGATGATTCGTCCGATCGGCTCTCTATATTTAAGCATCATGGACGTGTGTTCGGACGTTCTTCGACGTGCACGCTCGAAGATAGAGAGTTGTATGCTGCTGAGATATATATTCTTCTGAATTACATCGAGATTGAACCTTACGTTGAGTAAGTTCTTAGACTCACATTTCCAGCGATGTCCATAAGTTGTTCATTCTTGTTCTGCAGTTCATTTAAAGTAGTAGTGTATTTATATTGCAGATAATTTGATTCAGAATTAGCACAAAAATATCCGAATATCCAGGACGTGGAGATTGAAAAAGAACGCGAGAAGTTTTTTACCAAATGGCTGACACATCGGGTTAGTGTCGATCGCTGAATATATATGTTTGAGGTTATGTATGTTGAGGAGATTGAACCTTATTATAACTAATCAGAATTTACATATATGTTGAACAAGGTCTCATTACTGATGAAAGAGTACAACATATAGCTTATGGCCCCTCGACGGTTGCACGTGCCTATCCAGGATATATTGTGAATGGATACAGATTTCATAGGAGGGATTATGGACGAAGTAAGTCTACGATGAACAGCGGCGTATCTGTTATGGGAAGTTTATATAACGAAGTTGAATTGGACTACTACGGTCTTCATGACGAAGTCTTAGAACTACAGTATTTGGGATGAGACAATCACGTATACATATTTAAGTGTCATTGGTTTGATCCTAATTCTGTCCGACATGACACAACTTATGGGATTGTCGATGTCAAACATAGGTCTAAACTTAATACCTATGAACCGTTCATTTTAGCCGCACAAGCCCAACAAGTGTATTATTCAAGCTACCCATCATCGAAGAATAAATATTGGTGGGCAGTTTGCAGGGTTAAATCAAAACTCTTTCCCACTTATGAGTTAAATATGAGTGAAAACCCCTCAGAAGTTGCCAGTGTTGAATATTTTCAATCAGACAAAGTCGGTGTTGTCGGTCCCACGCATATTAATCTGGACGAATCTGATGAGCCGTTGTCATTACGTAACGGAGATGAAGTGGAAGAAGTCTATCCGACAGAGCTAAATGTTGATGTTAGAGGGGAGGAGGAATCGGATGAGGAGGAAGAGTTCGAATCTGATGAGGCAAGTATGGATGACGAAGATGATGATGAGTTAGATATATCATCAGCATGATCGAGGAAGGCACATTTTTGTAATTCTGTAAGATAACTGTTCATTTTTTCATAATTTTTAATAACATTGGTCTAGCCTTATCTAATTGAGTATTAATATGTATTAATTGTTTTGTTAGTAATAAAGAAATGGTCCGAGGAGGCCGTACTGGGAGTGGGAGGAGACAGGGCAGTGATAGGGGCTCTACTCCTCCTCTTTCGCGTCTTCTTCGGGTACAGGTATAACTATTAAAACAGTTAGCTATATAAATGTTATAATCATTTACTAGCTTAAAAGAATGTTCTTATAGGTCCAAGTGTCGACTCACGACCACCTGTTGTACAGACGCCACCCCCACCACCTCTCGATACAGGTATGTATGTTTTAATTTTCAACAAAAAATTAGTTTTACTTATGTTTATTAATTCTGACATGTCCCAATACCCTCCCACCTGTTGTACATACGCCACCCCCACCACCTCCCGCTACAGGTATGTATGTTTTAATTTTCAGCAAACAATTCATTTTACTTATGTTTATTAATTCTGACAAGTCCCAATAACCTCCCAGTTGTTTTACAGACACCATCCCCACCACCTCCCGCTACAGGTATGTATGTTTTAATTTTTAGTAAAAAATTCGGTTTGCTTATGTTTATTAATTCTGACAGGTCCCAATACCCTCCCAGTTGTTTTACAGACGCAATCCCCACCATCTCCCGCTACAGGTATGTATGTTTTAATTTTTAGCAAAATATTCCTTTTTCTTATGTTTATTAATTCTGACAGGTCCCAATACCCTCCCACCTGTTGTACAGACGCCATCCCCACTAGCTCACGCTACAGGTATGTATGTTTAAATTTTGAGCATAATATTTTATTTTTTTTAGAAAGCCCTACTATAATTCATAACCATATTTGATTTTCAGTAAAATATCCGTCTGGTAACACTCTGCACAAGGATATTTGAATCACATTCAATGAGGGCCGACTGGCTATTGATAGTTTGAAGATATTTAACTCCATCTAATGAGTTCTCTGACTTCGGATATGATGCTGTTAGAGAAACCTTCTGATATGATTTGAATAAAGCTTCTCAAATAGTTTGTGAATTCATGTCTATCTGCCTTGGAATAAATCTAATGATCTGACTGAAATTGGCTCATGATTTGTCTATCTGAAAATCCATGTTTGAATAATTTCTCTGAATTCAGTTATTAGTTTCAATTCACTGAACTGAATAAATGACCTGATATGGTTAAGAATGATTTTATGATTGACTGTTCCTTGCATCTGAATAAAGATTCAGACCTTGTCTTGTGAATACTTGATGGACATCATACATTTGTTATCTTGATTTCAGAGGTATATCAAATGATATGAGATGGAAGGACGAATTCTGTTTGTCTGAAAGTCCATATCATGTGTTGAGGATTAACCTCCACCTAGTACCCTGAATCAAGAGGTTGTCTCAGTACTACATTTCATAGTCTTTCAAATGGCATTATTATTTCTAGAGTCTCATTTATTATTGTACTTCACTACATGTCATGCATAAGAGCATCTGAATCTGCTAATCTAATGAAATCTGCTTAGCTAATGAAATCTGCTAATCTAATGAAATCTTGGTCTCCAAACTGAGTCTTTAAACAAGTCTTTAAACCATCATTAAAAAGATCACAGTCGGACACACATTCCTTAAAATCTGACATGAACACCATTTTTTGGAGGATTACCCCCTAGCTTTTCATCCACATCCAAAATGCATATTTGAGTTTGTTTGAATAAGAGAAATATGCTGCTCATCCCGACATAGCACAGAGAAATTCAATGATCCTTTCCAAAAAACCCAAATATGGGTCATAGAATCATTTATATCGTTTTACCTATGTTTATTAATTCTTACAGGTCCCAGTGCCCTCCCACATGTTGTTTTACAGACGCCACCCCCGACTGTTCCCGCTACAGGTATGTATGTTTTAATTTTCAGAGCTTGTATCAATTTTCGGTTGCCTATGGAGGTCAAATCTGAGTAGAATCTGCTTATGTTTATCCACTTGGTATATGGGCACTCAAAGTATAGATGATCTAGAGTATCCCTATTCTGTTTGCATAAAACACACATACTAGCAATGTTAAAGCCCTTCTTTTGTAGATTATCTGCTGTGGACAGTTTATTAAGAACCTGCCTACCATGTGTAATGTGAAGGCATTTGTGTAGTAGGATTTTTGCCTAATCTCTTCCTAGATGATACTTGGTTTCATGATCTGCTCATGATTCTTCCACTTGATGGCATCTGAAGATTCATTATGAAATGGAACTTGCCTAACAAGATTCCACAAATCAGCCATTTCCATAGATAGTGCAGTGGGAAGCACCCACTGCCCTTCAGAGATAAAGAGGCCCACATTTACATTTTTTCCTAATTCCAAATCATGTCTGATATGATCTCCATACAATTGGTTGATGCTGTTGGCATTCAGCCACGGGTTAGACCATAGATTTGTGCCTTGGCCATTTGAAATTGAGTAAACAATGTGACTTGATACCTAGATCCAAGAATACCATAAAGATTTTTTTTTCTGTAGAATATCCCATAGCAGCATACATAAAGAAGCCTGATTCCATTCCTTCAGATTTTTGGTTCCGAGCCCCCCTTCAGATTTGGGTTTACATATCTGCTTCTATGAAATCATGTGAGTTGATACCTTGGAAGAATGACCATTCCAATAGAAATTGCACAGAAGTCATTCAACTTCCTCGATTAACCCTGCAGGTAGCATGAAGGCAGCTGCCCAATAGATTGAGTAGGATGAAAGGACAGATCTGATTAGCTCCAGCCTTCCAGTCCTTGACAGTTTACTTATGTTTATTAATTCTTACAGTTCACAGTATTTTCCCAATTATGTAAATTTTTATTTTTAGCAAAATATTCATTTTACTTATGATATTTAATTCTTATAATTCACAGTCCCCTCCCCCTTGTCTTTAAACAGGGCACACCCCCACCACTCAGCCACTTGACGATGCCGGTAGTCGTCACGAGGGAGGCACGACCCGCGATGGACGTCGCTCGTGCTGGATCTCCGGGTAAATTTATAAGGTTATTACATTCATTATTTAGCCTTCAACAGTCTAATATGAATATTTTGACATTTTCAATTATAGTAAGAAATTTTAACCTCACGAGGTTGTCCATCATTCCAACTCTCTAGTAATGGCACATGTGCCCGGCGCAGCAACGTCTTTCAAAGAATTTCCAGTGGAAGTCCGCGACAACTTATGGGACATGTTCTCAGTACGTAATTACATCAATTAATTCAAGTATTTTCCAAACTCAATTCCCAACAGTATACTAAGTGTGAAACTTATTTTATTTACAGTGGACTTATCAATTCACGTGTGGACATGACGCGGCGAGATGTCGGAGGGCCTGGGAGAAGACTATGAAGGACAATTTCCGAAAGAAAGTACATGAGGCCTGAGCACACGCTAAAAATAAGGCTGGTGGGAGTGAAGACCGACAGCTGTGGAAGGAGCACTGCCCCATATGGATGAGGAAGGAGCATTGGGAGATAGCATGTGACAAATTTACCAATCCCAGCTGGATAGCAAAGTCCGAAAAAGCCAAAGCAAACAGGGCGTCAAAACCGGGCGCAAATTTGCATACGAGTGGGTACATCTCTTTCGCGGCTCATAAACAAAAAATGGTAAGTAATGTTTCAATTTATCTTCTTACATTATGTTAATATATATGACGTTTTTTTTGCATCGTTTGTATAACAGGCTGTGGAGCTTAATCGAGCTCCGTCGTTCCTCGAGGTGTTCGATAGAACACACAAAAAGAAGGAGACAAATCAATTTGTGAGTGAGAGAGCTCACTCAGTAGCGGTAAGTTTATCTACATATGCAACTTCTACTGTTCTTTTAAATCGGATTGATTCATATGAAATTGACTAGTCAAATGTTTCAATTTCTAGGAAACATATAGCAGAGCTGTGACAGAGAAGTACGGGGAGGGAGACACGTAGCAGCCGGAGTTCGATCCGGCGGAATGGGTGGCAGCAGCTGGCGTACCGAAGAAAGGCCGGCTATATGGTTTTGGGGAGAGCCTGGACTCTAGCGCGGTGATATCATCGTGTGCGAGTTCAAGCTCTGCCCAAACCTGTAGCAGTTCATTCAGTGTACCTCCACCTACCCCCAATTCCCAAGCCAGCGACGTGATGGACATCGTCCAAAGAAGGATTGATGATTTGCAGTAGCATATGTCGCGGCACATCCGAGAGGAGATATCTAGCCAGCAAGCAACCATGTTGCAGGCAATCAGTGGCCTCCTCTCCCAGGCGGGAATTCTCCATCATGGATCCACCACCACCACGGCATAGGCCCATCAGGTTCGTGTTTATTATGTTTTTATTTTGATAGAATTACTCAATTATATTCATAATTAATTTAAAAACTCAGTTAGTTTTCAAAAGTAACTTAGTTTAGAAGAATTGGGAAATATTGGGGTTCGGGGGTCTAAAATCTGAAATACAGGCCTGATCGGCGTGCAGATCGTTCCAACACGACTTGCGAGGTACACGTGAGTTGTGAGAGCTGAGTCAGCTAACGGATTACAAATCGGATATCCGTGTTGACCCTGACGCTCAAATAAGTGAATTCAAAGCTAAGTGTGTTTTCAAAACTAACTTAGTTTAAAAGGATTCATTTAATTCGGGGTCCGAGGGTCTAAAATCTGAAATATCGGTCTGATCGGCGTGCCGATTATTCCAACAGGACCTGGGATATAAAAGAGACTTGTGAGAACTGGCGAAATCTAAATCGGATACCCGGTTTGGGGCCGACACTCAAAAGTGCATTATGTAAATACACTTAGTCTAAAATTAAAGAACGTATGATCCGGGGGTCTAAAATCTGAAATACCCGTCTGATCGGTGTGTCGATCATTCCAACAGGACCTGGAACATAAAAGAGACTTGTGAGAACTGGCGAAATCCAAATCGGATACCCGATTTTGGGCCGACGCTCAAAAGTGCATTTTGTAAATACACTTAGTCTAAAATTAAAGAAGTCGGGGTCCGGGGGTCTAAAATCTGACATACCCGTCTGATCGGTGTGCCGATCATTCTAACAGGACCTGGGTCATAAAAGAGACTTGTGAGAACTGGCGGAATCTAAATCGGATACCCGATTTGGGGCCGACGCTCAAAAGTGCATTTTGTAAATACACTTAGTCGAAAATTAAAGAAGTCGGGGTCCGGGGGTCTAAAATCAGAAATACCAGTCTGATCGGCGTGCCGATCATTCCAACAGGACCTGGGACATAAAAGAGACTTGTGAGAACTGGCGAAACCCAAATTGGATACCCGGTTTGGGGCCGACACTCAAAAGTGCATTTTGTAAATACACTTAGTATAAAATTAAAGAAGTCAGGGTCCGGGGGTTTAAAATCAGAAATACCCGTCTGATCGGTGTGCCGATCATTCTAACATGACCTGGGTCATAAAAGAGACTTGTGAGAACTGGCGGAATCTAAATCGGATACCCGGTTTGGGGCCGACGCTCAAAAGTGCATTTTGTAAATACACTTAGTCAAAAATTAAAGAAGTCGGGGTCCGGGGGTCTAAAATCAGAAATACCAGTCTAATCAGCGTGTCGATCATTCCAACAGGACCTGGGACATAAAAGAGACTTGTGAGAACTGGCGAAACCCAAATTGGATACCCGGTTTGGGGCCGACGCTCAAAAGTGTATTTTGTAAATACACTTAGTATAAAATTAAAGAAGTCAGGGTCCGGGGGTCTAAAATAAGAAATACCCGTCTGATCAACGTGGCGATCATTCCAACAGTACCTGGGTCATAAAAGAGACTTGTGAGAATTGGCGGAATCCAAATCGGATACCCGGTTTGGGGCCGACGCTCAAAAGTGCATTTTGTAAATACACAGTCTAAAATTAAAGAAGTCGGGGTCTGGGGGTCTATAATTTGAAATACCCATCTGATCGGCGTGCCGATCATTCCAACAGCACCTGGGACATAAAAGAGACTTGTGAGAACTGGCGGAATCCAAATCGGATACCCGGTTTGGGGCCGACGCTCAAAACTGTATTTTGTAAATGCACTTAGTCTAAAATTAAAGAAGTCGGGGTCCGGGGGTCTAAAATCTGAAATACATGTCTGATCGCCGTGCCGATCATTCTAACAGGACCTGGGTCATAAAAGAGACTTGTGAGAATTGACGGAATGCAAATCGGATACCCTATTTGGGGCCGACGCTCAAAAGTTCATTTTATAAATACACTTAGTCTAAAATTAAAGAACTCAGGATCCGGGGGTCTAAAATCTGAAATACCCGTCTGATCGGCGTCCCGATCACTCCAACAGGACCTGGGACATAAAAGAGACTTATGAGAACTGGCGGAATCCAAATCGGATTCCTCGTTTGGGGCCGACGCTCAAAAGTGCATTTTGTGAATACACAGTCTAAAATTAAAGAAGTCAGGGTCCGGGGGTCTAAAATCTGAAATACCCATCAGATCGGTGTGCCGATCATTCCAACAGGACCTGGGTCATAAAAGAGATTTATGAGAACTGGCGAAATCCAAATCGGATACCCGGTTTGGGGCCGACGCTCAAAAGTGCATTTTATAAATACACTTAGTCTACAATTAAAGAAGTCAGGGTCCGGGGGTCTAAAATCAGAAATACCAGTCTAATCGACGTGCCGATCATTCCAACAGGACCTGGGACATAAAAGAGACTTGTGAGAACTGGTGGAATCCAAATCGGATACCCGGTTTGGGGCCGACGCTCAAAAGTACATTTTATAAATACACTTAGTCTAAAATTAAAGAAGTCAGGGTCCGGGGTTCTAAAATCTGAAATCCCGTCTGATCGGCGTGCCGATCATTCTAACATGACCTGGGTCATAAAAGAGACTTGTGAGAACTGGCGGAATCCAAATCGGATACCCGGTTTGGGGCCGACGCTCAAAAGTGTATTTTGTAAATACACTTGGTCTAAAATTAAAGAAGTCGGGGTCCGGGGGTCTAAAATCTGAAATACCCATTTGATCGGCGTGCCGATCATTCCAACAGGACCTGGGACATAAAAGAGACTTGTGAGAACTGGCGGAATCCAAATCGGATACCCAGTTTGGGGCGGACGCTCAAAACTGCATTATGTAAATACACTTAGTCTAAAATCTGAAATACCATCGGGGTCTGGGGGTCTAAAATCTGAAATACCCGTCTGATCGGCGTGCCGATCATTCCAACAGGACATGAGACATAAAAGAGACTTGTGAGAACTGACGGAATCCAAATCGGATATCCGATTTGGGGTCGACGCTCAAAAGTGTATTTTGTAAATACACTTAGTCTAAAATTAAAGAAGTCGGGGTCCGGGTGTCTAAAATCTTAAATACCCATCTGACCGGCGTGCCGATCATTCCAACAGGACCTGGGTCATAAAAGAGACTTGTGAAAACTAGCGGAATCCAAATCGGATACCCGGTTTGGGGTCGACGCTTAAAAGTGCATTTTATAAATACACTTAGTCGAAAATTAAAGAAGTCGGGGTCCGGGGGTCTAAAATCAGAAATACCAGTCTGATCGGCGTGCCGATCATTCCAACAGGACCTGGGACATAAAAGAGACTTGTGAGAACTGGCGGAACCCAAATCGGAAACCCGGTTTGGGGCCGACGCTCAAAAGTGTATTTTGTAAATACACTTAGTCTAAAATTAAAGAAGTCAGGGTCCGGGGGCCTAAAATCTGAAATACCCGTCTGATCAACGTGCCGATCATTCCAATAGGACCTGGGTCATAAAAGAGACTTGTGAGAATTGGCGGAATCCAAATCGGATACCCGGTTTGGGGCCGACGCTCAAAAGTGCATTTTATAAATACACTTAGTCTAAAATTAAAGAAGTCGGGGTCTGGGGGTCTATAATTTGAAATACCCGTCTGATCGCCGTGCCGATCATTCCAACAGGACCTGGGACATAAAAGAGACTTGTGAGAACTGGTGGAATCCAAATCGGATACCCGGTTTGGGGCCGACGCTCAAAACTGCATTTTGTAAATACACTTAGTCTAAAATTAAAGAAGTCAGGGTCCGAGGGTCTAAAATCTGAAATACTTGTCCGATCGGCGTGCCGATCATTCCAACAGGACCTAGGTCATAAAAGAGACTTGTGAGAATTGGCGGAATGCAAATTGGAAACCCGATTTGGGGCTAACGCTCAAAAGTGTATTTTATAAATACACTTAGTCTAAAATTAAAGAACTCAGGATCCGGGGGTCTAAAATCTGAAATACCCGTCTGATTGGGACATAAAAGAGACTTGTGAGAACTGGCGGAATCCAAATCGGATTCCCAGTTTGGGGCCGACGCTCAAAAGTGCATTTTGTAAATACACAGTCTAAAATTATAGAAGTCAGGGTCCGGGGGTCTAAAATCTGAAATACTCGTCTAATAGGTGTGCCGATCATTCCAACAGGATCTGAGTCATAAAAGAGACTTGTGAGAGCTGGCGGAATCTAAATCGGATACCCGGTTTGGGGCCGACGCTCAAAAGTGTATTTTATAAATACACTTAGTCTAAAATTAAAGAAGTCGGGGTCCGGGGGTCTAAAATCAGAAATACCAGTCTAATCGTCGTGCCGATCATTCCAACCGGACCTGGGACATAAAAGAGACTTGTGAGAACTGGTGGAATCCAAATCGGATACCCGATTTGGGGCCGACGCTCAAAAGTGCATTTTGTAAATACACTTAGTCTAAAATTAAAGAAGTCAGGGTCCGGGGGTCTAAAATCTGAAATACCCGTCTGATCGGCGTGCCGATCATTCCAACATGACCTGGGTCATAAAAGAGACTTGTGAGAACTGGCGGAATCCAAATCGGATACCCGGTTTGGGGCCGATGCTCAAAAGTGTATTTTGTAAATACACTTGGTCTAAAAATAAAGAAGTCGGGGTCCGAGGGTCTAAAATTTGAAATACCCGTCTGATCGGCGTGTCGATCATTCCAACATGACCTAGGACATAAAAGAGACTTGTGAGAACTGGCGGAATCCAAATCGGATACACGGTTTGAAGGCGACGCTCAAAAGTGTATTTTGTAAATACACTTAGTCTAAAATTATAGAAGTCGGGGTCCGGGGGTCTAAAATCTGAAATACCCGTCTGATCGGCTTGCCGACCATTCCAACAGGACCTGGGTCATAAAAGAGACTTGTGAGAACTGGCAGAATCCAAATCGGATATCCGGTTTGGGGTCGACGCTCAAAAGTGTATTTTGTAAATACACTTAGTCTAAAATTAAAGAAGTCGGGATCCGGGGGTCTAAAATTTGAAATACCCATCTGATTGGCGTGTCGATCATTCCAACATGACCTAGGACATAAAAGAGACTTGTGAGAACTGGCGGAATCCAAATCGGATACACGGTTTGGGGCCGACGCTCAAAAGTGCATTTTGTAAATACACTTAGTCTAAAATTAAAGAAGTCGGGGTCCGGGGGTCTAAAATCTGAAATACCCGTCTGATCGGCGTGTCGATCATTCCAACAGGACCTGGGACATAAAAGAGACTTGTGAGAACTGGCGGAATCCAAATCGTATACCCGGTTTGGGGCCGATGCTCAAAAGTGTATTTTGTAAATACACTTAGTCTAAAATTAAAGACGTCGGGGTCCGGGGGTCTAAAATCTGAAATACCCGTCTGATCGGCATGCCGATCATTCCAACAGGATCTGGGACATAAAAGAGACTTGTGAGAACTGGCGGAATCCAAATCGGATACCCGATTTGGGGCCGAGGCTCAAAAGTGCATTTTATAAATACACTTAGTCTAAAATTAAAGAAGTCGGGGTCCGGGGGTCTAAAATCTGAAATACCCGTTTGATTGGCGTGCCGATCATTCCAACAGGACCTGGGACATAAAAGAGACTTGTGAGAACTGGCGGAATCTAAATCGGATACCCGGTTTGGGGCCGACGCTCAAAACTGCATTTTGTAAATACACTTAGTCTAAAATCTGAAATACCGTCGGGGTCTGGGGGTCTAAAATCTGAAATATCCATCTGATCGGCGTGCTGATCATTCCAACAGAACATGGGACATAAAAGAGACTTGTGAGAACTGACGGAATCCAAATCGGATATCCGATTTGGGTCGACGCTCAAAAGTGTATTTTGTAAATACACTTAGTCTAAAATTAAAGAAGTCGGGGTCCGGGGGTCTAAAATCTTAAATACCCGTCTGATCGGCATGTCGATCATTCCAACAGGACCTGGGTCATAAAAGAGACTTGTGAGAACTGGCGGAATCCAAATCGGATCCCGGTTTGGGGCCGACGCTCAAAAGTGCATTTTATAAATACACTTAGTCTAAAATTAAAGAAGTCAGGGTCCGGGGTCTAAAATCTAAAATACCCATCTGATCGGCGTGCCGATCATTCCAATAGGACCTGGGTCATAAAAGAGACTTGTGAGAACTGGCGTGTTGAGTCCCGAAAGGCGGCAATCAAGAGGGGAGGGGTGAATTGATTGGCCAATTAAAATTCTTTCGAAATGAAACTAAGTAAATTAAGCATACAAGCACTAGATCTCACCTGAACATGGATACACTTGTGAATGCATGTGGATTATGGTAGGTGTTTGACAATGGAATTGGTGTACGGTCAATTCACCGTGAAGCCCACTCGACTATGGATGCGGAAGAACAAACCACAAGTGACATATGGAATTTTTATGTGGTTCCGGTACACTGCCATGTCCCCTACGTCCACCCCTCACTTGTGAGGATCAAGACTTCATTATGAAGTGAACCACACACACACGCTGTGTAGAACAGTGATGCTGCTCGACAATCGTCGTTTAAAAATGCCGTGCCACACAAATTTCAAAATTTATAACCGCACTCACTCACTCGAATGATTTTTGAAAATACGAGTACAGTGGTGAATACGGGTCGATCCCACGGGGAGAGAATATTTGATTTTAGTTCAAGTTGGAAATACCCTTGTGTTTGGAAAATAAAATGTTGTATTTGGAGTGCGATTATCACTAAAGAAATTTGAATTGTAACTATAAATGACAAGAGATAAGTAAAGTAAATTTAGCCAATTGATTGAAGAATGCCGTCGTTTCCACGCCGAGCCTTTGATGAAGATCGCTCCGCCTAGGAAGTCGACGCCGTGAGAGGATTTGAAAAAGACTTACCGCTTCGGGTATGTTTGAAGAAACACTTAAGAAGACAAGGGTTGCATACAACAAGTTTGAAAACTTAAGTTTGAAAACATAACGGAATTCAAGTGAAAATAGGGATTGGAAGAAAAAACATAACTTCAAATCTAGACGGAATTAGAAGAAGTGTAAAACATGAACGTTGTAGAGAATTGAGAGAGGAAGAACTTTGATGAAGAACACAGACACAGAAAATAAGAGGAAGGCAATGAAAAATCAAGATCTATCACTGCTAGTGAATAGTAACTGACAGAAAAATAGCACCTTGAAAAATTAATTCTAACTCTGCAAATACACAGAATTAGACAAAGTGGTAGAAGAATGAAATGGAGATCTATAAGAGAGGAACAACTTTGATGAAGAACGCAGATTGAAAAGAGGTCTAGAAAGGCTTCAAAACATAAGAATACTAGAATGTCTCACCACAGATGAACAGTAAACACCTAAAACAGCACTTAAGAAAACGGGCAATAACTCTATGAATCAGGAAGAATTTGAAGAAATGCTAATCCGAGAAGTTGAAGAAAACTTAAAAAGGAACAATTTTTGTGAAGAACTCAAATTGAAATGAAGACCATAATAACAAGTAATTGGACCAAGAATAGACTGAATGCTTAAAAAGAACCTTGCATTAATATCAAATCAACTTACAAAGGTGACACCAAAAGTTGTAAAACATCAAGATCCAACCCTCCTATGGAGCTCTACTAAGACTTACAATGAAGAACTTCAAGAATACAATGGAAAACCTTCACAATCTCTATGCTATCTCTCCTTCTAACTATCCCTAACCACCCCTAGTTCCATTACACATGAAGGCCCTTTATATAGGGCAACACATAACACCCCCTCTCATGTGAAACAACTCAAGTGCACCTAATTTTGACCTAAATTGGTAGGCTGGAATGTGCTGCACATTTTGCCAATTTTTTTCTGATTTTTTTTCGGATTTTTCTTGCATTTTTTTGCCTTCTTTTCCTTCTCTTTTTCTCTTTCTTTCTCATTTTCTCTCTACCGGCGCGTTGCGCCGACCGGCCGACCGCTGTTCGGCCGCCTGCCCGTGGGCCCGCCGTGCGCCCGCCTCCATCCAGCCGCCCGCGTGTCGCACGCGGGCGCACGCGCCCGCGTCTCCCCGCCGCTGTCGTCGCTCCGCGTGGCCCTGCCGGGAGCCGCCACGGCCCTCCTGCCGACCCGCGTGTCGCACGCGGTTGAGCTGCGTTCGACCTGCCACGGCCCCCGCTGACCACGAACCCCCCCCTCCCTTCGCCCGCCGACCTCGTCGCCCGTGCCATTGTCGCGGGCGGGACGAAGGCGGGAAAGGGGGGGCGGGTTTAAACTTTTTTTAAAATATATATATATATATAATATCTATATATCTATATATCTATATATATATAGTATATATATCGTTAGAAAATTCAAAAAAATATCAAATAATTTTATTTTATTTTATTTTTTTATTTTTTTCTTTTCTTTTTGAACAACTTCCTGGGCTTCTGGCCCATTTTCACATATAACTTTATTTTCTTTTTTTTTCCTTTTTCTTGGAGCTTTCCTCGTATTACGTGCCTGCATAAATACACAAAAATCGTTATTAAAATTAGTTAATTTCAGAAAATTAAACATTTGATTCAAACTCAACAATAAGTGTGAGAAGTGTATATTTATGGTTATTTAAGCTCATAAAAATGTGTATAATCATGAATTAAGATGTAAAAATATACACTTATCACACCCCCAACTTACTCATTGCTAGTCCCTTAGCAATGCAAATAATCTCAAAATGTAAGGACTAAAGAGTTTACAAAGTTCATGCCTCATTTCCAGATCATCGTTCATAGAATTGACTAAAGATTAGGAATCTGGAATTATTATCACATACTAGCCTTATGTAGGAAATTCAGGTACATGATCAGGAATTTTAATCAAAATTCAGTAACACTTGTGCATGTGACTAAATTCACAGTATAGACAATTGCGTCCTCCAATTGCTATTCCGAACAAATGTCTTTCCATTCTGCACTTCTTAATTAGAGCGTTCAGCATACTAGCTTTTGTCTGCCTTATTGCTTTGTCCCTTTTGGGATCTTTTGTATCTTTTCTTTTTCTATACACACATGATGCTGCACTACCCTTCACTATTTTACGTAAACCTCAACACGTCTTAGGTGAAGTCGGCCCGGTTACGCAGATCAAAGTTCCCTTTTCCTTTTGACGTGAACCTCAACACGTCTTAGGTGAAGTACGCCCGGTTACTCAGAATCGGAGTATTTTTCATGGTATTTTTCTCATACTTTTGTCACTTGTGCATTTGCACTTTTAAATAGCAAGGCAGAAAGCTTATAAATAAAAGATCTCTTCCTTAAGAAGTGCTGAATATGAGACAGTATACCCAAAATAGCAGAAGGCTTGTCCTACTTGTTTCATTAGCGTGCAACATGATACTATTTTTCTAAAGTGCACATGAACTTTAAAGAGATTCTTAAACCAGTTTTTCATGGCTAGATTAGATAAATGTTCCATCATCCTTCTCCCTAATCTTTTCCATTCCAGAATCACCTTTCATGAGACATGAATCAAGGAACTCTAACTGGGGATGTACTGTAAGGTTTGTCATAAACACAAAACCATAATAAAAACTTGGGTTGCCTCCCAAGAAGCCATTTATTCTCACACGAAACTATGAAGATGTTGGGCTGCCTCCCAAAAAGCGCTAAATTTAACGTCTTCAGCTAGACGCAATGTAGCTCATTAACCAACGCGTGGCATTTAGAATGAGCCACCATGTGATCTTGTCTTCCTTCAAATTCCAGCCCTTATGCCATTGGAAGACAAGAGTAGACATGTACGGACTGGGGCTAGAAAGAGGCAAGACTCGCACATTATGGATTTTAGCGTTAACCCTGTATGTGAGCCAATTTTCAGCTGTAGGGATCCAGAAATGATTAATGTCTAATTTGTCAAGATCGAGGTGGAACCCTTGCAACATATCAATCCCTTGATCCCCTTCGCCTGTATCGTCATTCCTGACTAACCCTTTAGGAATGACTTCCTCCATGGATACTTGTTTAGGGCCTGGTAGCTTAGGAACAAGATTGTCATCCTTAGCCACGTTCTTTCAGTAATATCCTCATGAACTTTAAGAGCATTGATCAATTTATCTTCCTGAGAGGAAGGTAAATTGAAGATGAATGTGGTTGGCACATCCTCCTCAGGTCCGAGAATCTCAAATTGGAGAGGCTCAACTGAAAGGGGAAAAGTAGAAGGAAGCACTAACTCATCCACAGATTCAGATGTCATTGGATAGGCCTCAGGGGTTAGATCAAATTGAAAATGTTCTAATGAAGTCATCATACCCCCCACTCATCTGAGGATTGTTAACCAAATTGTCCAACAATGGGGTGGATGGAGGAAATGTAAATGATTCTAGCCCGGCCCTTTCATCAGAGGTCATATCAAATGTGAAGTTCTCTAAGACGGGCCACTCATCACACTCCGTACTCAACTGAGAATTATCACTCAAATTTTTCAGAAATGGGGTCGGTAGATGAAACGTAAACTTTTCTAATAAGGCCCCATCATCATGTTCTTCCAGAGAAGGAGGATATTCAGAATTTGGTTCCATTAAATCAACAATTTTATTACTTACAACGTAATCCTCCTCTTGATTCATTTCCTCAATTGAGTTGTTTGGGCCATTATCCTTTACCGTAGTATTCTCAATCTCAAAACATGCAGAGAATGAGGTGATATGATCATCATTATGAGCATCATTATCCGTCAATTCACCCCCTACTTCCTTTCCTTCCTTTATCATGGTATTACGTGCACACACCCCCGCACTCTCAATAGTGATATCTTGAGCCAAAATGACAGGCAGAAAACTGTCATCGTCATCATCGTTCACATATTGAAGGGGTTGGTGTAAGGTGGAAGGAGAGGGTTGATAGGTAGACTGAGAGTACACGCTTTGAGGGTCAAAGCAGTGGCCCGGTGAATCACCCCTAGTATCAATGTTGAGTCTGAAATCTGGGTGAGATTAGTTGAGTGGAGGTTGAGTACACATGGGCTGCTCGTGGGCTGCTGGGGGTGAAAATTCAGACATATGGGCTTGAAATGGTGAAGCCACCCAAGGCAAATTTGTGTGATTACTCCAGCCAAGATTGTAATCTGAAAATGTAGCAGGCTTGGGCTGAGAGAATCCCAGGGCATTTTGGACCTGTGCTTGGATGACTAGAGAGAGTCGGGCTATAGTAGGGCATTCACTCACATGGTGAGTGAGACTGGCACAGAATTCACATACTTCCGTGAAAGTGTGGATTGGGTTTTTCGCCTGTTTGACATGTCCTACGAGTTGTTGATGAGATGAAATGGAGGCACGATTTATCGAATTTTCACTCACAATCTCAAACAAATCATACGCCTCATCTTCACCTTTGCTCAAAAATGCCCCTCCACAATATATGTCCACCATTTGCCTATCAGAATCGGATAACCGCTCATAAAATACAAATATAATTTGCCATTTGGGCAGCCCATAAAATACAAATATGAGACTAGGACGAATCTCATATTGATCGACGAGAATGTCAGGGAGTTGAATACAGGTCGATGGCTTGTAAGTAGAAGGATAAAAGTGCTCCTGCATAGGCGTGGATTTATGATTTTATATTTTTTTTCTTTTCTTTTTGAACAACTTCCTGGGCTTCTGGCCCATTTTCACATATAACTTTATTTTTTTTCTTTTTCTTGGAGCTTTCCTCGTATTACGTGCCTACATAAATACATAAAAATCGTTATTAAAATTAGTTAATTTTAGAAAATTAAACATTTGATTCAAACTCAACAATAAGTGTGAGAAGTGTGTATTTATGGTTATTTAAGCTCATAAAAATGTGTATAATCATGAATTAAGATGTAAAAATACACACTTATCAAACAGCAAATACACATACGCGGCACCCGATCTGGCCTACCACAAACACACACACACACACACACACACACACGTTCGTGTTTTCGAACACGAACAACCCACAGACAGAACTGAATCAAGTTTTACATCAAATGCTCAAGTAGACACAATGTAAATCTGAGAGTAAGGAGTGAAGAATGATTTATCCTGGTTGAAGCTCCCCCTTTCACTTCCTTGAATGTAATTGAATGCTTCTGCAGGAGGAAGATCAATCCTTGAGAAAGAATGAAGCTTTGTCGTACAAATGAGGTTGCAGCTTTGACAACCCACGCAGCTTGTTGTTGGGGATGATATGGAGGCTTGATTCAAGCTTCTTCCCTTCACTTTCAGACTCAAAACAAGGTGGAAGAAGGCCCTTGAGCTGCTGCTGCAAACCTGCACCCACAAAAGTTAGAACAAGAAGCACACCTTTTGATTTTCCTCTCTCTTAGGGTTTCATACCCCAATATGATGTATATAAAGAGCTTGGTTCGATAAAAGACACCCTAGAGACCAGATCCATAATTCCTGGAACGATTTAGGGATGTTGGACTTGATTGGAAAGACTTTTGGTGCATGTGCACGGAAGTCCAAAATGACGGCTCAGCTTCGGACCTGAAAGGTTCGACCCTTGGGGTCGACCCTCGTGAGGGTTTTGGAGGGTTTAAAAGGGTTCTGGGACAACGGGTCGACCCTTGGGGTCGACCCTCGGGGCTATCCGATGCTGGTATTAAATAACGCGATCAGGGGTCGACCCTTGGGGTCAACCCTAGCAGATGTGGTGAAGGAACCCGCCGGGTGTAAAATTCATGCTATCAGGGGTCGTTGCGGCTGGGGTCGACCCAATGGGTCGACCCTTTCAGTAACTGATTTTGTTTCGGGATTAAAGAGCATAGGGGTCGACCCAATGGGTCGACCCTTGTTCCAGAACTTCCAAATGGTTGATTAAAAGGCCACTAAGTCCAAGAACAAGTCAAGGGGTTCCAAGGTTGGTTTTAAGTCATCAAAGGGAATGTGCTAAGACATGAATAAAAGAAACCTAGTACAATTAAGCTTAGATAAGACCCAAACCAATTTGACCCTTGAGATCAAAAATGATGAACATCAAAACACAAGATCAAGGGCCAATAAGTCAAAGTGGATCTCACCAACCGTCCTTGAGCACTTATGCACGTTCCTTGCCCTGTAAAGACATAACTTGTGAATTAGAATTAGATGTAGCATTGCAATTTGGGTTTAAAAGGCTTACCCGTTGAGGTTGTTCTTTAACCCTCTTAGCTTCAAGACCTCAATAGAATGGTGAGATTTTCAAGACTCTTTATGCTAGAACACTTCAAAGACAATATATATATACATATAGTGTTTGGTCATCATCAAAAGCTATCAAATTAGATATTCACTTAAGGAGGGGGTTCAACAATCTCCCCCTTTTTGATGATGACAAAATACTATATCTTTACATAAACATATGACTTCAAAAATGATTTAGCATACATATGAGATTCAACCTTCAACCTCCATATCAAGAATAAAACTTTCATTCTTCACATGCATCATACCGATCCAAAACATGTGAGATTGACCACAAAGGCATATTCCAAACATATCTGCTGACAACCGAATTTAAAAGGAAGCAGGGTCTGAGTTCAAAAGCAAATTACAAGATGCAATGGAAATGTTGATGGAAATGCAACACAACTAACTGAGATGCGAAATATGATGAAAGCATACATGCATGCAAGCACGCAGCACACAAATACATATAATTAGCCGACTAGCCGGGGCACATATAAAGGACCAAAGTTTCTCCCCCTTTGGCATCATCTAAAAGGAGGGGGTAAAAGACAAAAGAGGTGTACCATTTCGCATGAGCATAGCCCTATAATCATCACTCGGAGGTGGAGGATTTGGCGAACGCCTAATATAATCTACGATGTCACCAAACATGGCGGCTTGAGTGGCCAAGGCGTCTTGAATAGACTGAGTGCTTTCTTGATGAAAGAGCTTCAGATCAGACAATTCTTGTTGCATAGCCTCCATTGTCTCCCCATACTTGTCTAAACGACCATCAATTGTATCCAACCGATCCATGATTAGCTGTACCGCCGCGGAGGGCATTGCTTCAGCAGGAACATCTGGTTGTTGGTTGCCGTCCTGTTCTTCTTCATCATCCTCATCTTCTCCCAAGCTAGTAGCTTGTGTACCTCGTTTCAATTGACGCACCAACACCCCATCTCGCATTTCATAACCCATGTGGTGACATACGGAATGTATGGTGTAGATATCTGAAGCTCGGATGGTTTGAGATGCCTCCCTTGCAAGATTAAGCCCCATATACTGAAAAATAGCAGTTAGTGCTACAGTATATGGTAATGTCCGATGTTTGTGCTTCACACTTGAACAGATATGATCTAAGATAAGTGCTGGAAACTTGATAGTAATGCCACCCATAAAACCGCAGAATAAAACCATATGTTTTTCAGTGACCTTATCATGGCCTCCCCCTCTTGGCAGTAAAATGGTGGTGATCATTCTATGTAAAATTTGTTGCATGGGAGGAAAATGATTGGCATTTAGTCTAGCAACCGAGCCATCACCCATATCCTCGGATGTCATGTATCGATACACTGTGGCTTCAGAAACTTCAACATCCCCAAAAGCATAGCCTTCATTTGGTAAATTAAATGCTTCGCCTAACATTTGCGGTGATAGCATAATCTGCTGCCCATTTACTATCGTAACTGGAACATCACCCAAAATGGACAAATTGCTGTAAAATTGATGTACCAGATTCGGATAGATGCGATGATGTGCGGACATAAACACGTCTATATTTGGTTGACTGCAAATGATATCAACAAGCCCGGGAAGATGACGGCTAAGATTACCAAAGTCAACCGCACGTGGACGGAGTACGATTCTATCCAACACCGTGCTAGAGAGTGTTGGCGCGGCTGCTCTGGATCGATGCCCCCTTGCCGAGCTCGATTCCTCTCCACTGCGAGAAGAATGCCTCTTTGGGGCCATCTAAAACACAAATCGAAAGAATCACATGACGGGGTTGTAGATCGAGATGGTTTGACAAGATTGGAGAGCTATAGTCTTGGATAAGTGATCATCCACACATCAAGAACATACCTCAGAGGGTTTGAAGCTCAAGGAAGATGCATTGAACCGTTTGGAAGGTAGATGTGCGCGGGAGGCCAATGGGAGAACCGCGGCTAGGTCTTGAGAGTTTTGGTGCCAAGAAGTGCTTGGAGGGCTTGCAAGAGATGGTGGCTAGGGTTAGAAGGGGGCTTGAGGGGTTTTATGAGGTGGGAAGGGGGAAACATAGGGTTTCCACCCCTTTTAGGGCAGTTCGGACGCGGCTAAGGCCGCCCGACCGTAACGGGTCGACCCCTATAACCCCAGCCCCAGCCAGAAATGGATCCCGCGAGGGTCGACCCTTGGGGTCGACCCTTCCTCTGTATTACATCAAAAAAAAGTTTTTGAAAGGTAATGGAAGATCAAAAAGGTTCGGCTCTATTCCCCAATGATAAATTCATGTTGGAATCAAGAAAATTTGAATTGTTTTAAGGATAAATCAATTGGGGAACATGTTTCAATGAAATCTAAGCTCATAATAGACGTTCATTATCCAATGCTTCCGGATTTCAGATTTCGAGGGGTTTTGCTCGCTTTTTGACATTTAAGAGAATTCAAGGGAATATTGGCAATAGAAATAACAGTGACATGGATGTATACTATAGATAGAAGGAATGCAATACACACAATCATGGTGTTTCACACATATATAATTTTTGTTTTATTTTTCAAGCAATCATAATGCACATGCATGACAAGGGGAAATGCAACTATGCACCATACTAATGCAAATGCGTGCTATGCAATGACGTATATACATAGTTATGCAAATGATCATGACTCAGACTCGTCTATCCTACAAACCCCTAATTCTCTCCTAAATGTTGTGAATTTTTCTTCACTAAGAGGTTTGGTGAAAATGTCGACAATTTATTGATCTGTTTCAATGAATCTGATTTCTACATCACCCTTTGTGACGCCCCGACTCGTAGACCCGGTCCAGTCGTAAAGACTCACGTCGGATCCGGTCGAGACGTCACAGTGGGACAACCCAAACGGTACATTATGGTTGAGAATTTTTACATAAACATTGAGATATCATTACAGTGGAAATGAAAATGCTTGAATCATCAGCTTACATTTAAATGAATTCATCCACATAAAATCGAAATAAAGATAACAATTTCACAAGTAATTTACTACATAACCAAAATTTCACACATATTTTTTTTTAACTGACATAACTACCTAAGACAAAACGCGTAATAACTCCAAGTCTCGATCAGACTAGTGCGAGATCACTCCTCGCTTTCTTCTACTGCTTCTCTTGAAAATGTTCAACGGTGTGAGTCTACGAATAGACCCAGTAAGAGACTAGCATAGTCCCCAATCATAACATGTATAAACACATCCAAAGTGATTTACGGTATTTCATTTCATAATTTATTCTTAGACATAATTTTAATTAGATAACACATGAGGTTAATACATTTAACCCAATCTCAATTTTTATGATCATAAGTCATGCTATTAACATTTTACAAATACAACATGTACATTAAAACTGTATTTTATCAATGACAAAGTAAATGATAATTCATCATTTACAAATATGAACAATTACAGTGTAATAACAGTAAAGTGTAATAACGATTCAGTAGACAGCAACACTGTGAGGCCCGTGCCTTATTGGATCCTTAGTGGTTTAGATCTAGTATTTATTCTGGAATTTTTGACTATTTTCTTGGATTTTTAAGAATTTTTCTGGTATTTTTTTTGATTTATTTGGAATTAATTGAGATTATGGGAATAATAAGATTTTTATATATAATAATTATATTATATATATTAATTTTATTTTTTTCCCTAACCCATCACCCCTCTCTCTCTCTCCCTCGTCGATCTCAATCTCTCGCGCTCTCCGTCTCTCTTGGCCGATCGCCTCTCCCCCTCTCCTAGGGATTTCGGGCGAGACGACGTCGGTAGGAGGCGCGGAGCGCGCCGTTGGAATCCTCACGTCGAGTGGAGCGCGTGGACGCCCACCTTGATGCGGATCGTGGCTTGTGGAGACGAGGCGGAGCGAGAAGGTCCGGTGAACCCTCCTCCTTGCATGCGGCTTTTCCGGCCGTTTTGGCTCGAACGAGGTAGGGGGATGGAATCTCAATCTTGCTAGGATCATTTCCTACAGCTCGGTTGCTTAGTTAGAACCCTGTGGCATGCTTAATGGTTATTTTCCATTTTTGGGTTATAAGCTTTGTTCTTCATGTATAAGCCATTGTGGGTGTTGCATGCGGGTGTTTTAGTTGTTATATTGTTGTTTAGGACGTGTGGTTTGGCAGGGACAGGTTTGTTTCGTCGTTACCCGGTGATTCCGGTCGTCCGGGAGGGAACTGTTTTCAAACATAACCCGTCCTTGACCCAGACGGTGTGACGGTCCTTCCAAGAACCGTCACACTAGTAACGGTCCGCAGGGAATGCGTTACATAAATGTAACGGCCCTTTGAAGGGGCGTCATATTGAGAGTAACGGTGGGGCTCCCAACCGTTACCCGTTCGTTGATTTGCGTTGACTGGCTTTGGCGGTTGGCCTGACGGCCAGTTGGGCGACCGTCAGGTGGCTATAACGCGCCTGGGCGAGCGCGTTACTTCGTGTTCTGAGCGATTAAAAACTGTTAGTTGAATTTTAGCCTCGGGTGGATCTGACGACCTATCGGCCGGCCGTCAGGGCGATGTAACGCGCCTGGGCAAGCGCGTTACACTCTGTTTGGTTTGCTTTGAGCTGGAACTTCGGTAGATGTAACGGATAGGGGCGGACGCGTTACTATTGATATAACGCGCCAGTCCTCGACCGTTACACCCTTGTGACGCGGTGGCAGTAGGCTGCCACTCGCATGTCAGGTTCAAAAAGTTGCCGGCTTATTCTTTATGTGTTCCGAAATGTTTATACGCCATGTTGAGTTATTTTATTATATAATGGCATGTTCGTAAATCCCAATAGAGTAGCTTTTCTTTCCTTGCAATGGAACCACTGTTGTGACCCTAAGGTCTTTGAGTACCGACCCGCTTGGGGATAGCGGAGGGGCATTCCCGTACACGGTTTGTAAGCTAGTTCCGTGGGCTCCCAGCCAACGGTAGCGTCCTACCGAGGGAGAGAACTAGCTAGAGGGCCTGGCTCAGGCGAGAGTCAGTGTGTGCACACGTGGTCAGAGGCAGTGGACTGACATTGACGAATGTCACTCTGACTGGTCACTTGGTTTGGTACTATTTACGCGCTCAGCTTGTCGTGTTGCCGACTGCGAGTGCTTGAGACGCAGTGTAAGTCGTCAGTGGACGCATCTGGTTTCTGTTCCTAGTGGCTGTCCTACTCCCTGCTGCTTGGATTAGTTGAGGCATATTCTACTGGTAGATTTAGTTTTTGTCGTTTGGACTTACTCGTTATTGGCATGAATTAGTTGTTATACCTGTTTAGTTAGAGTTTACAGCTTTTCTATGATTAGTTTATTCATGCCAATGCCTGTTATTTTATTTAGATGCATGCTCTAATTACCTTTATTTTTGCATGTATGCTTGTTTAGTGCGAGGTAGAGATCCGCGTGACCCCTATTGAGTCTGGCTGTGACTCACCCTTCTTCTTTCAGGTGAGCCGCGCCCGCCGTCTCCCGGTGTTTCGTGAGTTACTCGGAGACCGTGCTTAGCTGCCAGCAGTAGACGGGTCACCTTTTTGGGCCTTTGTTGTACTTTTACCGGGGTATGTCCCGAGTAGTTGTACCTTTTTGGACTAGTACTTTTGTGTCTCTGGACTAGTTTATATATGTATCACTCTGGTTATTTTGAATTGCTTCTGCACTTCAGTTAATTTTATTGCTTAATTGTAATATGCGTGTTCCAAATTACAATTCGTTATGCACCTCCTCGACAAACCCCCACTAACCCTTCAGGGGCCTCATCAGCCTCTTGGGTGACTTCCCCAGTTCTTGGTATCGGTGTATCGATGTTATCGGTATATCGGTATCCTGAACTCTGGGTATATCGGTATATCGGTATATCGGAAGAGAGTGGTTCTGCACCTCCTCCTACAGTTCCTGCTGTTCCTGTTGTTCCTCCTCCAACGCCCGTCGTTGCTCCTCAGGTTGAAGTGCCTAGTAGTCGAGGCAAGGCTTTGAAAGAATTTCTTCTGTTCAATCCGCCTGCTTTCGACGGACAGCCAGATCCAGAGGTTGCGAGGCAGTGGCTGGATGCAGTTGAATGCGTGTTCCTATCTATGGAGTGCGTTGAGGATGAGAAGGTTATGCTTGCTGCGTTTCAACTCCAAGGTACAGCCATTACGTGGTGGAAAGCCGAGTGGCAGATTGCGTTTCACTCTAGACCTCTTCGGCAGATCACTTGGGCAGAGTTTGCTGCTGCTTTCGAGCGCGCCTAGACTCCTGCCTGCCTGCAGATGGCTAAGATGTATCAATTCATGGAGCTGACTCAAGGCAGTATGACTGTGCTTCAATATCGGAACAAGTTTATGGAATTGGGTCAATATGCGCCCCATGTGCTGGCTAATGAAGCTTTGAAGACTCAGCAATTCTTGCGAGGATTGAGCCGGAGTTGAAATTACCTTTGATCGCGAGTCGTGTTGCTGATTTAGATGGTGCGTGCTAAGCATCCGTGGCACTTGAGCTAGAGATGGCGAGACCATGTGGATATTCGCAGGCGGGGTCAGTTCAGCCGACGATGCAGTCTTAGCAGGTTTACCGACCGCCGGTGTCAGGTGTTCCCTCAGTCCAGTCAGATGTTAGCAGTGCTTCTTCCCCTTCCAAAACAAAGTTTAAGAGGTTCAAGAAGAACAAGAAGTTTTTCCAGTAGCCGTCGTCTGGTACAGATACTGTTCAGCAGCCGACAACGCCTTCTTCTTAGACTCGTCAGAGTTCTGATGTCAGTCAGCCGTGGACATGTCGAAGATGCGGTGGTCACCATAAGGGTCAGCCGTGTTCTCTTCCTGTGGTCTGTTTTTGCTGTGACCAGCCTGGTCACGTCGTTCATGATTGCCCGCTGAGACCGAAGCAGGTGCAAGCTCCCCTGTTCTCTCAGCCTCAGCAGTCGCAATTCAGACCTCATGTACCTCAACAACAGTTCTATTCTCAAGCGTCGGCGTCTTCTCAGCAATCTTCAGCCGGATCAAAGAAGCAGAAAGGCAAGGTTTCGCATATAACTCGAGCTGAAGCGGTTGCATCCCATCTGGTGGAAGGTACGATTATGCTTTATGGTCATTCAGCTCGTGTCTTATTTGATTCTGGTGCTTCTCACTCTTTTATTTCTGAGGATTTCATGGCATGTGTTGAGGAGCCGACATCAGAAATGACTTGTGAGCTATTTGTTGAATTGCCTTCTGGAGATTTCATGATTACACCTCTATGTTTGGAAGAGTCTCCTGTTATGATTAATAATCATCGGTTGCCAGCGAGATTGTATGCGTTGCAGCTGGCAGATTATGATATTATTCTGGGAATGGATTGGTTGGAGCAATATGGAGCTGTGGTTGACTGCAGATCGAAGAAAGTCTATTTTCAGCCACAGGGAAAGTCAGCTTTTTATTTCCAAGGTATTCGATCCCGTTCTTCTCGTTTGATTATTTCTGCTATTCGAGCCTACAGGTTGCTTAGTACAGGTTGCCAGGGATTCTTTGCTTCTGTGGTTGCTATTGAGAAACCACGACATGATGTCAGTGAGGTTCCTGTTGTTTGTGAGTTCCCTGATGTGTTTCCTGATGAGTTGCCAGGCTTGCCTCCAGAGAGAGAGATTGAAATGGTGATTGAACTGATTCCTTGTACTGGCCCGTTAGCAAAGACACCGTACCGAATGGCTCCAGTTGAACTGAAAGAATTGCGAGCACAATTGCTTGAATTGCTGGAAAAATGCTATATTCGCCCCAGTTTTTCCCCGTGGAGTGCTCCAGTGCTATTTGTGAAAAAGAAAGATGGAAGCCTGAGGCTTTGTATTGATTATAGACAGTTGAATCAGGTGACTATCAAGAATAAATATCTGCTTCCCAGGATAGATGATTTGTTTGACCAGTTACAGTCTGCTACTGTCTTTTCACGGATTGACCTCCGGTCTGGCTACTTTCAATTGCAGATCCAGGAATCTGATGTGGAGAAGACAGCCTTCAGCACTCGATATGGTCATTATGAATTTCTGGTAATGCCGTTTGGATTGACGAATGCCCCAGCAGCTTTTATGGACCTAATGCAGCGTATCTTTCGTCCATTACTCGATCAGTTCGTGGTGATCTTTGTTGATGATATTCTGATTTACTCTGCTTCTGATGAAGATCATGTGCAGCATTTGAGGATCGTTCTGCAGACTCTAAGAGATCACGAGCTTTATGCGAAATTCAGTAAATGTGAATTCTGGCTTCGGGAAATTCATTTTCTTGGCCACGTGATTTCTGGTGATGGAGTAGCAGTGGACCCTGCAAAGATTGAAGCTGTTTTGAATTGGCAGAGACCAAGAACTGTAACGGGGATTAGAAGCTTTGTAGGTTTGGCTGGGTATTATCGAAGATTTATCCAGGATTTTGCAAAGATTGCAGCCCCAATGACTAGACTGACTCGTAAAGATGTACCTTTTGTCTGGTCGGATCAGTGTGAGGACAACTTTGTTGAATTGAAAAGGCTTTTGACTTCTTCCCCAGTGTTGGTTTTGCCATTCGGATCGGGTGGATTTGTTGTTTGCACATATGCTTCTCGAGTGGGTTTGGGTGCAGTGCTGATACAACATGGTAAGGTTATTGCATATGCATCTCGGTAATTGAAACAGCATGAAAAAAATTACCCTACGCATGATCTGGAGCTAGCTGCAGTTATTTTTGCCTTGAAGATCTAGAGACATTATCTGTATGGTGAGAAATTTCATATTTTTACTGATCATCAGAGTTTACAGTATATATTCTCCCAGAAATATCTGAATCTCAGGCAGAGGCGATGGATGGAATACATGAAAGATTATGACTTTACACTCTCCGATCAGCCGGGTAAAATGAATGTAGTGGCTGATGCTCTGAGCAGGAAGGTGCAAGTCAATCATATGTTGCTTCATGAATGGAAATTGTGGGAACAGCTTCCGAGCGAGGCATTCCTGCCGATCCGAGGATGGCAGTTTGTGCTAGTTTGGCTTTGGGTTCAGCTTTGTATCAGCAGATTCAAGAAGCCTAGCAAGCTGATTCTGATTTGGCCCGTGTTGTATCAAGATATGATGTGGAATTTGATGATGAGCTGGTCGTCAGTTTCCAGGGTAGATTATATGCTCCCGCTGATGATGCATTGAGACTTGAGGTTCTGAGTGAAGCCCATGGTTCCTGCTTTGCTGTTCACCCAGGTGTCACCAAGATGTATCAGAATTTGAAGAAGCAGTTCTGGTGGCCAGGTATGAAGAAAGATGTGGCTGTGTTTGTTTCCAAGTGCTTGACTTGTCAGCAGGTTAAAGCGGAACATCAAAAGCCAGGTGGATTACTTCAGCCTTTAGAGATTCTAATGTGGAAATGGGACCATGTTACTACAGATTTTGTAGTGGGTTTATCTCGGACTTCTCAAGGTTTTGATGGTATCTGGTTGCTTGTTGACAGATTGACTAAGACTGCCAGATTGTTGCCAATAAGAGTTGCTTGGAATGTGCAGAGGTTGGCCGAGCTTTATGTGCAGAAGATCGTGCCACTGCATGGAATTCCAATTTCACTTGTGTCAGATCGTGATCCACATTTTACCTCCGGCTTCTGGCGCAGTTTTCAGAGAGCCTTGGGCACTGAGTTAGCATTCAGTTTAGTGTATCACCCACAGTCAGATGGACAGTCGGAGAGGACTATTCAGACTCTGGAAGACATGCTGAGATCGTGTTGCCTTGATTGGCAAGGTTCGTGGAGTCAACATTTGCCACTTTTTGAATTTGCTTATAATAATAGCTTTCACTCCAGTATTGGCATGGCTCCTTATGAGGCACTATATGGTCGTCCTTGTCGTACTCCTCTGAACTGGTTTGATGTTGGGGATAGACTTTTGACGGGACCTGACATGGTGCAGCAGTGTTCTGATGTGGTTCGTCTAATTCGGCAAAGATTGTTGACGGCTCAGAGTCGACAGAAAAGTTATGCAGATTAGCGCAGACGCCCACTACAGTTTGAGCCAGGAGATATGGTTTTTGTCAAGGTATCTCGATGAAAGGTGTTTCTAGGTTTGGGAAGCGTGGAAAGCTCAGTCCGCAGTATGTTGGCCCATTTCCTATTGTTGAAGTTGTGGGTCAAGTGGCTTATCGTCTGCAACTACCAGCGGCTATGCAAGCTATTCATGATGTGTTCCACGTCTCTCAGTTGAGGAAGTATGTGCCAGATGCATCCCATGTTCTCGATGATTCAGTTTGGCCCGAAGTGACTGCTGATTTGTCCACGCCAGAGTTTCCTATCAGAATTGAAGACCGTCGTGAGCAGCGGTTGAGAAATAAGGTTATCCCTATGGTAAGAGTTGCTTGGCAGCGTCACTCCGGTAATGAGTCTACTTGGGAACGTGAAGATGAGATGCGTCAGCTTTTTCCTTTCTTATTCCAGTGAGGTATAATTCTTTTCTCAGTTTCCTCCTTATACGTTGTTATAAATTTTGAGGGTGAAATTTTTATTAGGAGGGAGGGACTGTGAGGCCCGTGCCTTATTGGATCCTTAGTGGTTTGGATCTAGTATTTATTCTAGAATTTCTGGCTATTTTCCTAGATTTTTAGGAATTTTTCTAGTATTTTTTGGATTTATTTGGAATTAATTGAGATTATGGGAATAATAAGATTTTTATATATAATAATTATATTATATATATTAATTTTATTTTTTTCCCTAACCCTTCACCCCTCTCTCTCTCTCCCTCGTCGATCTCAATCTCTCGCGCTCTCCGTCTCTCTTGGCCGATCGCCTCTCCCCCTCTCCTAGGGATTTCGAGCGAGAAGACGTCGGTTGGAGGCGTGGAGCGCGCCGTTGGAATCCTCACGTCGAGTGGAGCGTGTGGACGCCCACCTTGACGCGGATCGTGGCTTGTGGAGACGAGGCGGAGCGAGAAGATCCGGTGAACCCTCCTCCTTGCATGCGGCTTTTCCGGCCGTTTCGGCTCGAACGAGGTAGGGGGATGGAATCTCGATCTTGCTAGGATCATTTCCTATAGCTCGGTTGCTTAGTTAGAACCCCGTGGCATGCTTAATGGTTGTTTTCCATTTTTGGGTTTAAGCTTTGTTCTTCATGTATAAGCCATTGTGGGTGTTGCATGCGGGTGTTTTAGTTCTTATATTGTTGTTTAGGACGTGTGGTTTGGCAAGGACAGGTTTGTTTCGTCGTTACCCGGCGATTCCGGTCGTCCGAGAGGGAACCATTTTCAAACATAACCCGTCCGTGACCCAAACGGTGTGACGGTCCTTCCAGGAACCGTCACACTAGTAACGGTCCGCAGGGAACGCGTTACATAAATGTAACGGCCCTTTGAAGGGGCGTCATATTGAGAGTAACGGTGGGGCTCCCAACCGTTACTCGTCCGTTGATTTGTATTGACCGGCTTTGACGGTTGGCCTGACGGCCAGTCGGGCGACCGTCAGGTGGCTATAACGCGCCTGGGCGAGCGCGTTACTTCGTGTTCTGAGCGATTAAAAACTGTTAGTTGAATTTTAGCCTCGGGTGGATCTGACGGCCTATCAGCCGGCCGTCAGGGCGATGTAACGCGCCTGGGCAAGCGCGTTACACTCTGTTTGGTTTGCTTTGAGCTGGAACTTCGGTAGATGTAACAGATAGGGGTGGACGCGTTATTGTTGATATAATGCGCCAGTCCCCGACCGTTACACCCTTGTGACACGGTGGCAGTAGGCCGCCACTCGCCTGTCAGGTTCAGAAAGTTGCCGGCTTATTCTTTATGTGTTCCAAAATGTTTATACGCCATGTTGAGTTATTTCATTATATAATGGCATGTTTGTAAATTCCAATAGAGTAGCTTTTCTTTCCCTGCAATGGAACCACTGTTGTGACCCTAAGGTCTTTGAGTACTGACCCGCTTGGGGATAGCGGAGGGGCGTTCCCGTACACGGTTTGTAAGTTAGTTCCGTGGGCTCCCGGCCAATGGTAGCGTCCTACCGAGGGAGAAAACTAGCTAGAGGGCCTGGCTCAGGCGAGAGTTAGTGTGTGCACACATGGTCAGAGGCTGTGGACTGACATTGACGAATGTCACTTGACTGATCATTTGGTTTTGTACTGTTTACGTGCTCAGCTTGTCGTATTGCCAACTGCGAGTGCTTGAGACGCAGTGTAAGTCGTCAGTGGACGCATCTGATTTCTGTTCCTAGTGGTTGTCCTACTCCCTGCTGCTTGGATTAGTTGAGGCATATTCTACTGGTAGATTTAGTTTTTGTCGTTTGAACTTACTCGTTATTGGCATGAATTAGCTGTTATACATGTTTAGTTAGAGTTTACAGCTTTTCTATGATTAGTTTATTCATGCCAATGCCTGTTATTTTATTTAGATGCATGCTCTAATTACCATTATTTTTGCATGTATGCTTGTTTAGTGCGAGGTAGGGATCCGCGTGACCCCTACTGAGTCTGGCTGTGACTCACCCTTCTTCTTTTAGGTGAGTCGCGCCCGCCGTCTCCCGATGTTTCGTGAGTTACTCGGAGACCGTGCTTAGCTGCCAGCAGTAGACGGGTCGCCTTTTTGGGCCTTTGTTGTACTTTTGTCGGGGTATGCCCCGAGTAGTTGTACCTTTTTGGACTAGTACTTTTGTGTCTCTGGACTAGTTTATATATGTATCACTCTGGTTATTTTGAATTGCTTCCGCACTTCTGTTAATTTTATTGCATAATTGTAATATGCGCATTCCAAATTGCAATTCGTTATGCACCTCCTCGACAAACCCCCACTAACCCTTCAGGGGCCTCATCAGCCTCTTGGGTGGCTTCCCTAGTTCTTGGTATCGGTGTATCGATGTTATCGGTATATCGGTATCTTGAACTCTGAGTCATCACAAATACTAATTTTACTATCGGTTCAATGAGCAGTAACAGTGGGAAGTAACAGTCATTTCAATATCAATTCAATGCACAGTAATAACAGTTTCAATATCAGTTCAATAAGCAGTAATAGTAGTTTTGATTTCAGTTCAGTGAGCAATAATAGCCATTATAATAATGACTCAATAAACAGTAACAGTAATTTCGATTCAATTCAGTGAGCAGTAATAGTCATTATAATAATGACTCAGTAAATAGTAACAGTCGTTTCAGTTTCAGTTCAGTAAACAGTAGTGGTCATTTCAATAATGACTCAGTAAGCAGTAATAGTCATTTGAATAATGACTCAGTAAACAGTAGCAGTCGTTTCAATTTCAGTTTAGTAAATAGTAGTTTTAATTTTAATTCAATGAGTAATAACAGTGATATAACTAGCCAGACACAGTGCCCAAACAACTCATAGAAGGACAGTCAATCGGTACTCGATCACCTAGGTAAATAGTGATGAGTCGTGGTTACTGCACAGAACTGGGAGAAGTCCTCTCCACCTTAACCAGTGGTACTTGTCCACCTCCAGGATTTTAATCTCCGTTACCCTCGGGGCCAGTACATTATGAACCTCCCCATAGGGGTATTTCTATGACTTGGTTCCAGTCTCCCCCTATGGTGGCAGTGTCCATTTGGCAGTACTAACGATACGGTAAAAATACATATATATGTATGTATATATATGACTTATATGAAATGGACATGTGCCACTCGAAATTCATGCAGTGAACATTAATATGTCAATACTGAAAATCCTTTTTCTTTTTCTAAAATTCTCAACTTATTTAAACATAATGACATATATATATCTAAAAGATTATTAATTCTATTTATAGACATCATAATGTAGTGAAATTTCAGGGAATCAACACATTTACAGGAATGATCAAAACAGAAATTTGTCATCATTTTTCAGACAGTATATATAATTTTCCAAGATTATGTATTCTCCATTTATATATCAAAATTTTATAATTATATTCTCAAAACTAAGAGTCCATTGAAATTTCATAAAAATAATATATTTACAGAAATGATCAATGCGGAAAATTTCCATCACTTTTCAGTCAGTAATTATAATTTTTTTTGAATTACTTATACTCCCACATGAATCATAAATTGACTAAATTTATCTACCATTTTCTGGAGATCATTAAATTTTTATTGAATATCAAATTTACACATAAAATTACACAAAAAAAATTTCATAAATTTTCATGCAGGAATTTGAATTTTTCTAGAATTACATGTATTTCAACATATATCATAAATTGACTAAATTTAGTTACCATGTTCTGAAATTCTTCAAATTTTTACTGCATATCACATTTACATGTAACAGTACACAGAAAAATTTTTATGCAGAAATTTGAATTTTTTCAGAATTATATAAATTTTCTTATGCATGAAAAATTGATAAAATTTATCTAAAGTATACTAAAAATAACCATACTTATTCAAACCATCATTCATAGCAGCAAACAATCATTCATAACAGAAAATTTATTTTTAAAAACTCTTAATCATTTTTCACACTGTATTTGTAATATTTTAATAGAATAACAAAATTATAACATGAGTGATAAATCAACTAAATATAATCAAAATGATCAAAAAATTACTAAACTTTTACAGAACGTTCTTCCAGACATAAGTGTCATATATAAAAAATGTTTATCATTTTTCATTCAGTATGTCTAATTTTAAAATTTTATATCAGTTTCTAAAATTTACAATAATTTACAATGTTAGCTTTTAAATATATAAAATTATCCAGAATGGTTACAATGACTAAAATATACTATTAATTAACTTATGAATATCATATGTCATTTATGTAATTTTCTCAGGATTTTTCACAGAATATTTATATTTATTTAATTTTCTAATTATTTGCTTAAACATTGGTAATTATACCAGTAAAGATTCTGTTATCATACTAAGATGAAATTTCCATAAATTAGTTCTAACATGTATTTTAGTATTATGGTAAAGTTTCAAGAATTTTCATATGGTATTTCTATTTATCCCATAATTTTATACCTCTAATAAAATATAAAAAATTATGTAATATCACTTACGGACATCAATAATTATTGATATTTTCATAATACAATCAACTCAACGTAAGAACATAATTTTTTAAAATTACATTAAAATAAAGTTTCTGCGAAATTATAAGATTTTTGTAAACATGATCTCTAATTTCTGTAATTCTATATAATTATTTATATATTTTATCATGTATGAAAATTCATTAAAATAAATATCGTGATCCAGAAATCATGAATTTTTTTACACATGGGATTCACATTAAGATGCATTCCTACAATTTGAGGTGATTTAATGTCATCCCTTTAATATTTTAGTATTATTGAACACCTTTAAGATAATATTAAAATATTCATAAACGTAAAAATAAATTGAATGAAATATGAAAATTTTTATAGAGGGCTTAGAACATTAAATCTCATGATTCTGAAAAGTTTCTAAGTTTATCATATACCGTTGCTAATTTTAAGACAGTAATCACTTAATTATATCATTAATCACATGCTTTAACTTAATGATATCATGAAAATTCGACTAATCTATGATCACCCATGGTGACATAAGATCTCTGGATTTAACTATATCTAAAGATATCAATTAACATACCCTAAATCATCTTAAACATATTAATCCATGCTAATTAAGGGAATAAAAGCTTAATCACTTACCTTAATGACGTATTAACAACTCCCTAATCAGCCTTCCAGTCTTCTCCTTCTGCTCCTCACGTACTCAGCTCCCAAGAAGAACAAATGAAACCCCCTTGGGACTATTTATAGAGATTTTCCCCTAATCTATCTCAACCATTGATTTAAATCAATGGTTAGGATTTAAACATTTATTTTAATAATATTTAATTAAAATCTGACTTTCAAATCTTCACCAACCCACTCCACCTAATTTCTTTGACTAGCCCACATTTTTTTCTTTTTTTTATATATATAACATGTGGAGATTGACTTAAAGAAGAATGAACTTAAACTAATGACAAAAGGTTAAAAACAAATTTATATATATATACACTACAGTCGCAAAGCGGCCAAGGTGGTTGGCGGGGGGCGGCACACACCCGCCCGCCCGCGCGTGGGCGCGGGCGCGGGCGCGTGGGCGCTCCCCCTGTCGACATATTTTTTTTAATTTTTTAATTTTTTTCGTTTTGACCTTCTCTTTTTAATTTTTACGCTTATGACCTTTTTTTGTTTAATCCCTTTCTTCTTCTTTTTTTTAAACAACTAACCCCCAAATATTTTTAAACTTTTATTTATTATTTTTTTTCTTTCTCATTCCTTTAACTTTTAAACCCTTTATTTTTCTTTCTCTATTAACTTTTAAATATCTTTCTTTTCCTTATAATTAATTTATTTACCATGACTTAAACACATTTCAAGAGACCAATAATTTAAATATTTAGACAAGATTATTTTTTTTTGTTAAACAAATAAATTACTAGGTTATGACTCTGTAGGGCATCACACCCTTGCTCACATGATCCCTGAGAAAATGATGTCTAATTTCAATATGCTTTGTGCGAGAGTGATGGGCTGGGTTCTTTGACAAGTTTATTGCTGAAGTGTTGTCACACAAGATGGAAGTGTTTTTGAAAGAAATGCCATAATCAATCATCTGTTGTTGGATCCATAGCACCCGGGCAACACAACTCCCGACAGCCACATATTCGGCTTCGGCGGTTGATAGAGCCACTAAGTTTTGTTTCTTGGAGGCCCATGAGACCACGCATCTCCCAAGAAATTGGCAATACCCACTAGTACTTTTTCGATCCACTTTACAACCCGCTTAATCGGCGTCAGAATAAGTAACTAAATCAAAGCTCGAATTATACGGAAACCATAATCCTAAATTACTTGAACCAGCAATATATCTGAAAATTTGTTTAACAGCCGACATGAGTGATTCTTTTCAATTGGACTGAAATCGTGCACACAAACACACAACAAATTGAATGTCGGGCCTGTTGGCAGTTAAATATAACAAGGAACCTATCATGCTTCTGAAGATTTTTTGGTCCACGGATTTACCTGATTCATCTTGATCAATTTTTATTGAGGTGGACATGGGAGTTGGTTGTGATTTGGTAGAGGTTAGGTTGAACTTTTTCAGCAGCTCCAATGGACACTTCTTCTGATGTATGAACATACCGTCAGCCGTCTGTGTGACCTGTAATCCCAAGAAGAATGTCAGCTCTCCCATAAGACTCATCTCAAACTCACTTTGCATCAATTTGGCAAAGTCTTTGCTTAAAAGCATCTTTAGTGGATCCAAAAATAATATCATCTACATACACTTGAACAATGAGGATTTCATTACCATTCAGTTTTGTAAAAAGAGATTGATCAATATTATCTCGTTTGAATCCATTTTGAATAAGAAATCACTTAATCGTTCATACCACACCCGAGGTGCTTGTTTCAGACCGTAGAGTGCTTTATCTAGCTTGTACACCTGGTCTGGATACTTTGTGTCTTCAAACCCCGGTGGTTGCTCCACATACACGTCCTCCTGGATATAGCCATTCAAAAATGCACTCATAACATCCATTGAAACAGTTTAATATTGTTGCAACATGTAAATGTTAATAAAACTCTCACTGCCTCGACTCTTGCTACAGGAGCAAAAGACTCATCAAAGTCAATCCCAAGCTCTTGGCTATAGCCTTTAGCTACTAGCCTAGCCTTGTTCCTAGTTACCACTCCTTGATCGTTTGTTTTGTTGTGAAAGACCCACTTTGTTCCAATCACTGAGTGCTTTCTAGGACATGGCACGAGGAACCACACTTTATTCCTTTGGAACTGATGTAGTTCTTCTTGCATAGCCATGATCCATGACTCATCTTTCAAGGCCTCTTCTATGGAGTGAGGTTCAAACTGAGAAAGTAAGGCTATGTAATCTGTATTTTCAACTTCCCTGAAGGAGGCTCGTGTTCTTATTCCTTCATCAACATTGCCCATCACATTCTCCGGCGGATGGTCCTTAGCAAATGTCCATTGCCTTGGTAACTGCTGTTCCAACTGATTTTCTGGATTTACATCATCTTCTTGTGGTTCTTTTACTTCTTGTTTTTCAGTTTTTCCTTTCATCATCCCGATATCACCGTCATTCAATTCATCGTCCTGCAAAACAGATTTTTCATTAGTGCTTTTGGAAGATGATTCATCAACAATGACATGGGGGCTTTCCTCAACCATAAGAGTTCTCAAGTTATACACCCGATAGGCTCTTGAGCTGAGAGAGTATCCAATAATTATACCTTTGTCACTTTTGGGGTCAAATTTAGCCAGGTCCACATTACCATTATTGTGAATGTAACAAACTGAACCGAATGGTCTAAGATAGGAGATGTGTGGCTTCTTACCTCGGTACAGCTCATAGGGGGTTTTCTTCAACAGTGGTCTTATCATGGCACGATTGACAATGTAGCAAGCGGTGTTCACTGCTTCAGCCCAAAAGTACCTCGACAAGTTATTCTCGTTTAGCATGGTTCTTGCCATCTCAATTAGCGTCCTATTCTTCCTTTCAACAACACCATTCTGTTCGGGGGGTTCTTGGTGCGGAGAAGTCATGCGTATAGTCTTGAACCATGCAAAAGTTGCTGAACTCATGGTTATCAAATTCCTTACCATGATCTCTCCGCACGGCTTTGATGTAACACCCCTTTTTATTTTGAACAACCCTGCAAAATGCTTCAAATTCTATCAGGACATCATTTTTATGTGAAAGGAAGTAAACCCAACAAAATCTTGAATAATCATCCACAATGACAAAGTCATACAATTTACCACCCAAGCTATGTGTTCTGCTTGGTCCAAAGAGGTCAATATGGATTAACTCAAGGGGCCTTGATGTAGTTACATCATTCTTGCACTTGAATGATGTCCTTGTTTGCTTACCCATGCTGCACGCCCCACAAACTCCTTCATCAACTGCCTTCAACTTAGGCAATCTAACAACAAGATCATTTCTTGACAATTTCAACAAGACATTAAAAATGGCATGCCCAAGTTGGCGTTGCCAAAGCTAAGTATCATCAGAACTCCTTGCAGTGAAACATAGATTTTTATGAGAGGGTTCATCCAAATCAATCATATATACATTATTATGCCTAAAACCAATGAACTTTATCTCATGAGTATTTTTATTCACCACAGTGCAGTGGTTAGAATCAAATATCACGTTGCATCCTTTGTCACACAATTGACTTATACTTAGAAGACTGTGGTGCAACCCTTTTACTAACAAGACATTCTCAATTGCATGATTTTGATTCTTTCCGATCTTACCTTCTCCGACAATTTTGCCTTTATCCTTCTCACCAAATGCCACTGTCCCACCATCCTTTTCATGCAGGTCTGCAAACAAATCCTTGTTTCCCGTCATGTGTCGAGGGCATCCGCTGTCCAAATACCATATATTCCTTTGAGCTCTCATGCAGACCTGCAAACACAACACATGTGCTTATGTAAATTTTGGTACCCAAGTAAGCTTGGGTCCACGGTGGTTAAAGACATGAGATGTGTATGATCTATTTCTTATTCTAGTAAAGCTTTCATCATCAAATTTCAGAATTCTGCAATCATACATGCCATGGCCCAACTTTCCACAATAAAAATAAGTAATAGTTCTATCCATGTTTCTCCTTCTGCCTACATTCAAGAATGAATAATCCACATGTGTTTTTGACGAGGATGGGGATGAACTTCTGGGAGACAAATGAGTTGAATGTGTTTCAGATTGTAAAGTTTTTCCTTTTTCAAGAATGGTAATGGCATCCTTCAACTCATTGATTTCATGCTTTAATGAATGAACCTTGTTTTCAGTCATTTCTTTGGCTTGAATGTATGCATGTCTTTCCAACTTTTCTTGTTCTAAATCTCTTTTTAAGTCTTCATACATTTTGGTAAAGGTAGCTTGGTCCTCTCACATGCATGAACTCTCATCTTCAAATAGCTCAATCTTAGACACAAGAATTTCATTTTCATGTTTCAACTTTTCAGATTCAGATTTTAAAGCATGATAATTCTCACAAGACTTTGCAGCATGCACAAAATGATCAATTTTCTTTTTCAGATTTCTGTTTTCATATTTAAATTTTTTACATTTTTCATACAAAGACTCATAAGCAATCTGCCATTGTTCACATGTAAGAGATTCGGTTTTAGAATTTACCTCATTGGCGTCGTCTTCATTTGCCATGAAACACAAATTCTGAACCAACTCATCCAGTTCATCTTCCTTCTCGGACTCGACCTCGTCTTCATCACTCCATGTGGCCACCATGGCCTTTGGCTTCTTGAATTTTCCTTTCTTGAATTTTTTCATGAGATCGGGGCACTCACCCCGCATACGACCAGGTTTTTTACATTCGTAGCAAATAACTTCTTCCTTCTTCCTACTCTCACCTCTGTTGGGACCTTGCTTCCTTGGTCCTTTTCTGAATGGACCACCGAACTTTCTTGTTCCTTGACGAATCTTCTTGCTCTTCTTGTGATCATGGCATCCATATCCTCATCCTCGGTGTTTCCCGTGGAGCCATCGTCACTGCCCTCTGAGTTTTGTTGGTCCACCTTCAGCGCCAATGGTGTGACGACCTTCTTCTTCTTGTGCTCCTCCTCGCTTCTCTTGATGTTGATTTCATAAGTCATCAAGGAGCCAATTAACTCGTCCAATTTTAAGGTGCTGAGATCCTTTGAGTCCTCGATTACAGTGGCCTTTGTATGCCACTGTGGTGACAGGGATCTTAGTACCTTTCTGATGAGTTCCTTGTCAGAATACTCTTTACCAATGCCCTTTAATCCATTCGTGATTTCCGTCAATCTTACAAACATATCAGAAATGGACTCCTCTGGTTTCATCATAAACAACTCATAATCCAGGACCAACAGATTCGCCTTGGTTTCCTTTACTTCCGATGTTCCTTCATAGATCAACAGCAGCTTGTTCCACATCTCCTGCGCAGAAGAACACATAGAAATACGTGAGTATTCATTAGGATGAATGGCACACTATATTATATTCATGGCTTTGAAGTTTGCTGAACACTTCTTTATATCCTCATCATCCCACTCATCCTCATTTTGAGACAGAGTGTACGGACCCTTGCTAATGACGCGCCACACGTCATAGTCTTGGGCTCGTACTTAGAAAAACATACATTCTATTTTTCCAATAAGGGTAATTTGATCCATCAAAGAACGGGGGTCTTTGGATCGAATGCCCTTCGGGCATCATCCCCTTGTTTGCCATATAATGGGATCTGCTCTACGACCGTGTGATCGAGTGAAACAGAGACCAAAGCTCTGATACCAATTGTTGAGTCCCGAAAGGCGGCAATCAAGAGGGGAGGGGTGTAACGACCCGAGAATCCGATTACCGGGAGAGACCCGATAACCTGAGACTCAAACCGCCGCCCACAAGCCGGGAGGGCTCGGAAGGACTAAAATGAGTGTGGAGGCACAGAGAAATAGGAAATAAAGCAGGACAACCAACAACAACAAGTAGAAGTAAAAGAACAACTACAGCTACAACAGAGTCCAGTCTAATAGAAAGTACAGTCTAAAGCAGTAAAAACGTACCACATGCTGAGTGAACACTCGGCCCGGTGAGCTGGCAACTGAGAACCTCCGAACAGCACTCTCGAACCTCGAGGAAGAACCGCCACACCTGAAAGGCAGGGAGTGAGTCTCCAAAATAGCGACTCAACAGGGACCCCGCGGAACCCCACCAAGAACCAACAGCGGTACAGAAAGTTGTAACTACGAGAGCAACAGTAACAGCAGGAACAATAAACCCGATGGCCGGTCGAAACACGGCACTACAGCTACTCCCACTGTACCAGAAAGCACACCTCGAGCTCGCAGTCGAGGCTACCGAACCACACTAGTACCACCTACCGAAGCAAAAGCCCACGGTAATCGCACCGCAGAGGCCTGTCTCCCAGAACACAGCCAACCTGGACACGTTGTCCAAGGTGTAACCCCGATCACCTGGTCACGGGTACCGCACAGCAAGACGCAACCTCGGTAAAGCTATTAGCACTAGTCTCACGGCACGAAAACTGACACACGCGCCACCGCGAGACCACCGAAACTCAACAGTCAACACGACTAAACCCGAAGGTCAAAGTCATAGAGACTGACAGTCTGACACTCCCGCCTCGATAGGATTACCTCCCACCAGAAGTACAGCCGGTAGCGTCCCTGACGTCTTACACCGCACCGCAGGTGAACTGCCTGACGTGTTAACTCCTACCAAAGGCACGAACACCGCACAAGTAACCACAAATGAGTGACTAGCTGGGGTCACGCCCGTTGACGTGGGTCCAACCGCCCCCAACCACGTGTGCACACACAGACCGTGCGTCCCTGGTCTGGCCCTCTGACTGGTTTTCCCCTCAGCCGGACTCTGGCTGCAAGACGTGGGGCCCGACAGAAACCAGTCCACAAACCGTCTCTAAGGGTAAGCCTCTCCACCTACTCCCAGGTGAGACCACATGCGTGTAAGCAGGCTACGACTAGTGGAGGGTCACTGAAGGAGTAGACTCTCAAGTCAACGGAAAATAACGTCCGAATCCGACGACGTACGGGGACCATACCGCGTACCGGCACCGTCGCACGGCGACCACAGTCGGAGAAGGAATAGGACTCGCAGCCCACGGCCACGCACGCACTCTGCGTGAGAGTCGAGAAAATCCAAGTGACGCTAAGCCACTGGACTCTCGGCAGTCCTCTAGACGCACTACAGCCAACGGTCCTTGAGTCAGAAGACTCGGGGTCAAGACCGTCGCACGTAACAACACAAGGCCATCAATCTAGTCCAATCTCTAGGTCTAAAACCACGGTAGCACGAGTACCGAGACAGCTCACGAGCCGCCAAGACCATTCCCTCGGGAAGGGAACTCAAGGGACTAAGGCCACACACACGGCCCACGCGGAAAGCACATAAGCATGATTCCCAAGGCAACTCGCACACCGCCAAGCTGCAGCCCAACTCAAGGAGAAGAGGGAAGCCTCCAGCCCCAGTCTGGACAACTGGGCTCACAGCCCAAGGCCTCACACAGGACCCACTCGGGAATCGCTTTCCAGAGAAACTGACGACGCACGCCAACACACGGTGACACGAGTCGAGAACGCTACACCTGGGACTACAATGTACTACGACACCTGGCCCCGACGACGTGCACAACATCTGTCAGGCCACGGGTCGACACGTGGTTCGAGAACCACACACCCGGGACTCGAATCGGTCAAAACGGAAACACCGGGTTAGACTGGCACATGTGCGGCTCACTCTGGGCCGCTCAAGGGACGTGCGGCTGGGGCACAACCGCTCAAGAGACATGCGGTCGGGCAGGAGCCGCACAAGGCCCTAATCGGACTAACCCCAAACGGAGGATGGACGGTTAGGGCTAGACCGCCCAAGGGGATGTGCGCCAAGGATCGTCCGCACAACCCAACCGACCTACTCCAGTGCCGGTCAAAATGGTTTTGACCAAACCGCACAACCCAACCGACACTAAACTGTTGACCAAGGGTCAACTGGGATAAACGGCCAGCGCCTTGCCGCACAAGCCCACGGAAGGACAGACGGCTGGGGACCAGCCGCCCATGGGGGAGACATGCGGTTTTCACATGGCCGCACATCACATGTGTGGTCTATCGCCAGACCGCACAACCCCAAAACCAAGAGAAGATGAACGGACCAAAGGCAGCCGCCCATGCGATGGACGGGCCCTGGTTCGACCGCCCAACCATCACGGCGGGTAAACCCAGGGGGTCGCTCGATCGTGACTTTTCCACGCCTCGTTCGCACCGAAACGAAGGGGATACAACCACAACCACCCTGGCAATCACATGGACTCCGACCGAAGTCAAAACGACGCACGAATCGCGAGAAACGAGCGATTCCACCGAAGTTTCCCTCAAAGGGTTACCGAGCTTCCCGGAGCTCTATCGGTCCAACGGGACCACCAATCGAGATGAAATTAGAGGAAAAAGAACACTCTCGCCCCAAGGAATCCATTGACAGTAATCGGTCTGGAAACCGTTGCCGTTTCCCGACTGACCCTACGAAACCTACAAAACTACGGTTTCGCTAGAACGGACCCAAACACAGCCGTTTCCACACCGAACGACGTGCAATGACAGGAAAAATGAGCAGAATGCAGCAGTGTTCCGTCACCATACCTCCACAGAAGAAATCGCGCGCCGAAGAGACTAATCCACACCGAAAATCGCCCGGAACGCGAACGACGCCATCTCGAAAACACCTAGGTATCGCGCCCGCAACCGCCTCGATCCTCGCCCATCCACGCCCGCATCCTCGCCCGCGCTGCCCCCACCTCGCCCCCGCCTCACTTCGTCGGCCGCCGGAGAAGAGAGGGGAGAAAGAGAGCGTGAGAGAAGAGAGAGAGGAGTGAGTGAGAAATGAGAGGGAAGAGAGAGAAAGGGGGTTCATATAGGAAAATTCAGAAATTCAGAAAATACCGAAAAATAGAAAATCACATTTTCGCGATCCTCGGAGCACCGATCGTAACGGTACCACTCGCGCCCAGGTGAACGGCCCGGTTCACCCGCAACGAGGTTCCGAAGGAATTATCAAAACACACACCGGGAATCAAAAAACACACACGAAAAAGTCGCAGAACGCTTCCGGGCCTCCGAAACAACTCCGGATCGTGCCGATCCGAACACGAAAGATGTCCGAAACAAAATTTCGGACACAACAGAGTCGGACACTCCGAGAAACCAGATCCGGGACCCACGAACAATGATCCAAAAAATATGGGGCATTACAAGGGGTGAATTGATTGGCCAATTAAAATTCTTTCGAAATGAAACTAAGTAATTTAAGCATACAAGCACTAGATCTCACCCGAACATGGATACACTTGTGAATGCGTGTGGATTATGATAGGTGTTTGACAGTGGAATTGGTGTACACTCAATTCACCGTGAAGCCCACTCGACTATGGATGCGGAAGAACAAACCACAAGTGACACATGAGATTTTTAGGTGGTTCGGGTACATTGCCATGTCCCCTACTTCCACCCCTCACTTGTGAGGATCAAGACTTCACTATGAAGTGAGCCACACACACACGCTGTGTATAACAGCAAATACACATACGCGGCACCCGATCTGCCCTACCATAAACACACACACACACACGTTCGTGTTTCCGAACACGAACAACCCACACATAGAACTGAATCAAGTTTTACATCAAATGCTCAAGTAGACACAAAGTAAATCTGAGAGTAAGGAGTGAAGAATGATTTATCCTGGTTGAAGCTCCCCCTTTCACTTCCTTGAATGTAATTGAATGCTCCTGTAGGAGGAAGATTAATCCGTGAGGAAGAATGAAGCTTTGTCGTACAAATGAGGTTGCAGCTTTGACAACCCACACAGCTTGTTGTTGGGGATGATATGGAGGCTTGATTCAAGCTTCTTCCCTTCACTTTAAGGCTCAGTACAAGGTGGAAGAAGGCCCTTGAGCTGCTGCTACGAACCTACACTCACAAAAGTTAGAACAAGAAGCACACCTTTTGATTTTCCTCTCTCTTAGGGTTTCATACCCCAATATGATGTATATAAAGAGCTTGGTTCGTTCAAAGACACCCTAGAGACCAGATCCACAATTCCTGGAACGATTTAGGGATGTTGGACTTGATTGGAAAGACTTTTGGTGCATGTGCACGGAAGTCCAAAATAACGGCTCAGCTTCGGACCTGAAAGGGTCGACCCTCGTGAGGGTTTTGGAGGGTTTAAAAGGGTTCTGGGCCAATGGGTTGACCCTTGGGGTCGACCCTCGGGGCGATCCTGTGCTGGTATTAAATAATGCGATCAGGGGTCGACCCTCGCGTGAATGGGTCGACCCTTGGGGTCGACCCTAGCAGATGTGGTGAAGGAACCCGCCGGGTGTAAAATTCATGCTATCAGGGGTCGACCCTTGGGGTCGACCCTTTCGGTAACTGATTCTGTTTCGGGATTAAAGAGCATAGGGGTCGACCCTTGTTCCAGAACCTCCAAATGGTTGATTAAAAGGCCACTAAGTCCAAGAACAAGTCAAGGGGTTCCAAGGTTGGTTTTAAGCCATCAAAGGGAATGTGCTAAGACATGAATAAGAGAAACCCAGTACAATTAAGCTTAGATAAGACTCAAACCAATTTGACCCTTGAGATCAAAAATGATGAACATCAAAACACAAGATCAAGGGCCAATAAGTCAAAGTGGATCTCACCGACCGTCCTTGAGCACTTATGCATGTTCCTTGCCCTGTAAAGACATAACTTATGAATTAGAATTAGATGTAGCCTTGCAATTTGAGTTTAAAAGGCTTACCCATTGAGGTTGTTCTTTAACCCTCTTAGCTCCAAGACCTCAATAGAATGGTGAGATTTTCAAGACTCTATATGCTAGAACACTTCAACGATAATATATATACACATATAGTGTTTGGTCATCATCAAAAGCTATCAAATTAGACATTCACTTAAGGAGGGGGTTCAATATGGTGGAATCCAACTCGGATGCCCGGTTTGGGGTCGACGCTCAAAAGTGTATTTTGTAAATACACTTAGTCTAAAACTAAAGAAGTCGGGGTACGGGGGTCTGAAATTTGAAATATCCGTCTGATCGGCGTGCTGATCATTCCAACAGGACCAGGGACATAAAAGAGACTTGTGAGAACTGACGGAATCCAAATCGGATACCCGGTTTGGGGCCAACGCTCAAAAGTGCATTTGTAAATACACTTAGTCTAAAATTAAAGAAGTCGGGGTCCGGGGGTCTACAATCTGAAATACCGGTCTGATCGGCGTGCCAATCATTCCAACAGGACCTGAGACATAAACGAGACTTGTGAGAACTGGCGGAATCTAAATCGGATACCCGATTTGGGGCCGACGCTCAAAAGTGTATTTTGTAAATACACTTAGTCTAAAATTAAAGAAGTCGGGGTTCGGGGGTCTAAAATTTGAAATACCCATCTGATTGGCGTGCCGATCATTCCAACAGGACCTAGGACATAAAAGAGACTTGTGAGAACTCACGGAATCTAAATCGGATACCCGGTTTGGGGCCGACGCTCAAAAGTGCATTTTGTAAATAGACTTAGTCTAAAATTAAAGAAGTCGGGATCCGGGGGTCTAAAATATGAAATACCAGTCTGATCGGCGTGCCGATAATTCTAACAGGACCTGGGACATAAAAGAGACTTGTGAGAACTGGCGGAATCCAAATCGGATACCCGGTTTAAGACCGATGCTCAAAAGTGCATTTTGTTAATACACTTAGTCTAAAATTAAAGAAGTCCGGGTCCGGGGGTCTAAAATCTGAAATACCTGTCTGATCGGCATGCCGATCATTCCAACAGGACCTGGGTCATAAAAGAGACTTGTGAGAACTGGCAGAATCTAAATCGGATATCCGGTTTGGGGCCGACGCTCAAAAGTGCATTTTGTAAATACACTTAGTCTAAAATTAAAGAAGTCGGGGTCCGAGGGTCTAAAATCTGAAATACCCGTCTGATCGGTGTGCCGATAATTCCAACAGGACTTGGGACATAAAAGAGACTTGTGAGAACTGGTGGAATCCAAATCGGATACCCGGTTTGGGGCCGACACTCAAAAGTGCATTTTGTAAATACACTTAGTCTAAAACTAAAGAAGTCGGGGTCCGGGGGTCTAAAATCTGAAATACACGTCTGATCGGCGTGCCGATCATTCCAACAGGACCAGGGTCATAAAAGAGACTTGTGAGAACTGGCGGAATCCAAATCGAATACCATGTTTGGGGCCGACGCTCAAAAGTGCATTTTATAAATACACTTAGTCTAAAATTAAAGAAGTCGGGGTCCGGGGGTCTAAAATCTGAAATACCCGTCTGATAGGTGTGCCGATCATTCCAACAGGACCTAGGTCATAAAAGAGACTTGTAAGAACTGACGAATCTAACTCGGATTCCCGATTTGCGGTCGACGCTCAAAAATGCATTTTGTAAATACACTTAGTCTAAAATTAAAGAAGTCGGGGTCCGGGTGTCTAAAATCTGAAATACCCGTCTGATCGGCATGCCGATCATTCCAACAGGACTTGGGACATAAAAGAGACTTGTGAGAACTGGCGGAATCCAAATCGGATACCCGGTTTGGGGCCGACGCTCAAAAGTGTATTTTGTAAATACACTTAGTCTAAAATTAAAGAAGTCAGGATCCGGGGGTCTAAAATCTGAAATACCAGTCTGATCGGCATGCCGATCATTCCAACAGGACCTGGGACATAAAAGAGACTTGTGAGAACTGGCAGAATCCAAATCGGATACCCGGTTTGGGGCCGACGCTGAAAAGTGTATTTTGTAAATACACTTAGTCTAAAATTAAAGAAGTCAGGTCTGGGGGTCTAAAATCTGAAATACCGTCCGATCGGCATGCCGATCATTCCAACAGGACCTGGGACATAAAAGAGACTTGTGAGAACTGGCGGAATCCAAATTGGATACCCGGTTTGGGGCCGACGCTCAAAAGTGCATTTTATAAATACACTTAGTCTAAAATTAAAGAAGTCAGGGTCCGGAGGTCTAAAATCTAAAATACCCGTCTGATCGGCGTGCCGATCATTCCAACAGGACCCGGGACATAAAAGAGACTTGTGAGAACTGGCGGAATCCAAATCGAATACCCGGTTTGGGGCCGACGCTCAAAAGTACATTTTGTAAATACACTTAGTCTAAAATTAAAGAAGTCGGGGTCCGGGGGTCTTAAATCTGAAATACCCGTCTAATCGACGTGTCGATCATTCCAACAGGACCTGAGACATAAAAGAGACTTGTGAGAACTGGCGGAATCTAAATTGGATACCCGGTTTGGGGCCGACGCTCAAAAGTACATTTTGTAAATACAGTTAGTCTAAAATTAAAGAAGTCGGGGTCCGGGAGTCTAAAATCTGAAATACCCGTCTGATCAGCGTGCCGATCATTCCAACAGGACCTGAGACATAAATGAGACTTGTGAGAACTGGCGGAATCCAAATCGGATATCCGGTTTGGGGCCGACGCTCAAAAGTGCATTTTATAAATACACTTAGTCTAAAATTAAAGAAGTCAGGGGTCCGGGGGTCTAAAATATAAAAACCCGTATGATCGGCGTGCCGATCATTCCAATAGGATCTGAGAAATAAAAGAGACTTGTGAGAACTGGCAGAATCTAAATCAGATACCCGGTTTGGGGCCGACGCTCAAAAGTGTATTTTGTAAATACACTTAGTCTAAAATTAAAGAAGTCGGGGTCCGGGGGTCTTAAATCTGAAATACCCGTCTGATCGGCGTGCCGATCATTCCAACAGGACCTGAGACATAAAAGAGACTTGTGAGAACTGGCGGAATCCAAATCAGATACCCGGTTTGGGACTGACGCTCAAAAGTACATTTTGTAAATGTAAATAATTTAAATTACCGATGACAGCTAGGCGCGTGGGGTCTATAAAATCTATGCAGTTATCGATTTGATATTATGTTTGATTTCAATTTATTCAATGTAATAAAATATCTAATTTATCTCCGCACTAAACTTTTTATCTATGAATGAATGTTATTATTTTGTTAATGTAGGAGGATCCTTCTGCGGGTGGCGACAGAGGAGATGAGCAGGGCAGGGACGAGCATATGGACGATGTGGAGGAGGATATTTGATCAGCATATTTTTTTATCTATGAATGTTAAGTTTCTTATTTATGTGTTTTGTTTTTAGTCATTAGTTTGAATTTTAACATGTTTTTTAAAAAATATAAAAAAGTAAATTTATATTTTTTAAAAAATTAATGGAAGTTTTTTCGGACGAATTTTCAGGCGGATGCGTCTGAATTTTCAGACGGATATAATTTTGTATTTGTGCGTGTGCGTCTGAAATTTCAGACGGATTTTAGCATATGTGTCTGAAGTATACATCTGAAATTTCAGACGGATATTGGAACGGTATTTCAAACGGATAATTTCATACGGTGTGTCACATGGAATAGTTTCCGTGTGAAATTTCAGACGGACTGATTTCAGATAGTATTTAAGACGGAAAACGTTCCGTGTCAAATTTCAGATGGTATTTGTGACTGATATTATTCTGTCCGAAACTTGTATTTACATACGGAGTTGACACGGAATTGATTTAGTGTGAAATTTAAGACGGAATTTGAGACAGATATTATTCTGTCTGATATTTGTAACAAAAAATATGAGACGGCATCTTTCCGTCCGAAATCCGTTACAAAACGGAGTTCAGACGGAAATTTCAGACGGATTTCAGACGGAAGCTGACCGTCTGAAATCCCGTCTTTTCTGGTAGTGATGGCCATACCCCTGCCTTCGTCGTCAGGTAGAGAAGAGGGGAGAGAGAGATAGAGAGGATAAAAAAAGTGAACAATATATTTTTTTCATCGAGTTGTCATTTTGCAACTTGGCCCGAAAATCGGGCACTATTTCAATTGGTAGAACCACTCTTTGTCAAATTAATCAACACCATCTGTCATACAAATTCGTGTGATCTTGATTTCTATGCTACCAAAATTCACACTCTAACACAATGAGCAAAATAATCAAAAAAAATTAGTGGAAAGAGGATGGTGGGAAGAGGGAAAATCTATTTTATAAACTGACAGAATTTATGCCAGCAAAAATTACAAGGGGGCTTGGATTTAAAAGCATACAAAAAAGTTGACATTATGAAATTCATATGGTGGCTCGTAAAAATGATTACTCTAAGTCCTTTGGCAACTATCCTTTTAGGGCAAAATACTTGTCAAATAATGATTTCTGGATAGTGCAAAAAAATATTTTGTCAATTATCTTTCAAAACGATTTCATGCAGGTCAAAGACTCCCATTTGGAAATGAACTCATCAGGAGGGACAATTCAGCATCAAATCTGTACATACTATTAAAACAACAAAAGTTGCCTCCATCGACGTCACAATATGGAGGAAACTATGGCACCCCTCATTGACTAAACTGGTAATTCCTCCCAAAGTACAATTGTTTTTTTATGGAAGATCTTTAAAAATGTGCTTCCCTCAAATGAATTACTATCAAATAGAATCCATCATATAATTCAAGCATGTGATGTCTATCCTTGTAGCATTGAAACTGACCAACACATACTGTTGGAATGTCAGATAGCAAGAGCAACATGGTTAAGCTCCCCATTGAACCATACATAACTTGGACAAGGAAAACCTTCATATGACAGACATATTTATTCAGTAGGGCACCACACCTTTTGTATCAGCAAAGAAAAGATGTGAGTCATGACTATATATGTATTGCCATCTTATAGAATCTGTGAAAAGTAAGATGTTCAAGGATTTTCCAAAGTGGAGCTTCTCCACCAAAAAGTATACTTAAAGACAGCAACCAATGACTTGATCAATGGTCACAACATAATAAGAAGTAAAAACTCCAACCCAAAATATCAGATCAGATGGAAACCGTCCCTGTGGGTCACTTGAAGGTAAATTTTGACAGTAGTGGAGGCATTATGACGAGGGATCATCAATCCAAAATAATCAAAACAGTGTCAGTTCTATTCCGTCAAAGGCACTTGGCAGTAGTGGAAGCTCTAACTCTACTGGAAGCTATCGAGTTGGCAGAAACAATTCCTCTCATCCAGTGTTGATGTGGTTAAAGAATTAGCTCCCCTAAAGAGAAAGGATTAAAACTGCCCATGTTTTCTCTGAACATGAGGGAATGGCGAGGGTCATTTGTGCATTCCCAAGGCAGCAACATTCCTAGCGTTATTTCCCCATCAAGGTTCCTACCGCAGTAGATTGCTGGGGTTCAAAAACGCGCCCAACAAATAGAAACCAGTAGTACTTACTAGTTCTTAAAGGGTGCACTACAACAAAAATAGACTTTTACCTACGTTTTCAAAATGTAGGTATAGGTCCAAGAAACGTAGGTAAATCTTCTACGTTTTCAAAACGTGACGCTTACTCGTATGACTATAAGTTATACTTACGTTTTAATGAAATGTAGGTATAGATCGACCTATACCTACGTTTCAAAATGTAAGAATAGTCCAACAGAAGTGTAGATAAAAGTTATCTACACACGCATATAAGAGGATACACCTACGTTTCTATAAACGTAGGTATTACCTTTAGCCACGTAGTTTAAGAAACGTCGAAAAAAGTATTAGCGTCGTTATTTTAAAAACGTAGGAAAAAGAACTAGTTACAATTAAAAAAATACGTAGGTAATTTGTAACTTTTTTACATACTCATTATGCGATCGTATTACACATGTATATATTCATGTAATGTTTCTTGTATGAATCGCACATTGAACACATCAATATTAACAAAAAACTCCATCTAAACTCTAATATCAACACTAAACTTATACATTCGTACTCTCAAAGTTACGATAAACTTATCCTGTCTTTTTCCCCCACCTTACCGAACATATTGAGCAGTACCATTAAAAACACGCAACATTGGGACGACGTTCCATTTGTTCCACAAATATAACTTCAACTTGATTGAATATTATGAACATAAACACCAATGAAAACATCAATGATATTCAAAATCTACACATGTACTTTAAAAAAGAGTGCATATATCAATGCAAGTCTCAATCCATATATCAATTCAAAGTCCAGATCCACCATGGGATGCCTAATTGCAAGCTAAATCCTTATTTATCTAACAATAATATGTGAAGGAACAAAAGTTAGAACTAGGGAAGTATCCCAAAAAAGAAAAATGGAAACGAGTTCCTCGTCAAATAACTCTTCCAACATGAAGATTTCCTTGTCCAAAATGGCATCGACCTGCAAAAAATAAGATAATACAGATATATGAGGCAAATGAAGTGAACCTTAAAGTAGCTAGTTTTCTATAAAACTAATCATCTTTTTCTTCTTTCGGGGGGTGCTATAAGACATATTGATTTGCAAACAAAACAATAGGAACCATAACCAAGAAATTTTTAACAGTATTCATCTAGATAATTTCTTTTAGAAGATATATTCTAGTCCAAGAAATTTAGAACTTTTACCTGTTAAGGAAGCGAATTTTTACCTTCAGACTTGAACTTTTACCTGTAAACAGTAGGAAAACAGATATGCAACTCGTATCATAAACAAGTGGGAGCCTTCAGACTTGAACTTTTGCCTATTAAGGAAGTGAATGTCTTGACATTTTTTTGACTAATAGTGGGAAATACAAAATACCTTTCTCAAACTAACTCTTTTTCATACTCCACATATAGCCTGAATGTCAATTCCAATATTATAACATGTATTCCTTCTCACATACATATTTGTTTATATGCATTTTTTTTTTTCAATCATTAGTGTTTAGGATGAGGGCTGGAGTTTTGTATTTCATTTTGCTAAAAAGAAGTGACACAAACAACCATGTCCATTATCAAGGGAAAAATTGGCTCATAGTTTCAAATAAGGTACCCAATAACATATATGTCACTAGGCTAAAAAGGTCAAGTTCACATGGGAGGCAAGAAATAAAAATGACCTGCAGAAATGCCACTTCTCATTCAATTCAGCTTTTATGGTTCTTTTTATCTAAGAATTATTCTTTTGATAGATGTGTATCCAAAATTGTCTTACAATTACTTCAACTATAATTCATGCTTCTACACTAAAAAGAAACGAGTCGAAGCACTTGCTTAAAAATTTGTTTGACTCTGTTATCACAGATTTTTGTTACATTAAGTCATATCCAAGTTCCGAAATGGGAGACAACTTTTCTGTGAGCGTTCGAGGTTCCCAGCCACTGACTGATCAGTGGATCCTAAGAATTGATCAGCAAGATAGAGCATTACACATTTTAGAGATTTGTTCCTTTCTATATCAAAATTAAATCAAAGATTTTATTTGTGGTTCAATTAAGGCATAGAAAACATGTTCTGGATCCACAAATCAAACTTTCCAGGTTACATGCATCTAAAAGCCAAAGTTATAAAATGAACACCATTATTATGGGGCTACAGCTGCTCCCTTTCAAGCATGATCCTTGTGCAACAGCTTAGCTTATGCAGTCCAACAAGGAATGCATGTACAAATTATACTGGGATTGTGAAACAGCAAAAGACCTCTTCTCAGCAATATCCTCGTATGTCACTCAAGGCAAGAATACTTTTTTCTACAGTTTTGAAAACTTGATGAGCATTAGAAACATTACCTGCTTCGAGTGGAACGGGCGACATCAGTTCAAAAATTGCTGTCACATTATCACCCGGCATAACCATCTTCACATTCTCTGGCAATTCCACCTTCCTGGTAACATCAGCTGTCCTCATGTAAAACTAAGGCCTGTAATTTGAGAAGAAAGCCGTATTAATTCACACAGAAATCAAGAAAGTCTGAAATTAACAGTCACATGGTTGATGGACTAGCTCTCCGCAGCAATAAATGTGACTTTTGATGAAATGTTAAACAAGATGAATGCAAATTTTTCATGAAGGTCTCTTACAACTTGGTCCTCAGGATAAGGCCCTCTGTCCCTCGGAGTCTTGTATGCCTCTATTTTGATGATAACTTCATTTGCAGTCTTTTTCAACCCATATTGCTGCTTGAGGAACATTTCACATTGTTGCTGAACTCAGCATTTCTATTTGAATATACCATGATACTTGATTGGGGACATCATCATTGGTAATAAGGCACATGCATGAAGAGAAAATAAGATTTAGGATGGTTAAGAATGAAGGCCTCAATAGTTAGAGAACAGGGTAGACTAAGTTAAGAGAAGAAATGTTTTGTGGATTCTGTATTCTCTCTATTTATTTTCCATAAAACTAGTAATGCATCCAACCTTTCTAGTCACCTCATATAAAATAACCTCCAAACATATCACAAAGTCCAAACATATCACAGAGTTTTGACAGAAGTGCTTGCAGGTCATGAAGGATGGGCATAGCATGAAAAGAAACCAAGCTAAAATAATAATAATGGAGCATGAAATACTTGCAAAAAGGCATACCATTCTAAATTCCTTTATTAGAAGTATTTTTGCAAGGTCAACCACTTATGCATGCTACGAGAACGAATCAGACCACCTTGATGGTAAGTTGGTAACTGCAGCATTCACATCTAACAACAACGAAGCCGATTTATATTTGTTTATGCAGTACAAGAAACTTTGGAAAATTAAGCGAGTATCTTCATGGTCTGGTTTGCAACTTCAAGACAGACAAGTTGTGTGCATGGAGTCCCCTTTTTTTTATTTTGAAAAGTCTCCACATGCAAGTCCATGATGATGCACGTCTACATGTGTCATGCCTTCCCAATTTGCAGTGACCATGCATCTGTTTACACTTTAACGGTTGCAACACTTCTTGAATGAGGTCAATCTTATTTTGCAAAATGATTATATGTTTCAAACCATGATCTCAACAGCTAGCCGCCGGATGCTCGGAAGTTATTTTGTTGGCTTGTTATATAATTTCAGGTTAATTATTCTGTTGCTTTGCCATTATGAAAAGGGTAAGAAGGAAAAGAGGTTTCGAAGCCTCATATCCCTTTCTTGAGTATAGCAACGTTTGATTTAGTTCTCATGTGAAGTTAGATCGATATTAGTTACAACATTTGGTATATATTGTTTCACTAATGTGAAGCTGTTCACTGCTAATTGCACTTGTTAGATGGAGATATCACAGAAAAATCATGGGGAGTAGGAGAAGAGATCCTATGAGTTTGAGAAAGGGCAGTTAGTGTAATACGTACCTTTCCCCCGTCTTAGCTTGAAATCATTTGGTGGTTTCATATTACTATCTTAATTATTTCTTTCACGCCATTTTCTTTTTCCACTTTCATTGTATGCCGATTCCTAAATGATGGAACTATGATATGTGGCTTTGTGCTTCTGTAATAAATTCATTTTCTTAGATATTGCTTGAGGTCAATGTCACTGAACTCATACATTCTATGCTACAAAACTGGATCATAGTTTGTTTTCACGGAAACAGAATGTAATTGCCATGGTGGACTCATTTACATGAAATTTAGAGTTTCGAGTATGTGTCTGTGTGAGGGCATGCCCGTGTGCGCATGTGTGTACAGGATATTGATGCAATTTCTATTGTTTATGTAAACAAGTCAGTTGCCCCATTTTTCATAAAAGATCAAGATAGGGAAAAAATTAGAGATGCCATCGAGAGTCATATTCTATGACTTACATAATATGTATGTAAGGTATTATTCTATCATTTCTAAGTTCAACTGATCATGTTTAAGTTTGAAGTGAAATTAGCCATGACCATTTATCTATTATGCAGGTAATTCCCGATGTGGTGAAGAGTCACTCTCCCACCTTGTGATTTGCTTGTTTATTTGATGATATCTTAGACTCTCACATTTTGATATGTATAGTGATGATAAAATATTTATATTAATTTTGATTTATGTTTTGACTAAATTGTATCTGTATGTTTTTTATACACGGGGATGCATCATGATACATTATTGTCACATATTGTGATTACAATGATATATTGACACAGATTGTGATCATGATATCTACGGTTCAAATTGTTACCTACGGTTAGTACAAGTTACCTACAGTTCAAATAGGTTATCTACGGTTAATACATATTTACCTACGGTTAATACATATGTATTTACGGTTCAAACGGGTTACCTATGGTTCGAATTGTAGTCTACGCTTAATATAATTTATCTACGGTTCAAATGAGTTACCTACGGTTCGTTCACGTTACCTACGACTTTGCAAGAATATTACAGCCGCCGATAAAAACTATGTACGTAAAATTTTACTTGTGCGATATATATTCGTAAGAAATTACCTACGCAAAATAAATTGTAAGAAACTACCTACGCGAAACAGATCGTAGGAAATTATCTACCAGATAAAATGGTAGGAATAGAGAAAACTTATACATACGGATACTTAGTGTAGGTAATTACCTACACCATAAAATCGTAAGTGTTGACGTCCTCATTCCTACGATTTTTTGTCGCGTTGGTAAAAGTTTACCTGCGTAGTTTTTATCGACGACACAGAAGCGTAGGGAGTGCCGTACGTAGGTAAACCCTATACCTACGATTTTTGTGTCTTTATCTTTGACATTTGTTGTAGGTATAGGTTCTTCTTGATGTAATGGTGCGCACCACCAATGTCGTAGATATAAGTTCTTCTTGGTATAGTGGTGTGCACTATTAGTGGTGCTTTGCATGGAATTATATCCTATAAAAGGGTTGTCACATGGCTATGTAGAGAACTCTCTTTGGCTTTTTTTAGTTTTTCTTTAGTCTTAGGAGTAGGTATGTCCTTCTCTTATTTCTCTCCTTCTTCCTCTCCTCTCTTCCTCTTCTCCTTCTTGTATCGTCTTTTTCCTATCTCCATCGTCCTCTACTTCTTCTCTTCTCAATATCTTTCTTTTCTTTTTCTTCTTCCTCCTATCTCCATCTTCACCTCTTTTTTCTCTCTCTAAAACTTTCTTTCAATAAGGCGGTGTCTACTCCGGTGGAGGAGACAAGTTGTAAGGATGGCTCGCGATCAAAGGCTCAAGAAGGGCGGCCTCATCTCTTTTACCACACTGGCTACATCTTCTTCCTTAATTAGTTCTTCTTTTTGGTGCTATTTAGAATTTATTTTTGAGTTTTAATTTTTATTTCGCACTTTCATATTGTACACTTTCTTTTAAACAATAAAAATAATGTTAGTTTAATTTTTCTCTCTCTAAATCTTACTCTCTCACATCTCTCTCTCTCTTAACCTTCAAATTTCATTAGATAGATTTATTTTATATTCTTTTAAATTTTAAAAATCATAAAAATCACAAACTCAATAATTTTGGCTACAAGGGAAACTCAATGTTTTCAATTTAAAATTCTAACCTTCCTATGGATTCGACCCGAGCTTGCCGCTATGCTACGTTCTTTTATTTTATTGCGAGTTCAGTATTTTTGAAATTAGTCAAATTGTGTTTTTAACGATAAGCATCAGAGAGATATCAATACCACACAAGGAACTTTAGTTCACATGAAATAGTGGGAGCATGATTATGGAATGAATCATTTAAAGTGATAGAATGTGACTGCCATAATCCTTTCTCAATATGTTTACTAAATTATAGAATAAAGTTTTCTAATAAGAGATGGAGCATACAATTTATATTTAGAGGTTAAGCTATGTCGTATTCTTATTTTTTCAAATTGAGTGCATAAAGAAAAATCATTTCTTTACCACTGACCTATTTTTAAAATTACTTTATTTTTGATACATGTATATATGTATATTAACATCGTGAGTCAGGTGAGAGAATATTGACTAAAGTCTTTGATAGGTGGGTGACCCATGTATTGGGCAAAAAGAGTGGAGGATGTACACTAATACACGTCCTTCACATACCCACAATCTCCCGTTCAGTTTGTCTAACTCCTTTGCAATTTCACATGCTGAGAAACCTATCTATAAATAAGATTTTTTTTCTCTGATAGAGAGATGTTACACACACATCTCTTCACCATGTTGCGCACTTAGTCTCAATCCTACTATAATTTGTGAGGAAAGTTTAAGGAGGGTCATCATCGCTCTTGCTCTCTCTCTCTAAGGAGTGTATGTCTATATCAAGGGGAGGAAATCTCGTTTTCTCGCTCTGTGCATGAGGACGGTCTCAAGTGCGGTGTGCTCTTATTCGACCATTCGACATCCCAAGATGTAGACGCTACATAAGATCACTTACCATTTCGAAACTTTTTATTGTGGGATGTCACCATCTTTCGTTGTGCACTCTGATCCATCTAATTCTAACACCGGTATCATGTGAATAACCAGAAAAAGCGAGATTACAGACGAAAATTTATGACGAAAATTTCGTCTGAAATTTATGACGGATTAATTTCCGTCTGAAATACTGTCTGAAATATGCAACTACACACGGAATTTCAGACGGTACTACACACGGAAGATATTCCATGTGAAATTTTAGATAGAATTTGTGACGAATTAATTAAACTGTTCAAAATTTATAATTGAGAATTTGTGACGGCCGATCCGTTTGAAATATGTTACAAAAATATTTTGTGACATATTTTCATACGGATTTCAGATGAAATATGATCGTATGAAATTTCACTTTTTCTGATAGAAACACTCCGAAGAAGGCAAGGGGAGCACGTTCGAGTGTGGGTACGTCCGTACTCTTCGTCAACACCAATTTGGATTTCTTACTTCCGTGAGAGAGATGCCCAACGTCGAGCAGGGAACCCAAGACGTAGAAGACACCCCCGCATTCTTCCACTGCGCCCCCCCCCCCCCCCCCAACCCCCTCTCTCTCGCCCATCGACCACATGGACTGTGAATCTGTCTAGGTCAAACAAAAAAAACAAAGCAACTGCCATGTAACGTAGGAGAAGAACGGACGGCCCGCTCGATCGAGTTCCGGGGAGACTGGTTTGATTCCGGACTCTTTGCTATTCTCCTCCTCCTGACGCTGGGCTGTCAATTGCTCCAGTCTTGGTGAGGTCGGTCACCCAACCCCAAACGGTCACAAGGTGAAAGGCGTATCTTCAATGCGTATAAAACTAATCACCTGCTGAAGTCTTCGATGGTTAGGAAGTAGTATACCAAAAAGCTCCCAGAACGACTGCCCCCCTCACCCACCAAACCGGTGGCTGCCCGGCCCCCCCTGCCCCTTCCGCCGCCCCCCCCCCCTTTCTGTTTATTTTAATCCACTCTTTAATTCTGCCTCCCGTACAACCATTTTTCCCGGTTTCATCTTTGGCAACATTTACTTCACACCGGCGCACATTGAATGCCCCGGTCGAGAAGTGCAGCGCCTTCTCCCTCAAGCATTAGATTATTGGGTACGAAGGGTTCTTGGCCATGAGAAAGAGAGAGAGAGAGAGAGAGAGAGAAATAACTCAACCTTTGTACGTATATGGTCTTACAAATGGAGAGAGAGGGGGGTAACTCAACCTACATGTACATGGTCTTACAAATTGATTGATAGAGAGAGAGAGAGAGAGAGAGAGAGAGAGAGAGTTAACCCAACCTATATAATATGAATACATGTCCTTACTAATGGCAGGGCAGATAAGATATAGGTGCAGCCTGGTAAGCGGAGGAGAGGGGGTGGGTTTGGTGGTGGTGGAGCTGGCTCCGAACCCTAGCTGCTCCTCCGTTACGTGACTCACGTCCCTCTTGGCACTGCTAGGGTTCGTGCCATGCATTTCTTTTCACCCTGAAGCCCCAGCGACCTCTGACGGCATTAATGGCCCGCCTCCTCTGCCCGGGTGCGTATTTATGTATGGAGAGAGAGAGAGATGACCCACACACTCGTCGACACCTAAGCCACCTTCTGATAGATCGACCCATCAAAGCAAGCCTTCGTAGTAAGTGTTAATATTGTGTTTACTTGTGCATGTGTGCCTGATGTATAGAAAGAGAAGCCCCGGGGGTGGGGATGAGACAGCAAGATCGTAATGGGGTGGATGGTGGAGGCACACAGGAAACAGTCTGGCGGTCTTAAATGCCTCTGATCAACTCTTCACCACCACCACCACCGCCCCCTCCTCCCGTCCTCCCTCTCCCTCGTCTTCTTTCTATAAAGCTTTCACAGCCCCCGCCACTGGTCCTGCCAGTACACAACCCTCAGCCTCCTTCAGTTCCGCAGTAGGCACCCCCCCCCCAACCCCATCCAGGAATGGAGTAATGAGAGGTCAGTGCTTCTCCTAAGCAAGGCAGAAACAGTAGCTGCATTCTCTTGTACCCTAGCTTCTCCGCTCTCTTGCTCTCTGGGGATGGTGTAGCTGCTGCTGCTGCTGCCGCTGCTTCTTCTTATCTCTCCCTTCTTCTCTCTTAGTTGTGTTCTTTGCGAGCTAGTTAGCATGGACATCTCCACGGTGCTGCTGGCGTTCGCGGCCATCGCTGCCTACCTGATCTGGTTCAACTCGTTGGCCCGGACCCTGAAGGGACCTCGGGTGTGGCCCCTCCTCGGCAGCCTCCCGGGCCTCGTCCAGAACTGCCACCGCATGCACGACTGGATCGCCGAGAACCTCCGCGCCTGCGGCGGCACGTACCAGACCTGCATCTGCGCTGTGCCGGGGCTGGCCCGGCGCCAGGCTCTCGTCACCGTCACCTGCGACCCCCGCAACCTGGAGCACGTCCTAAAGCTCCGCTTCGAGAACTACCCTAAGGGCCCCACCTGGAACGCCGTCTTCCACGACCTCCTCGGCGACGGCATCTTCAACTCCGACGGCGAGACCTGGCGCTTCCAGCGCAAGACGGCAGCTCTGGAGTTCACCACCCGCACCCTCCGCCAGGCCATGGCGAGGTGGGTCTCCCGCGCCATCCGGCTCCGCTTCTGCCCCATCCTGGAGGCCGCCCGCGCCGCCGGCGCCACCGTCGACCTCCAGGACCTCCTCCTCCGCCTCACCTTCGACAACATCTGCGGGCTCGCCTTCGGGAAAGACCCCGAGACGCTCTCCCCGGGGCTCCCGGAGAACAGCTTCGCCACCGCCTTCGACCGCGCCACTGAGGCCACCTTGCACCGCTTCATCTTCCCCGAGTTCATGTGGAAGCTCAAGAAGTGGCTGCGCCTGGGCATGGAGGTGAGCCTGAGCCGGAGCCTGTCCCAGGTCGACCAGTACCTCTCCCGGGTCATCAACGCGCGCAAGCTGGAGCTGGCCCGCGCCGGCCCCTCCGCCCACGACGACCTCCTCTCCCGCTTCATGAAGAAGGGCGACTACTCCGACGACTTCCTCCAGCACGTCGCCCTCAACTTCATCCTCGCCGGCCGGGACACCTCCTCCGTCGCACTCAGCTGGTTCTTCTGGCTCGTCATGCAGAACCCCGCCGTGGAGGACAAGATCCTGCGTGAGATCGGCGGCGTCCTCATGGAGACCCGCGGCCACGACGTGGCTAGGTGGGTCGACGATCCCCTCGCCTTCGAGGAGGTGGACCGCCTCGTCTACCTCAAGGCCGCTCTCTCCGAGACCCTCCGCCTCTATCCCTCGGTCCCGGAGGACTCCAAGCACGTCGTCGCCGACGACGTCCTCCCCGACGGCACCTTCGTCCCCGCCGGCTCCTCCGTCACCTACTCCATCTACTCCACGGGGCGCATGAAGTTCATATGGGGCGAGGACTGCATGGAGTTCCGCCCGGAGCGGTGGCTCACCCCGGACGGCAAGCGCTTCGACGCCCAGGACTCCTTCAAGTTCGTGGCCTTCAACGGCGGCCCCCGGATCTGCCTCGGCAAGGACCTCGCCTACCTCCAGATGAAGTCCATCGCCGCTGCCGTCCTCCTTCGCCACCGCCTGGCGGTGGCCCCAGGCCACCGGGTGGAGCAGAAGATGTCTCTCACGCTGTTCATGAAGCACGGCCTCCGAGTGAACGTGCACCGCCGCGACCTCCAGGCTGTGGCCGACGCTGTCCGGGCCGACGCCGCCGGCGTCGCCACTCCCCGCGACCTCGTTAATGGCGGGCGGGGCCCGGGGTTGGCCGAGGTTGGTGGCATGGGAGTTAAGGTGGTTGTAGCCATGGCGTAGTCCGTACCATATGGGGGGGGGGGGGGTGACGATGGTGGCGGGGGACGGAATTCTACGCGTAAATGAAAATGGGAAAGGGTTTCATGTGTGAATAGTATAAGGTTTGGGGAGTCATCGCGTAATTATCTATGTGCGTGTGTCTGCGCCCTGCCGCGGGGCGCCGACGTCGTGGAGGGCAGGGTAGCCATTAAAATATTTACCAGGGTTTATTTAAAATGTTACATTTGCTGTCACATCTCAGTGATGTCGGGGTTTGCACAGACCCGGAAGGGCCGGAACAAGAAAAAACCGGAAAAACCCGGATCCTTATCTTTGGTTGCTATTTAATACAAAAGCCACCGGACACCTCACGGTGGTCATATCATATAAGTCTCTCTCTCTCTCTCTCTCTCTCTCTCGAGCGCGCGCAATTGAAGCCATGCAAATTGAGGCGGTCATCGCGTTGGATTCATCTTATGCGTGTGATGTTTCGAAGAATGATCATGGGATCAACGGGACAACGGGAAAATATAAAAAAATTAATCTGAATAATTAAGAATATAGTTTGACAAGTGGTTCGAGCATATTTTTTTCACCTCTGATCTGGGCTTTTTTAGACTTACTCAATCTAGTAAAAAAAAAAAAAACTAGAGTCAGTTATTCCACCGATAACCCTGCAGAGGTTCAAAATATTTTTAAAATAAAAAATAAAAATGTAATAATACACTTAAGTGAGTTTAAGTTAACTCGATTTTTCTTATTTCACTTTTTAAAGGGGACCCACAAGAAGAAAATGTACGATCGTGTTGTTGCACGAGTGTGGAACCCAATTCTCGCTTTGTATGTTTATCTTGTTTTTACATGCATGGATATATACCATATGGCATTGTAATATTACTTGGAATAAACTAAACTGCTCTAGAATATATAAATTGCTCTATTCTTTTGTTTACAATAAACCGCTCTAGAATATATAAATTGCTCTATTCTTTTGAATTTAAAGAGAGCAACTTACAGTTGAGGCCATTTCTTTTGTATATGGTTTGACTCTTTTCTTCTCTTTCTTCTCTTTTATTAATTGTTGGTCACTTATGTAGCTAGGTTGTAATATCAGGGTGTCCCATTCCTAATCATCCTAACACATGGGTCGACCTCCCAGCATTTAGTAAGACCTGAATCCTTTAAATACTTAGAATTAATGTAGTTGAACAGTTTCTAATTACAGAGCACGTCATCTTAGTGTTAACAGAGTATGTAAACTTGGTGTTATCTTTTCTGGACCTTCCTTTCCAAATTAAGAAAAAGGTCCGAAGTGTCTTCATGTGATTAAATGATATTAAGAGATTTTTCACACACACATATATATATTTCCTACATTATTAGTTACATGAAAATCTATACATTCTAGACTTATATTTAGTGGATATCCTTGTTAGATCAGGAATATGGTATCATCTAAATTATTAATATTTACGGTAACCATTCGTCGTGATCTTGTCGAATATTGTTCCCATGTTTACGGAAGTCATTATTGAAATGAAACGACCATGCATGTAAACCCCATTCTGTCTTTTATAAATCCCACGTTAATTTATATACTTCCCGGTATATATATGGATGGTTACGGCAAAATTCTCCAAGATGACATAGTTGTGTAACAAGGTATAGAGTAGCAAAAGCAAATCTAGAATAAATTTGTACACAATTAACAATTTAAGTGAAGTGTTCATATCTATATATATGTATATATGGTATTAAATTACGTATGGTCCTCTCAAATACTGAGAACGTCTACGTCGTCGATGTAGAAGTACAGTGTGAGCTACTTTTAGCCCTTCTTTGTTAATCCCGGGTAGGAGAGATGCGTGTGAGAGACGTCAGGGGGTCTCATGAGTTTCTCTCTCATCGAATGGAGAATCTTACGGCGCAATTAGAATAACAAACCGGGCCTTAATGTTCCACTTCTAGGTTAGTTTAAGGTAAATGGATGTGCATGGGGACCCATCCACTAATGTGGGGGGAAAGAGACAGCCATTTAGTGACGTTGCCCCCATAAGAAGCAGCAGGCTTCAGGTAGGATTACATCATGTTTTGATGGGCCGCCGTGTTGGTTAATATGGAATGAATGCGTCCATGGATGGATGATGACTTAATGGGGATGATGATGGGCCCATGAGGAGATTTAACTAATTAACGCAGTGCAGAATTTTTAATTAGTTGGTTTCGAGTCGGTCGATGATTAAACACGGCACACTCACGGGGTCCTTCATTTCGGAGAAGTAGTTCTGAGTTCTGAGTTGTCACATTTACACAAAATTTAAGGGTTAACAGGTGTAGTTGATTAAGATAGTTATATATATATATATATACACACACATGATCTGCATCTCTATTTGATGAGAGTGCATGCGTAATTTCTTGGTCGCGAAACCTTGCCAAATTAACAGTGCTCCCATATGACCCTTTACGGACTCTCTTCGTAACTATTTTTTCTAATGTTTCCATTTCTCATGTGATCTCACATAATCTAATGAAGGCTCACAACCAAAAAAATAAATTTACTTTTTATTTTAAAATAAAAATTATAAATCTATCATTCTTGGATTTGTATTCACGTACATATCATTAACCATATCCGTACAGTGTAAAAGGACAATGGAGTGGTCTTTTTGCACTATTTCAAGTGATCTTTTTTTTATCACAGAAATAGTGCAAAATGGTCATTCACGTTATTTGATTTAGATATCCCGTATGACTTTATCATCACCTTTTCTATTAACGGACCGTTAAAATTAAAATCACGTAAGGAGTGATCAAGGAGGTGATAGATATCCTATGGATATTGTGACAGAAGGAAGTTTATCAACGGAGCGGATATAAAGTGAATATATGATTATTCGTATTCGCTCTGTTTTAAAATTTAAATTATTCAATTTTGATCCGCTCCGATTTAAATTCGGATACGAAACGAATATATGACTATCCGTATCTGCTCCGTTTTAAAATTTAAATTATTCGATTCAAATTCAAAAGTATATAAATATAATTATAAAATATTAAAAATATATAAAATATAACTATAAAATGTCAAAAATATATAAAATAAACTCTAAATTAAAACACAACTATAAAATGTCTAAATTTGTCTATAATATTATTTATTTTATAATATATTATTTAAAAATATATATTGTATGATATATAATATTACAAACTGATATTTTTCAAAGCGAATATTATAATATTCATATCTGTCCCGATTCGAATTCGGATATTATCCGTATCCGAAAAAACGAATATGAATTTGAATATTATTCATTAATACGGATTCGAATTCGAAACGGATCTGGATAATATCCGAATCCGTTGACAGATCTAGACAGAAGTTTACCAAAAAGATATACTTGATAGTAAATTCACATAAAAATAGTATATATGCAAATACAAATATAGGGTGGATTTTTATGCAATTTCACGCACTCCTTTCCCCATTACTTCACAAAGAATTGATAGGATTGGAGAGGGAAAAATACTCCAAAAAATGGAAAGAGTATAAAAATGCATGTGTATGTGTGTATGAGAGAGAGAGAGAGAGAGAGAGAGAGAGAGAGAGAGAGAGAGAGAGAGAGAGAGAGAGAGAGAGAGAGAGAGAGAGAGAGAGAGAGAGAGATTTGACATAGTTACATGCATTCTTCCTGATAAAAAAAATCAACTACAGGCAAGTTGAAGCATGATCCGTTTAATATCAAAATAAAGCCTCTCCTTGCAAGTTACTTAAATGTAAAGCTAATGATAACAAGACATCAGGGTATCACGCAATCTGGTGGAAAAAAATGGGTCAATAAATAAATATAATTGATACACAACTTGCAAAAAATGTTGGGTATAACTCGGCAGACTTCTGTTCACCTGCTGAACATTTTTCAGCGCCATCCTCCCAGCTGTCCTGGCAATGACTGGAACAGAAAGGGAACATAGTGAACACAAAACCTTCATATATGAAAGGTGAAAGATAAAAGCAAATATTGGACTCAGTTCACGACATGATCTAAACGAGAATAATGCTGTATCCAGAGGCAAATGAATGAAGTTCATGAAGATGATTATCTGCCATTATTTACACTTGCCTTTTCATGTTTTCCATTTCAAGTCAAATCAATGTTTGGAATACTTCCATGCTAGACTGCAAGAAACAAAAAAACACCAGGAAAAAAAAGAAGACGTGACAATGATGAAACAAATGCCTTGCCTAAGAAAAATCAAACAGCTTTATGAACCTATTTTGGTCATTTGAAATGGATTTGCATGGCACCCTGAAGGTTGGACTCCAAATTACAATGCTGGGCTTGGCATGGTAGGGCAAACACGAATTGGACTGTTGATGTTGACCCAATCAAGTGGGCAACAGTTGGAACCCAGCATAGCTGAATTTGTCGTAGCAAATAAAGTCTTTCCCCGCGCGGGAAAGACATCACCACACAAGTGCCGTGTACGGCACGTCTGTTCTCACGCGGAAATCACCTACCAGCTTTAGCATTAATTATCTTTGATTGCTGCCGTCTTTTCTCGTTATGTAAGGGAGCTGCTGGTTGAGGCATAACATGTGTAGACAACAAATCAGAGAGAGGAAGGGCCTGCTACATGCTCCATTTGTTTTCATCTCGCTGTGCTCGTCAGTTTTATGTGCACGTACAGAGAAGAAGTGTTGGAGCGTCTGTATCTTGAGGAGACGATCAATGCCGGTGTAAGATCGCTCTTCTTGATTTTTCCTTCTAGTAAAACTCTCTCTCAGCTCTTTTCCCGTGGATGTAGGAAGGCATCTTGTCTCTCCGAACCACGTACATATGTGTTCTTTCTTGTGTGCTTGTTGTTGTCTTGTGTGTTTGTGCTAGGTGAGATTATCCGCTTCCGCTACAAGAGGATTACGTCCTCTGTCTGTGATCCGATCCAATTGTTCAACATTTGGTATCAGAGCCAGATCTATAATTTCCCTACTATCCACTCAAGATGTCAGCAAGATTCGAGGTGAAGTATGACGGCAAGATCGACTTCGACCTATCGCAGAAGAGGATAAAAGTTTCGTAGAGAACAATCTCCATAAAGCGCTTCTCGGCAAGGAGCAGTATGGCAAGAAAGATGATGACTGGGCTGAACTTGATCTGAAGGCGATAAGTACAATCCATTTATGTCTCGCAGATGAGGTGATGTACAACATTGTCGATACAGATACTACTCAAGACTTGTGGAAGAAACTCGAGACACTCTACATGTCGAAGTCTCTCACAAATAAGCTTTATGTCAAGAAACAACTCTACAGCATGCGCATGACAGACGGGGGCGATTTGTTGGAACACATGAATGTGTTCAATAAATTGATCTCTCAACTTCGCAGCATGGACGTCAAGGTGGATGAAGAGGATCAAGCTCTTCTCCTTCTGTCTTCTTTGCCCAAGTCCTATGACCACCTGGTGATCACTATCCTCTATGGCAAAAACACACTGAAGATGGAGGAGGTCAAGACTATTCTATTGTCAAATGAACATAGAAGCAAGTCAAGCACTAGTGAAGGTTTGATGGGAAGAATCCCGATCAAGACAGAGGACGTCAGAAAGAAAGAGGCAAGAAGAACAACAAATCTCGCTCCAAATCAAAGGGGCGAGACAATCGGTGCCACTACTGCAAAGAAGAGGGTCACTGGAAAATAATTACCCAAAGAAACTAAAGAAGAAGTCCAATGAAAAGCAAGAACCAGAAGAGGCGAGTATTGCATCTGGATCGAAAACAGATGGAGATGCGTTAACCATCTCCTCAGGTATGGACTCTTCCGATATTTGGATTCTTGATTCTGGATGTTCTTATCACATGTGTCCATATAGGGAGTGGTCTGATACCTATTCTTCTTATGATGGAGGTCGGGTTCTGTGGACGTGCAAAATTGCACGCCCATTCGTCCTGCTCTGTCTCACATCAATAGCAACATCAAGCAAGAAACCCCCGGAGAGACTGGCCACCCAGACTCCCCGAATATGCACACTGCCGTGAAGCCGTCTCCGGAGTCACGACAGTGAAGAGAAACCAACCCCCGTGAAGCTCACAATCCGTGGGCCCTGAAGAAAATTAAATGAACCGCAGCTCGTGCTCGTAACAGGCTTGAATGTGCCCCAACGGCACGCCCTTTAGCCTTCAATGGCACACCCTCGTGCCCTTTCAGCGGCACACCCGCCAGCGCCCCCAGCGGCACACACCCTGGTGGCCCTCAACGGCACGCCCCCGGGCTACCCTCTTCAACGGCACACCCCCGTCTTGGGTGCCCTCAGCGGCACACCCCTTGAAGCCCTAGCGGCACACCCACCGTGAAGCCCTGGCCGGCACACCATGAGTGACCCTTCAGCGGTACACCCCCCTGGCCTGCCTTCGACGACACACCCATGGTGCCCTCCCCAGCGGCACACTCTGGTGGCCCCTCTCAGCGGCACGCCCTACGACCTCTCAACGGCTCGGTCCTCCAGCGCTCTCCCCAGCGGCACCCACTCGCCCGGGCCTTCAATGGCACGCTATCCTGATACCCCCAGTGGCACACTTGCAGGCCCGTCCAGCGGCACGCTCCCTGGGTCTCCCAGCGGTACGGCCTGCTGGCTCCTCAGCGGCACGTCCTGAACTCCTGTACCCGATGCATCTGACAGACGAAATCTAACGATCATGCCCTAGAGATCCTTGGCGCATAGTGGGCTCGCTGAGGTGTCACCGAGAGAGGGAGACACGCTGCCTACCTCCTGCCACCGAGGATGGGGAAAGTCAAATCCCCATTCAATGCTGGTCACTTCCCGCCACTGCCGTTCGTGCTCGAACGCTCTCGCCGTTGGGGGTATAAAAACCCTTCTCCTCCGGCAAACAAGACACACGGACAGAGGCAGCCACACACAGAGAGACAGAGAGTGGGGCGCCCGCTGAAGCTCAGGCGAGCGCAGAGAGAAGAGGGAAGAGGAAGAAGAAGACTCCGGCGAAGGGGGGGTTCTCCGGCGATCACCATACGAGAGAGAGTAAGAGAGGGAGAAAGAGAGGGAGAGAGAGCTCTAATGTAGTGAAGAGAGTAGGGAAGGGCAGGCACCCATCGCCATGCTCAACCCCAACTATCTCCCCATTTCCTCGTTCTTCCTCTTGTATTCATATGTTCTTCTTTCTCTTCCCCCGTCTATAACCCCGGTTTGAATGCATGTTGCAATGTACGCGGCCGGTCATGGCCATTTCCCCTTATGAATGAAAATGGTCTTTCTTGGGCCTCTATTGCTTCCGTTGATTTATGCTACTGTGTTGGTTGTCTACTTTCCTCTTCTTCTTCCCCTCCGGCGTTTTGGTCTCTCGCGTCAATCTCCTCCCCTCGCCATGGCCTCCTCGTAAGGTCTATGATCTCCGCTCTTGTCCGGTCGCCTGAAGGGAGATCCCCCTCTCTTGCCCCTTGAACACCCAGTCTCCAATGCCTCCACCTTGATGTCTCCCTAAGCCGCCTTCCCCTCCTGCCAAGAGTCCCTTGGGTTTGGCCAACCGAACGCCCCTAACCCATCTCTTCCCCTACCCCTGCCCACCAGGAAGACCCCAGTTCGGTGCACCCCTGGCCTTTCCAGCCCGGTGCACTCCCTCTCTCTTTTGCCCGATACAGCCTCATGTGACTTACCTAGCACGCCCCGGTCACCACTGGCCGGCATACTCTTAACTTAGCGCAGTCCCTGGCCGAGCCCAGCTTGGCACAGCCTTCACTCCGTGCCCCTCCCGGCGGCACAGCCCCCCATCTAACCCTCAACCCGGCACAGCCTCCCTGGTCGGTGCACTCTCTGCCTCCCTTAACCGGTACACCCCTCACCTTGCCTACCCGGCACGCCCTGGTGCCAGCCAATCCAACACACCTCTCCAGCCCTTCATACCTCTCTAGCCGGCACACCATTACCCTCTTCTTACCTGGTGCACTCCTGCCAGTGTTAGAGGTGTCCTCCGTTTGTCGGTCCCTCTGGGCTTCCCGAAGTTTTATCAAAGGTGATGCTGCCTCTGGCACCCACCTCATATTGTCGGGTTCCTCCACTCCATGTGGGCGCGTTCCCTTTATTTCCCTTACCATCCGAGTCAAGGGGAGATGCTGTCGAATTTTTGTTGGAAATAATAACATGTTAAAAGACTAAAGGGAAGCAACAAACGAATGGGGCAATACCATGTTAAAAGATAAAAGGAAGCAACAAACAAATGGAATGACTAATGTAAAAGTGCTTCAACCAAGACAAAGGACTATGGATCATGCGGAGAGAATCAGGCCGGGTAATAGCTGAGCAATTTGAACATTTGTCATGTGAAGAAGAGAGAAGGGAATATAATTAATAGGAAGGAAGAGAAAGCACGCATGCATTGTATAAAGCCAAAGAAGAGAAGAGAAGGAAAGACATAATAAGATGAAAAGAAACACCTCATAGCTCTTGCCCGGCACACCTGCCCTTGAACCTTCTTCCGCGGCACACCCCCGGCCTTGTCCTCGCCGGCACACCCCAATCCTACTTAGCCCGGCACACCCCAGTCCGCCTTTACCCGGTACACTCACCACCAGCCGGCCATACAGCACACCCCAGCCCAGGCCCCAGCCCGGTACGCCCCTTTGGCGCTTCCCCGGCACACCACTCCAACCCCGGCTCATCCCCAGCCCGGCACACCCTGGCATAACCCTACCCAGCATAGCCCAGCTCAACCCCTCCAACCCGATACACCTGTCCGTGCCCAGCCCGGCACCCCTCACCCAGCCTTACCTGGCACACCCCCAAGCCTGCATTAACATCCCCTTCAGCCCAGGTTGCTTTGCATAGACTCAGCCTCAGATTGCACCGACCTGATCCCCCGGTTGCACCGACCGTGTCCAGGCGTTGTACCGACCTAATCCCTATTTGCATGGACTCAGTCTCTGATCGCATAAACGTTGTCCCGGCCTTGCACCGACTCAACCCTCCCTTGCACCTAGCCAATCCCCCTCGCGCCGACCTCTCCTCAGCCTCCCGATGGCCCATTCCCTCGTGCACGATATAAATGTAAACAAAAGAAATACGATGGCAATAGTGATTAAAACAAAAAAAATAATATAAAATAAATAAAACACATAAAAATTCTAATAAAATAAATAAATAAGTAAATAAATGAATACATATATTTGAACGCGTAATACATAAATAAAAAAAAGGAGAAACACGTGTAATAAATTGAAGGAAAATCATAAAACCACTCAAAAATGCATAAAGGAGAAATAAGCAATAAAGAAAATAATAATATAATTAAAATTCAGATAATAATAATAATGGTAAAATCTACTCTGTAGTCCCGTCTCTTCCCGTGACCCGACGCAAAAGGAATAATGATGATGTCCTGGCAGGTCGGGTCCGAGCCTTGGGAATTATTCTAACATGGCCGTGACTCGACGTTGCTTTGGGCCGACATCTCGATCAATCAGACTCGCTTCTCGGCCGAATCCTTTCTGACCCATTATTAAAATTATCGTGGACTCGACATACATTTGAACGGGTTTACCTCGATTTTCACCGCGTTCTTGTTTTGGGCTTTCGTCCAATTATGAAATGGTCCGCGAGGTGACCGACACATCTGAATGCCTGCACCCCGATGCGGGCTCCTAGTGTGATTTCTTCCCTATACTTTTGCGATTAGTATTAATTCTTTCAGGCCGCGGGGCCCTTAATTCTGGCAATCAATCAAGGGTGTTCTCTCATATGGGGGATGTAAATGACGTCGTGACCTTTATGGCACGGCGGGATTTGGTCCCGACCCGAACTACATAATCACCTGACGAAGTCAGATCGAGCGCATCCGCGGCTCTTCGGAGCCTAAATAAATCGTCACTTTGTGACTGGCACGCCCACGTACTTAATAAACCAATAAACAAATAAACCACGATTTCAATGAAAATAAGTGCATCCACAGGTTCTTATGGGGAACAATACTGAATGCAAAAACAATTAGGATAGGAACTATAAAAATCAAGATGTTTGATGGGGCTGCGAGGACATTGACAGAAGTTAGGCATGTGCTTGAACTCAGAAAAAGTCTAGTCTCCCTGGGCACACTTGATGCCATCGGTGCACTTTTGTAGGTGCTAACAACACCCTTAAAGTAAAAAAGGGTGTATTGGTAGTAATGACGGGAGTGAAGATTGGGTCACTGTACATGTTAATTGGAAAAACTGTCACAGGTGATGTTGCTATATCATCCTCCTCGATGAAGATGCCACGTGTTGTGGCATGCCAGACTCGGTCATATGAGTGAGATAGGGTTGCTAGAGTTGCATAGCAGGAAATTACTCAAAGGAATTAAATCATGTAAACTTGTTTTCTGTAAATCTTGTGTTCTTGGCAAGCAATACAGGGTGAAGTTCATCACTTCTAAGAACAGGAGCAAGAACATTCTTGAGTATGTGCACTCAGATGTCTGGGACCAGCCCCAATAGAGTCTCTTGGAGGAGCCAAATATTTTGTAACATTCATTGATGATTTCTCTAGAAAAGTTTGGGTCTATTTCTTCAAACACAAGTCAGAAGTGTTCGAGAAGTTTAGGCACCGGAAAGCCAAGGTCGAGAAACAGACAAGTAAACAGATCAAGTGTCTGCGTACTGATAATGGTGGTGAGTTCACTTCAAAAGAGTTTGAAGATTTCTGCTCTATGGAGGGTATTACTCGACATTACACTATCCCACGGAAGGCTCAGAAAAATGGGGTAGCAGAAAGGATGAATCGAACTCTTCTAGAAAGAGCACGCTGCATGAGGTTGTTCGCCAACTTGTCAAAGCAGTTCTGGGCTGAGGCCGTAAACACTGCATGTTATTTGGTGAATCGGTCTCCTTCTACAGCATTGGAACTTAAAACATCACAGGAGGTATGGATTGGCAAACCGGTTAATTATTCTGACATTCATATTATTGGGTGTCCTGTGTTTGTATTGGTACAGGATGAAGAAAGGACAAAGCTGGATGCTAAGTCAAAGAAATATATTTATCTGGGTCAGAAAGTCGGCGTGAAAGGTTACAAGCTTTGGAATCCTGTCACCCGCAAGGTGGAGCTCAGCAGAGATGTTGTGTTTGATGAAGCTTCTATGTTGAAGAATATTCAACAGCAGGTCCAAGATGTGAAGAATCCTAGTACCTTGGTTCAGGTGGAGTCGAGCAGTGAGGATGTCAATGATGACTTTGATCAGGAGGAGTCTTCACATCCGGATGAGATAACTGAACAACCACATCAGGAGGAGCCTTACTCTATTGCTAAGGGGAAGGCCAGAAGAAACACTCAATTGCCCTTGAAATTAAGAGATACTGTGGCATATGCTTTTTCTATTATATCTTCTGACCCATGCTCTTTTCAGGAAGCAATTAAGAGCAAGGACAGCAACATGTGGCTGAGCGCTATGCAAGAGGAGATGAAATCTCTTCAGAAAAATCAAACATGGGAGTTGACGAGACTTCCTAAAGGTAAGAAAGTAATTGGCTGCAAGTGGGTGTACAGAAAAAAGGAAGCTTTGTATGAAGGTGAACCAGTCAAGTACAAGGCAAGACTGGTTGTCAAAGGTTATGCACAGAGAAAGGGAGTGGATTTTGATGAAATATTCTCGCCAGTGGTAAAACATTGTTCGATCAGAGTCTTACTTGCTATAGTAGTTATGCAAGACTTGAGTTAGAGCAACTGGATGTGAAGACTGCTTTCCTGCATGGTAGTCTTGATGAGGAGATCTACATGCTACAACCTGAAGGTTTTGAAGAGGCAGGTAAAGCAAAGTTGGTGTGCAAGCTAAGAAGGTCTCTCTATGGCTTGAAACAAGCTCAAGACAGTGGTATAAAAGATTTGATACCTTCATGGTGACCTATGGCTACACAAGGAGCAGGTATGACAGTTGTGTCTACTTCCGTTTTCTCAGTGATGGCTCCATTAGTTTACTGATGCTATATGTTGATGATATGTTGATTGCATGCAAGTCTATGCTTGAAATTTATAAGTTAAAGCAGGAACTTAGTTCTGAGTTTGAGATGAAAGATCTAGGAAATGCCAAGAAAATTCTAGGTATGGAGATCCATCGTGACCGGTGTAGCGGCAAGCTTTTGTTGACTCAGAAAGGATACATCGAGAAGGTATTGGCCAAATTCAATATGATTGAGGCCAAGTCTGTGAGTACTCCTCTAGCTCAGCATTTTAAGTTATCATTACAACAATGCCCTCAATCAAAAAAGAATGCCAAGAAATGCAGAATGTTTAATATGCTAGTGCTATCGGTTGTCTGATGTATGTCATGGTTTGCACTAGACATAATTTGACTCAAGCTGTCAGTGTTGTCAACAGATACATGACAGATCCAGGTAGAAAGCATTGTGATGCAGTCAAATGGATTTTGCGTTACCTCAGGGGTTCATCAGACGTTGGTTTGGTATTTCAAAAGAGCACTAACGATAATGTTCTTGTTGGTTTTGTTGACTCTGATTATGCAGGAGATCTGGACAAGAGGAGATCCACTACAGGATATATCTTCACTCTAGGTGGAGCTCCTATCAGTTGGAAGGCTATGTTGCAAAATATTGTGGCCTTGTCAACAACAGAAGCAGAGTATATTGCTGCAATGGAGGCTGCTAAAGAGGCAGTGTGGCTCAGAGGTTTGGTGAAAGAACTCGGAATTGCTCAGGAGAGCGTCAGTTTGCATTGTGACAATCAAAGTGCTAACTGTCTTGCAAAGGATCCAGTGTATCATGCAAGAACCGATCACATAGATGTTAGATATCACAAGCTCAGAGAGTTCGTGGCAGATGGTTACATTCAGCTTGTCAAGGTTCCCACTGAAGATAATGTAGCAGACATGTTGACCAAACCTCTAAGTTCAAGAATTGTCTTAACTTAGCTAATGTTTATGGAAGTTGAGAAGTACAAGACCCCAGGAAGAGGGGGTACTAATGCTGAGGAGAGTATTCACATATGTTATAAACATTTACTCATGAGACTGTTGCTATTTGCTCGTGTCAAAGGTGGAGAATGTTGATGTTGACCCAATCAAGTGGGCAATGGTTGAAACCCAGCATAGCTAGATTTCTCGTAGCAGAGAAAGTCTTTCCCCGCGTGGGAAAGATAGCACCACACAAGTGCCGTGTACGGCACGTCTGTTCCCACGCGGAAATCACCTACCAGCTTTAGCATTAATTATCTTTGATTGTTGTCGTCTTTTCTCCTTATTTAAGGGGAGCTGCTGGTTGAGGCATAACATGTGTAGACAACAAATCAGAGAGAGGAAGGGCCTGCTACATGCTCCATTTGTTTTCATCTCGCTGTACTCGTTAGTTTTCTGAGCACGTACAGAGAAGAAGTGTTGGAGCGTCTGTATCTTGAGGAGACGATCAATGCTGGTGTAAGATCGCTCTTCTTGATTTTTCCTTCTAGTAAAACTTTCTCTCAGCTCTTTTCCCGTGGATGTAGGAAGACATCTTGCCTCTCCGAACCACGTACATCTGTGTTCTTTTTTGTGTGCTTGTTGTTGTCTTGTGTGTTTGTGCTAGGTGAGATTATCCGTTTCTGCTACGAGAGGATTATGTCCTCTGTCTGTGATCCTATCCAACTGTTCAACATTGGACTTCCATGGATTTAACTAATTCTGTATTTGTGTTGAGTTCTTTATAATTTCCTAATCATCTGCTTCAGCTTCACTGGGGTTGATGTATGATAAGGAAGTGAGCAGCAGACCAGAAGAAGGGCCAGATAAAGCACAGATTCAGTGGGAGCATGGAGAAGAAGAGGTGTAGTTGAAGATAATATGATGCATATGTACAATAAGTCTTGTGTCAACATATATATATATATAGCACTCAAAACATATCCTGTGTGTCCTCCGAATCACAGATGTCTTCAAAACCTAATCAGAAGGTCAAGAATAAAACAATATTTTCTCCCTAGTTTAGTTTAATCTCCGGGAACCGTAACAAATTTAGTATCTCTAATATGGTATTCTGTGGGAGAGGCATTTCCTCAGATTATAATTGACAAGACTGAGAACAAGGAGGGCATAAACCAGGATGGAAATAGAACCTTGGATCCAGCTTGGAGCACCTCTGCACAGGAGATGAATGCAGGAGAAAGCTGTTCACTAGCATAAAATCTCAAGAAATAGAGGAAAAGTTGTACCCCCAGGCACCATAGTTTAATCTCTTGCAACCATAACAAATTTAGGTCTATAATATCGTATTCTGTGGGAGAAGCATTCCTCAGATCATTGACAAGATTGAAAACATGGAGGCGTGAAGCCAAGATGGGAATAGATCCTTGGATCCAGCCTCGACCTCTGTACAGGAGATGAAAGCAGAAGAAAGCTGTTCGCGAGTTTAAAATCTTGAGAAATAGAGAACAAGGTCAGTAGCCGCAGGATTCTACCGGCGGCAATCACGATAGAAATGGAAAATGAAGGCCAGGTAGCTTTTCCACACGTTCTCTATACACAGAAAGCATTCTTTTATTATAAGATGATAAAAAAATTAATTCTCAGTACGAAATCAACAATGGTGTCAAAAATTAAAGGAATACTGAACAATCTCTTGGCTATTTCGAGTCCTACGGACTGGTTAAAGAGTAAAAACATCTGAGTGAAAGGAGAATTTATTCGTTTTCAACAGAATTTTCGCCACATTAGTGTAGATGATTACTCAAGACCAAGGATGATCACACCTTGTCAAAAACAAGCCCAAACAAGTAGTCAAGTGAAATAAAAAATATTAGTTTGCTTTTACCGTCTGGAGGAATGGATTAGTAATGCAGCTTAAACTATGAAGATCTATCAAGATGTCTCCAGTGGCACATAGCCACATACAGCTTTTTTCCCATAAGGCTCTGGAATTTCTGCCAAAATTGTCCTTTGACTTTTTTTCCTCCCAACATTCTAAAGCTGTTCATCTTACTTTTTTTTTTGGCAAGTGGGTAGGACCACAATCGTATTATAAGTAAAAGAAGAGATGTACAAGTGTAATCAGTAAGATCCCAAAAAAATCTCTATACACTTCACGTCGGGGCGGTGTGGCTCACGCTAGTCCCCCGGCAAAATGAAAATGGTGGAGTTATGTGAATCCACTTTACAAAGGTGTTCAGCCCAATCTCTCACTCTCACAAATGAAATAAACAGTTCTATAGGTTGCTCTTGCTTCCCTCCTGAAAAATATGTTGTATTATAACAGCAATAAGAGAAGAGAATAATTACGGTGATAGAACTTGTAGCAGCCAAACTAGCCTTGACATAGAAATCTCAACTTATCTGTCATGTGTACTGGCCATCCATATCATGCGCTTATTTCTCATTTATGTACTTTATTTCTCATAGGAGTCAATTTCTCGGGCCAATACTGACAATCGAATATGACAAAATGGATCTTGGTAGATGTAGGACACTGAATCCATTGGTTTCTGGTTATTCAAGAGATGGTAATCAAAGACTTATAAGCAGAAAATTGAAAAAATCAGTTGATTATCTCACAGTCAACAAAACTATGGTATCTTAGAACGTTTGTGACGATGCCCCTGGCTGGAGTGAATTAGCAGTGACCTGCACCCCCTTCTCCTGTTAAAAGGAAAGAGAGAAAAAGATGAGCTATTGCAGTCTTCAAGTACCATTCGTAATAGACATACAGAATAAAGAACTGTTAAAAGAAGTTAAGAAACAAATAGTGCAAAAGAACATTTGCTTCTCATAGCAGGAAGCTAAGGAAAGTGAGGTAGGATGCAATAGGGGCCTACTACTCATGATTACTAGAGAAGCTACGCTGCTTCACAAGAGAACAATCACAACTCAAAAGCAAAGCTCACTTTCATTCAGTCAATATGTGTTTCTCAAGAGACAAACTTACATTTTTTGGTGTTCAATGTGCAGAACATGCATCAAACATGTACTTCTAATGTCACTAGCATATATTCCATATGTTTGCCATACTGAAACCTCATATCAACTGTTTACATGTAACTGCATACTGGATTCTGCTTTTTACAATTAACAACCAATAATACACACCTGTATCTATAGGCAATGTTCTTTTTCTTCTTGACTGTTGCAGGATACTCATGAAACAAATATGACTTACAGAACAATGAGAAACATGGGGAGTTTTACCAAAATGGAAACCTCCTTTTTTTGAAAGTGGGTGCTACCACTATTGTAATACGTTAAAAGAGATGTACAAGTATAGTCATTAAGCTCTCGAAAAATCCCTATACCCTGTACAAAACAAGGAGCACACCAAGTCAGCGTAGCACCCTCTAAACCCCCAACAAAACAAAAAAGGACGAGTTGTGGGAATTCACATTACAAAGGAGATTAGCCCATTCCCTCACCCTGACACAAATAAACAAAGCCACTGACTCCCCCACCTTAGCTTTGTTGCATTCTGTGTGTTTTGATGATGTCAATACAATATAAATCATAAGTCAGTCGGTCTGAATCAAATAAATTGAATCCCTAAATGCTTTGGTGGCTCAGATTGTCCAAATGTTTATTTTATCAATTGCAGGTTGATAGATTGGTACATGACGTTCATGTAACGTGGAGTGTCTCATCTCCACAAGCCATTCTAATACCATCTCATCTCCACAAGCCATTCCAAACTAAAAGAAATTAAATTCCCATGCAAGATGGAGGCAAGGTATTTGGTCACTATAAAAGGGGACCTTATCCTCATGTTTAGCATACCAAGGTGAGAGCCCAAGAGCTCCTTAGAGAGAGAGAGCTAAGAGGGTTGGGGTGAGAGCTTGAGGGAGTTTTGTGTGAGAGGATTTATTCCTCTGGGTTAGGGTGTGAGGCTTCTTGTATTATTCTCCACATCTAGTTAAGTTCCGCTGTCGCCGTCGCCTGTGGACGTAGGGGGGTAACCTCCGAACCACGTAAATCCTTGTGTTCCTATCTTGTGTGATTGTTCCTTTTTCTTCCTCCCTTCTTCTTGTTGTGCGGATCGAGATCTTGGGGCGTCACTCTGTCCGTCGGAGTGGTCGTGTCATAACAAACTGATATCAGAGCCCAGGTTAGGATTCGATCTGTGTTCCTTGTTGATGGCTACAAAGTCGACATCAGCAATGAAGTTCGACGTTGAAGTGTTCGATGGAAAGACAAAGGATTTCAACATCTGGCGATTGAAGATGCAGTCTCTGTTAGTACAACAGGGGCTGAGCAAGGCAGTTAAAGGCAAGGAGGCCCTACCGACCGAGTGGAAAGACGAAGAAAAAGAAGAGTACATGGAGCGTGCTCTTGCAACAATTCGTCTATGCTTGACAGATGATGTGTTGAGAGAAGTTGCTGATGAAAACACTCCAGCAAAACTCTGGCTCAAGCTCGAGTCAAGGTACATGACGAAGTCTCTCACGAACCGCCTGTACTTGAAGCAGTGGTTGTTTACTTTTCGCATGAAAGAAGGTATGCCCATTTCTGATCATCTGAATGAGTTTAATAAGATCGTTATAGATCTTAAAAATATTGGTGTTAAGGTAGATGATGAGGATCAAGCCCTCATACTCCTATGCTCATTACCTCCTTCATATGAGCATTTCGTTGATACTCTGCTATATGGGAGAGATGATATCTCTGTAGAAGATGTCAAGGAATCCATGAACTCTAAGGAGTTGAAACGACGGGTACTAGAAACTCATGGTGAAGATCGGGCAGATGGCCTGATGATAAGAGGGATAATTGAGAAAAAGGAGTTTGGTAAAAAGAGCAAGGCTAAATCAAAATCCAAGTCAGTAAAGAAGGTAAAATGTTATGAATGCAACCAAAGAGGGCATATCAAGAAAGATTGTCCCAAATTAAAGGGGAAAGGCAAAGTTCAGGCGGAGTCTTCTTCTGATACAGTGAAAGTTGTTCAAGAGGAGACTGTAGAAGACGAGACTGTTCTGTCGATCTCTACTAGCACTTCCGGGGATGACTGGATTCTTGATTCTGATTGTACCTTTCACATGTGTCCTCACAGAGAATGGTTTTCTACTTACACAACATTAAGTAGTGGTACCGTAACCTTGGGAGACAATAGAACTCTTGTAGTTGCAGGAGTCGGTACAATTAGAATCAAGATGTTTGACAATGTCATCAGAACTCTAGAAGTGCGGCATATTCCAGAACTGAAGAAAAGTCTGATCTCCTTGAGTATTTTGGACGTGCATGGATACCGGTTCTCAGCAGAGAATGGAATCCTGAAAGTTTCTAGAGGTGCATTGGTTGTGATGAAAGGGAAGCAGATTGGTGGCCTTTATCATCTACAAGGCAACACTTGTTGTACCCCTGTGATTTTGATGATGTCAAACACTATGAGTCATCTGTGCATAATATCCTATGTTGTGTTGATGCTGCATTTGTTTATTCATGCATTGAGGAACCGTGCACATTTGCTCTTGGATTGGTCAGTGAAGGTCAGTGCATTCATTGTTTAACTCTGTGCATAAAATACATGTCTGTGTTTAGACCATATTAAGTTAATGCATGTTTGCATGATACATATTGTGAGTCGATACATGTCCTGACTTGCATATGGTGCAACACTTAGTTCATTCTGTATTGAGTCCGTGCATATGTTGCATTTCAACTGAATAAGGTCTGTGCATGCATACATCAAGTCGGTGCAACCTTCGTTGCTGCACGCGACTAAGTCGTTGCAATGCTTGTCTTCGCACTCAAGTCGGTGGATGTTTTCGATATAACAAGTCGGTGCACATTCTGTTGTCCAGCATACAGAGTCGGTGCATGCTTTTTGTAAAAGCATAAACCGTAGGTAAAAGAGTCGGTGCATACCTTGTTAATGTGCATTTCAAAGATGGTACACTTTAATGTTTAATTTGGTGCAATGCACTATAGCCCACGCAGTCGAAGTCTGTGCACTTGACTGTAGCTTGCACGTTAAAGTCGGTGCACACTTGGCGTGTGCGAGACCAAACTCGGTGCAAGTGACATTTCATGCACTCTTACAGCCGGTGCAAGTCTACCTTGAGCCAACTAGGTCTGTGCATCTTTAGTCGCTGCGAGCACTTAAGTCAGTGCATCATTGTCATATGTCACCACACGGTCGGTGCACATCTCCCCTGTGCACTTTGCTAGCTTGTGCATATCTACTCGTATGTCTCCGAGGTTTGTGCACTGTTTCATGTCAGTTAGGAATAGGTCGTTGCATTCATATATGTTGAGTTCATAATGTCTGGTATAGAGGTCTGTGCATGCTTAAGGCTAAGAAAATACTAGATCTCTGCATTCCCTGTTGTTGCACACATTAAGTCGGTGCAACTTATGTTGCAACCATTGATTGAAGTCTATGCATTCTGTGCTAAGGCACACTGAGTCGGTGCAATCATTGATGTTGCATGTTAGTAAGTCCGTGCATGTTGAGCTCTACGTACATTAAGTCGGTGCATTGGTCGTCTTACATTCTCATACTCGATGCATTATCTGTTTACTGTCTCATTAATTCGGTGCAATCTCTGTGGCTGGTCGCGACCAAGTCATTGAAGTGTTTGTCTGCGCATGAATCTAAGTCGGTGCATACTTTGCGTATGCATAACTGAACTCGGTGCTTCTCTCACTGCTGCATGCATACAAGTCTGTGTTATTCTCATTGATGTGTGCGTATAAGTCGGTATATTCTTGTCTTGTGTCTCAACATGGCATGTGCATGTCTACTCGTATGTTGATCATGTCCGTGCACAAGATTACTATGAGACCAAACTGAGTCCTTGCATATGTATATTGAGTCTATGCACGGTTGCCTTGATGACTCAGCAAGTCTATACAATCTTCACACTTGTCTGACGATTATATGTCTTGACACACTGACATGTCAACTGCTCGTGACTGTTAAGAAGGGCACGTGATCCAAGGTGGATCGTCCCTGACAGATGACTGCCACGTGAAAGCTATAGTGCCCAGATTTGGACACGTGGGTGAGAGTCTTCTGGAAGCATTTGGGCGAGAGTGTTCCCTCCACACGCCCAATGCGTGAGCCCGTGGGTCCCTGACTGAAGATATATAAGACCCTTCTTCTATGAACAGAAAAGATAACTACGCGAAATTGAAGAAATCTGAGTAGAGATCTGAGGAGAGAAGAAGAGCAGAACAAGAGCAGAGCTGAAGAGGAAGAAAAAGAGAGCAGAAGATTCTGAGAGCCAAAGAGCTTGTGAGAAGAGTTGGAGAGATAGTAGCAGTAAGAGTTTGAGAAAGAGAAAAAGAAAGAAAGAGTGAGAGAGTTCGTGAAGAGAAGATTGAAGCTGCTTGAAGACCTGTTCCACTGGACCTTGGATCAAATCCAGGCCAGTCAGCTCCTGCGAGAGCTATATCTGATTTGCAATTCCTTCCAGCTTTTCGGTGCTGTGATTTTTTATCTTTTTCTTTTGTTTTCTTTTAAACCGTTGTTTCAAGCTGTAAGTCAGCAGAGCAAGCTGTGTCGCTCAGAGGTTGCAGAGGATTGGTTCCTCTGGTCGGCTAAGTTGTATTGCCCAGCGGTCAAGCTGTTCGTCAGCGGTTGGCTCAAGCTGAAATGCCCAGCGGTTGAAGCTGTGAATCAACAGTTGTAGGCAAGTTGTGAGGCCCAGCGGGTTAAGTTGTGTATCAGCAGGAATCCACACTCTGGTTTGAGTGAGGGGTGGACGTAGGTCTGGAGGACCGAACCACCTAAAAACCTTCTGTCCATCGTGGTTTGATTGCCTTGTCTGATCCGCTAGATGTATGCTTAGGCTTGATCTATATTTCCCATCTAGTGGGTATTTGGTTTGCACACCGAGCATTTGAATCTGGTCTTGAGAGAGAGAGCCAATCTGATCAGATGAATTGAGTCATCTCTTCAGTGTATATAGAGTTGATCAAAAGGTCAGGCTATATGATCTTCCTCTCGTCATTCGAAGAGAGCATCCAAGTCAATCAAGGCACCTGTTAGCTTTAATTCTGTATCTCTGTTTGTTATAAGCTTTAATTGGGCAAAGTTTTAAAGAGGGATTCATTCACCCCCCCCCCTCTGAATCCGAGCCTTGCACCCTATCAACACTGTGATGGGAAGTGTCAACCTGGCACGAAATTCAGATGATTCTACCCAACTATGGCACATGCGACTGTGCCATATGAGCAAAAGAGGTATGGTGGAGTTGAGCAAAAGAGGTTTGCTTGATGGTCAGAAGATTGGGAAACTGGATTTCTGTGAGCACTGTGTGTATAGTAAGCAGTGCAGGGTGAAATTCAGTACAACAGTCCACAGGACTAAAGGCACCGTGGATTACATCCTCTCTGACCTTTGGGTCCTGCTCCGGTTGTCTCAAAGGGTGGTGCAAGTTATTTGCTGACCTTTATTGACGATTTCTCAAGAAAGGTCTGGGTATATTTTCTAAAGAAAAATAGTGAGGTGTTCATCACTTTCAAGCAGTGGAAGGCGTTGATTGAAAGGCAGACTGGTAAGAAGATAAAGCGCCTCCGTACTGATAACGGTATGGAATTCTGGTCGAAAGAATTTGATGATTTCTGCAAGAACGAAGGTATCGTTCGACATTGCACTGTAGCAGGAACACCACAACAGAACAGATGAACATGACACTCTTAGAAAGAGCGAGAAGTATGTTGTCTCAGGCAGGTATGTCAAAGGCATTTTGGGCAGAAGCTGTCAACACGGCTTGTTACTTGGTGAATAGATCTCCGTCCACAGCCATACAGTTGAAAACTCTCGAAGAGGTATGGTCTGGTTCTCCTTCCGATTATTCTCACCTTAGAATTTTCAGTTGTCTTGCCTATGCTCATGTCTCAGGTGACAAATTGGAGCCAAGGGCAAAGAAGTGCATTTTCATAGGATATGCACAGACACAGGGTGTGAAGGCGTATCGGTTGTGGTGTACTGATCCTCAGTCACCCAAGTTAATAATTAAAAGAGATGTGACCTTTGATGAGTTTGCAATGCTCCGGGCGGGAGAGAAATCAACAACAGAAAATGGAGATCAGGTTAATGGCAAGCAGGGAGAGCTGGAGGTGAAGCTCTCAACAAAAAGTGCAGTGCAAGAGGAGACAGTGCGAGTCCCAGATGTGACAGTTGATGTGCCAGAGAGCAGTACAGCACAACGGCAATCCCCTCAAAGGCAGTACAGCATTGTAACCGACAGAGAGCGAAGGGTGATCAGACCACCCAACAGGTATAGTCATGCTGACATGGTAGCCTTTGTTTTATCTGTTGCAGATGATGTTGAGGGGAAAGAACCATGTTCTTATAGAGAGTCAATTGCATCAGAAGAGTCCTCTAAATGGCAGTTGGCCATGCAAGAGGAAATTGAGTCTCTACAAAAGAACAACACATGGAAGCTGGTGAAAGTACCACCTGGTCAAAAGATTGTGGGGTGCAAATGGGTCTTCAAGAAGAAAGAAGGAATCTCTGGTGTACAAGATGTTAGATTCAAGGCACGACTAGTGGCAAAGGGTTTCACACAGCGAGAAGGTATTGACTTCAATGAGGTATTCTCTCCTGTCGTGAAACATACCTCGATTCATGTGTTACTTGCCATAGTTGCTTTACTTGATTTAGAGCTGGAGCAATTGGATGTTAAGACATCGTTCTTACACGGTGAGCTAGAGGAGGAAATCTACATGCACCAGCCAGAAGGGTTTGTGGTTTCTGGTAAAGAAGATCATGTGTGCCTATTAAAGAAGTCTTTATATGGCTTAAAGCAATCACCTAGACAGTGGTACAAGAGGTTTGATACTTTTATGCTGAGTCATAGTTACACCAGAAGTGATTATGATAGTTGTGTGTATCACAAAAAGCTTCCATATGGTTCATTTATTTACTTATTGTTGTACGTAGATGACATGTTGATAGCTGACAAGAACATGTCAGAAATTAATCACTTAAAATCTCAGTTGAATGGTGAATTCGAGATGAAAGATCTTGGAGCAGCAAAGAATATTTTAGGCATGGAGATTCACAGAGACCGTGGCATTGGAAAGTTGTACTTGTCACAGAAAAAGTACGTGGAGAAGGTGCTGGAGCGGTACAGCATGAAAGATTGTAAGGCTGTGAGCACTCCATTGGCAACCCACTTCAGATTGTCTGCTGATGATTCACCAAAGATAGAGAAAGAGATGGAACTGATGTCTAAACTTCCATATGCGAGTGCAGTTGGTAGCATTATGTATGCCATGGTATGTACTCGACCTGATATTTCTCATGTTGTTAGTGTGGTTAGGAGATATATGGGAAATCCTGGGAATGTCCACTGGGAGGCTGTGAAGTGGATTCTTCGTTACCTCAGAGGTGCTTCAGATGTGAGCCTGGTATTTCAGAAAGAAACAGTGATGGCAGTCAGCTGGTTGGCTACGTTGATTCAGATTACGCTGGTGATCTGGATAAGAGGAGATCCCTGACAGATTATGTCTTTACTTTCTCAGGCTGTGCTATTAGTTGGAAGGCTGTTTTGCAGTCTACTGTGGCTTTGTCTACTACAGAGGTAGAATATATGGCAGCGGCAGAGGGAGTGAAAGAAGCCGTGTGAAAGGCTCAGGTGATTCTCTCTCTAGATTCTAGAGAGAGAAGCTCTGGTTTGGACATTCCTGCCATTGTTCTTTCGTTCTCTTCGGTGTTTCCCCCTCCCTACCGGCCACGGCCGGTGTGGCGGGGGGTCCCCCGACGCCGGCGGGGGTTCCTCTGGTTCTTCTGGAGGTTAGTTCCCTACCCACTCTAGCTGTTCCACGCAAGTCATTTACGCAAGCTCTCATGGAGTCTAAGAAGAGACCGAGTATTTCAATCCCGATGAAGGAGCCGGCGTTCACAGATCAGGGCGAACCAACTGTTTTTTTCTCTAAGGCTGATATTCAGGCTTCAATGCAACTCCTACCGTTCGCAATTATGGCCAAATGCTCTTACGGCAGTCCTTCTTTTCCTGAAATAAAGATATGTTTGGTGCAGTGGCTGGCTATTTCCTCAGGTTTTATCATTAGCAAACTGAACCCGCGGCATCTTCTTCTTCGATTTGATTGTGAGGCGGATTTTTTGAAGCTTCTTTTACAGAAAAACTTGTACATAAAAGGTTTCTTGTTTCGATTTTTTCGTTGGTCCTCTGATTTTAACTTCGATGCTGATCCGCCGATGGTGCCGGTCTGGATCGGATTTCCTGCTTTGCCGGCAAACCTGTATCATAAAGATTGCCTTCATTCTATCGCTGGTAACTTTGGTCCTGTTCTGAGAATTCATGAGCGGACTTTAGCATTGACCGATACATCTGAAGCACTAGTTTGCATTGAATTGGATCTCTCATCTCCGAGGAAGGAACGTTTGTGGATCAATATGGATGGTGTGGGTTATTGGCAAGCGATCAACTATCATCGAGCTCCTATTTTATGTTCCTTTTGCCATAAGCTGGGTCATTCAATTGATGATTGCAAAAAAAAGATGGGTATGTCTGGTCGATCTCAAGTAGTTCTTGATCTTGAACCAAAAAATCCTCGGCAGATTTTTAGACCTCGGCATATTGGTCCTCGGGATGTTCGACATAATGTGGCTCTAGAAAACAAATTTGAGGTTCTTCTTCAGGCAGTGGAAATGCAAGAGAAAGATCCCAAGCTAGTTCCTCTTCAGCAAGATGCACCTAATCAGGAGCCCCCTTCCTCCAGTAAAATTAATTTTGGTGATATCGCAGGGAGTTGTAATGAGGACAAGCAGGATACAAATAATTGTCATCAGCTTTCAGGTGAAGATATTTCCTGGCCTTCTAACTCAAATGATTTAGAGTGCATTCAGGAAACAGTGAGTCATCAACTATTAGTAGTCCATGAAGCTATGGCCAATTCATCCGTTGAGGTTCTTTCTAAGTCAGTGGTTAATTTTACTGCGGAAGTTGGCAATCAGATAATGGAGGGAGATAACACTGATAATTTGCCTTTGCAGACTTTTTTGTCAGATAAAGATGCCACAAAGTTGAGTAGTGTTCCAGAGGAGTTCCTTCCAATCCTAACAAACATGCCAAGGGTGGGAAAGCAGTCTGATAACACTATTAAACATAGTTCCGAAGAGTTTTTAATCATCAATTCCAATGAAGTTTCTGTTGTTGTGCCCCTATGGTTTTGATGTCAGCAAGCACTATGAGTATGAATTGTTTTGATGTTAGCAAGCACTATGAGCATGATTGATTGATTGATTTAAGAGTGGGCACATTCATCTCATTGCATTGTCTGTCTCTGCATTGGTGCAACTCTAGTTCCTGCATAACAAGTGTAGTTTGCATCGGTACATTAACTGTTGTTGCACGTCATATAGTCGATGCATGATCTGGTAAATAGACTGCACTGTTAGTTCTCCTGCATACATTGCATCAGTTCAATATCTGCCATATGCATACACTGCATCGGTGCATTCATCAGGTGCTTTATTTCAAAGTCGATGTGTAATGCCCCGGGTCTTTCGGATCCTTCTCCGTGGGTCCCGGATCCAGTTTCTCGGAGCGTCGACTCTGTTGTGTCCGAAATTTCATTTCGGACATCTTTTGCGTTCGGATCGGCGCGATCCAGAGTCGTTTCGGAGGCCCGGAGGCGTTCCGCGGCTTTTTCCGCTTGTGTTTTCCGATTCCCGGCGTGGGTTTCGGCTTTCCCTTCGGAACCTCGTTGCGGGTGAACCGGGCCGTTCACCTGGGCGCGAGTGGTACCGTTGCGATCGGTGCACTCCGAGGATCGCGAGGGTGTGATTTTCTATTTTTCTGATTTTTCGATTTTCCGGATTTTCCTATATAAGCCTTCTCTCTCTCCCCCTCTCATTTCTCTCTTCCCTCCCTCTCTCTTCTCTCACGCCCTCTTTCTCCCCTCTCTTCTCCGGCGGCCGACGGAACGAGGCGGGGGCGAGGTGGAGGTGGCGCGGGCGAGGATGCGGGTGAGGATGGATGAGGATCGAGGCGGTGGAGGCGCGTGGAAGCTCGGCCGTGAGTTCGTGGAACGGCGAGGCTTCAACGTCGTTTTCTTCGTGGATCGGCGTCCACGGTGCGCGAAATCTTCGGTGGAGGTAGGGTGATGGACCCTCAGCCCGTGTACTTCCTTTCCCGCGAGTTTCGTAGGCCGTGGTGAGCCGAGCGGGCTAAACGGGGCGTTTTGGGTAAAATGCATGTTTTTGGGGTGTGAGCCGGATCTCCCGTTTTATGGTGTTTTTGGGCGATCCAGGGGTTTAGATGCATGCCTAGGAGCTTGGGGGAGGTTTCCCCTTTTGTTTCCCCTTCACCTGGGGGTGAACGGGGCGTGGCATGGCTTTTCCCGCGGTTTCTACCGTTTTCGGGCGCGGACTGAGAACGCGCTATACTCCAGTAGCGCGTTCTTGATAGTCGCGCTGCCCCGACCGGGCGCGTTCATCGGAGAAGATGAACAGTTTGGCGGTTCCTGTCGCGCTATAGGGTTATGGCGCGTTCTGGATTGTCGCGCTAGGGGTCCCTAGCGAGACCTGCCTTGTCGCGCTGGGAGGCCCTAGCGCGATGGTCCCTGTCGCGCTAGGGGATCCTAGCGCGATCTGCCATGTTGCGCTAGGGTTCCCTAGCGCGTTCTGGCTTGTCGCGCTAGGTGATCCTAGCGCGATCTCCGTGTTGTCTCGTGCTCCCCTTGGGCTGTGTGTGTCTCGGACACCCCGTGGACTTCCGTGACTGTGTCTTTGGGTGTCTAGAGGGTTGGTTTACCTCGATTAACGTGTCCATCGGTTTAAGGGTCCGTGAGACCTTCTGGTGTTCCGATTGTGTTGTGTTGGTCCCCGGTCGACCCGGTTGTGACCCAGTGGTCGACCTTTGGCCTTGTGAGTGTCCCGAGTACCCCGTGGGTTCTGTGTCCGCGTTTCTGGGGTGTCGGGAGGGACCGTGTTTCCTCGATTAGCGTGCCTGTAGGTGTAGTGGGTCCGGGTGACCTCACGTGTTCCTGGCTTTCGGGTTACGCTAGATCGAGTCACCGTGTGTCGGTGTGTGTGCGGTGGGGTCTCCCCCGCATATCGTGTGTTCCTTTGGAAGGCGACTCCCGTGTGGGCCATGTGTTTGGCCTTGGACAGTGAGTCCAGTTGTCCGGCCTGGGGCTGGAGGTTCCCCGCTTGTTTCAAGATGGGAAATCATCGTGGCGGCTTGTGTGCTATCTCGGGAATCGTGCTTCTATATTTTCCGTGTGGCCCGTGTGGGTGGCCTTAGTCCTTTGCATTCCCTTTTCGAGGGAGTGGTCTTGGTGGCTTGTGAGCTGTCTCAGTATTCGTGATATCGTGGTTTTGGACCTAGAGATTGGGCTAGATCGATGGCCTTGTGCTGTTGCGTGCAACGGTCTTGACCCCGAGTCTTGTGACTCAAGGACCGTTGGCTGTAGTATGTCTAGAGGACTGTCCAGAGTTCAGTGGCTTAGTGCCACTTGAGTTTTCTCGACTCTAGTGCACAGTGCGTGCGTGGCCGTGGACTGTGAGTCCTGTTTCTTCTCCGACTGTGGCCACCGTGCGACGGGGCCGGTAAGTGGGGTGGTCCCCGTACGTCGTCGGATTCGGACGTTGTTTTCCGTTGAGTTGAGAGTCTACTCCTTCAGTGACCCTCCACTAGTCGTAGCCCACCAGTACGAGGTGCTGGTCTCACCTGGGAGTGGTGTACGGGCACCCACCTTTCGAGACGGTTTGTGGACCGGTTACCGTAGGCCCCTCGTCGGTAGCCAGAGTCCGGCTACGGGGGAAAACCGGTCAGAGGACCAGACCTAGTGACGTAAGGTCTGTGTGTGCACACGTGGTTGGGGGCGGTTGGACGCACGTCGACGGGCGTGACCCCAGCTAGTCACTTGTTTGTGGTTACTTGTACGGTGTTCGCGCCTCGGGTAGGACCTACCACGTCAGGCGGTTCACCTGCGGTGCGGTGTAAGACGTCAGGGGACGCTACCGGCTGTGCTTCTAGTGGGTGGTACTCCTGTCGAGTACGGAGTGTCAGACTGTCAGTCTCTGTGTCTTTGACCTTCGGGTTTTTGGTCGTGTTGACCGGTGAGTTCGGTTGTTTCATCTTGGCGCGTGTGTCGGTTCTTGCGCCGTGAGATTAGTGCTAGTGGCTTTACCGAGGTTGGGTCTTGTTGTGCGATACCCGCGATCGGATGGTCGGGGTTGCACCTTGTACAGCGTGTCCTGGTCGGCTGTGTCCGGGGGACAGGCCTCTACGGCGCGGTTGCCGTGTGTTCTTACTTCGGTAGGTGGTACTAGCGTGGTTTGGTAGCTTCGTCTGCGTGATCGAGGTGTACCTTCCGGTACAGTAGGAGTAGCTGTAGTGCCGAGTTTTTGACCGGCCACCGGTCTGATGTTCCTGCTGTAGTCGTAGATCTCCTTTCCGCTACCGCCGTTGTTTCCGGTTGGGGTTACGCGGGATCCCTGCTGAGTCTCTGTTTTGGAGACTCATTCCCTGCTTTCCAGGTGCAGCGGTTCTTCCTCGTGGTTCGAGGGTGCGGAGCGGCGGTTCTCAGTTGCCAGCTTGCCGGGCCGAGTGTTCACTTGGCATGTGGTACGTTTTACTGCTTTAGACTGTACTTTCTGTTGGACTGGACTCTATTGTAGCTGTAGTTGTTCTTTCTTTCAGCTTGTTGTTGTTGGTTGTCCTGCTTTATTTCCTATTTCTTTGTGCCTCCACACTCCTTTTAGCCCTTCCGAGCCCTCCCGGCTCGTGGGCGGCGGTGCGAGTCTCAGGTTATCGGGTCTTCCCGGTAATCAGATTCTCGGGTCGTTACAGCTGGTATCAGAGCGGTGGTTGTTGACGTACATAGGAATTCGAAATATTGCAGTGATCAGAGTCCATAAGATCCAGTACAGTCGGCAGCTGGCTTAGGGTTTTGTGTTCGCTTTCCGCCTTGTTTCTCGCTTGAGAGCTTGAGTGCGCTGTGCGGCGCTGTGAAGGTGGTTGCTGTCCGCGGCTTTCGTGCCAGCATGGGGTCTAAGGATCGAGGTTGAGAGTCTTCTCTCTCATCGGTGGTGGCCCTGGTTGTGCTGCGTTGGGCAGAGGTTGCTGGCAAGTGTGAGCTCGCGGTGCTGCGTTCGAGGAACCTGCAGCGTGGTCAGGTGTCTGGTGCGGACTGTTCGTGGTTAAGTGGCCGTGAGCGTGCTCTGAGGGAGCGGCTGTCGGTTTTTGGCCACTCCAGCTTGAGGTTTGTCCAGCTCCTGAGGCGTTCTGATCGGGAAGTGTGCTCGGGTGAGCGGAGGATCTTCTCGGTGGGCTGCTGTTTCGTCGAGCCTGATGTTCTTGTCGCGCTCTGTGGCGTCAGAAATGACCTGTAGGTCTTGATCGTTCTGCTGATTTCGAGGCAGGATTTGGCAGAGATGTCCCGTTAAGTCTTTGCTCCTGCGCTTATGTCAGTGGATGGGTTGTGTTCGCTCTGGAGTTGGCTTGAGATGTGAAGGCTCCATGGCGAGTTCGGGACTCGAGGATGAGCGTCGGCGGTTGTCGTTATGGCTCGTGTTGCGGCTCTTGGCATGCCGTGTTGCAGTTCGAGGAATTGTAGCGGTGGTGCGTCGAGAGATGCTGTGATTGTGGTCCGACGTGACACTCGCCGAGTGTGTCGGAGGCGCTGACCTGATGGAAGTGATGGTTTTCCTTGGTGCTGGATGGTGCTGTTTCGAGTATGCGCGAGGTTTGAGGTCAGGTCGAGCGTGGAGTTCTTCCGTTGGTCGGAAGTGTGTTGGTTTCTCCTTGGTTGGAGAGATTGTGTTGGGCTAAGGTTCGTCGTCTTGCATTGTGTTCGGATTGGTTGGCCTTGTGTGCCATGAAGTCCGTGCGAGCCGTGCTCCTTGTCTTGGCAAGGTGGTTGCCTGTGAGAAGTCGTGCCCATTCCCTTGTCGTGTGAGGGTGCTGGCGTTGTTCCGAAAGGACGAGTGCTGGTTGGGCGGTGTTTGCTTTCTCGGCTGTGCGCGCGGATTTGAGTGCGTAGCGGAAGGGTGGTGGGCCCATAACCCACTGGTTCAGGATCGTAGCGTTGGTTGCTACGGGCGGATTCCTGAATTTGCGTTGAGCATCGGAGGATTGGTTCCTCGGTATGAAACGTGTTGTTGCCGTGCCGTTGCCCGAGATATCGTGATTCTTGGCACTGGCATGATGGAGTGTTGGGAAATGTACTGGCTAGTGCGCCGCATGAGTACCCTGTTCCTGTGTTGGAAGCCGTGTCAGGCGTCGGTGTTGGACCTGAATGAGGTTGTTGAGAATGTCGCCTGACGGAGGTTGAGGACGTGATGGTCGGAGTCGGTGGCTTGGTGTCCGACTTGTGTTCCCAGTCGTGTCCTCGGATGAGATCGTCTTTTGAGGTTGTGGTCTCTGCCAGGCTGTGGGTTCCTGTTGGTTCTACGGTCTTGTCGGATTGTGACGGTGGAATGTTTGTTGCTTAGGGACCCGTGAGCACTGTCCAGGTGGTGTCCCGTGGCTCTGTGGTAAGGGCGGAATCGGGATTGGCAGGTGTCCACTTGGATTGATCGAAGGATTTGATGAGACCAGATGGAAGAGTGACGCCTTAGGGCGGAGGCCTCCTGTGAGGTTGGCATCGGCTTGGTGGTCCCTGATAGGACATTGGTGTCGCAAGGTTATCCCTGGTTTGGTGACTAGCATGGGGTGGTTCCCTATAAGTCTGAGTCCCGTGAGGTGATGACTGAAGATGCCATGTTCTGTCATTTGGTTTTGTCGTGCTCCCCGAGAGGGTCGAGTTGGCGAGCAGTTGGTGACCAGTGGATGGTCTTTTCAGAGATAGAAGATGCTGGTTGTTGGAGCTCGAGCGTGGCGAGAGCCGTGTGCCAGCGAGACCTTTGGTGGTCGTTTCTGTGTTGTGTCCGGCTTTCGGCTTGCCATGTGTGAGGTGTTTCTTAGTGTTGAGCCGATGTGCTGGTTGCGGTCTGCTGAGATGGCTGCTTGAGCTGGTGGAGGCTCTGTTTTGGTTGCTCCCTTGAGGAGGGTGTGCGACCTGTCAGCTGGTTGTAAAACTGATGTGCGATTTGTCTGCTGACCATTGGTTGGATCAGTAGCTGTTGCTCATGTCGAGGGTTGTGTTTCCTCGGTGAGCGAGATTGTGGCTGTGGTGCCATGATGGATTCTCGCGTTGTCTGAGGTGATGCCGGACTGTGTCCTTTGCTATATGCCTACTCTGTTGGCCTGTGTGCTCGGCGCGAGGAGCGAGGTGTTGCTTGTGATTGTAAGTCTGGCGGTGTCCCTCAGGATCGGTTTTTTTTTTTCGTGAGAATCGAGGTTTTATGCGCTGGGGCTCTGACAGCGTGTCAGTTGGTTCAGTGTTCTTCCCCTGTGACTTCGTGCTTGGTCCTGAATTTCGAGGACGAAATTCCTTTAAGGGGGGAGGGCTGTAATGCCCCGGGTTTTTCGGATCCTTCTCCGTGGGTCCCGGATCCAGTTTCTCGGAGCGTCCGACTCCGTTGTGTCCGAAATTTCGTTTCGGACATCTTTCGCGTTCGGATCGGTGCGATCCGGAGTCGTTTCGGAGGCCCGGAGGCGTTCCGCGGCTTTTTCCGCGTGTGTTTTCCGATTCCCGGCGTGGGTTTCGGCTTTCCCTTCGGAACCTCGTTGCGGGTGAACCGGGCCGTTCACCTGGACGCGAGTGGTACCGTTGCGATCGATGCGCTCCGAGGATCGCGAGGGTGTGATTTTCTATTTTTCTGGATTTTTTCGATTTTCTGGATTTTCCTATATAAGCCTTCTCTCTCTCCCCCTCTCATTTCTCTCTTCCCTCCCTCTCTCTTCTCTCACGCCCTCTTTCTCCCCTCTCTTCTCCGGCGGCCGACGGAGCGAGGCGGGGGCGAGGTGGAGGTGGCGCGGGTGAGGATGCGGGCGAGGATGGATGAGGATCGAGGCGGTGAAGGCGCGTGGAAGCTCGGCCGTGAGTTCGTGGAACGGCGAGGCTTCAACGTCGTTTTCTTCGTGGATCGGCGTCCACGGTGCGCGAAATCTTCGGTGGATGTAGGGTGATGGACCCTCAGCCCGTGTACTTCCTTTCCCGCAAGTTTCGTAGGCCGTGGTGAGCCGAGCGGGCTAAACGGGGCGTTTTGGGCAAAATGCATGTTCTTGGGGTGTGAGCCGGATCTCCCGTTTTATGGTGTTTTTGGGCGATCCAGGGGTTTAGATGCATGCCTAGGAGCTTGGGGGAGGTTTCCCCTTTTGTTTCCCCTTCACCTGGGGGTGAACGGGGCGTGGCATGGCTTTTCCCGCGGTTTCTACCGTTTTCGGGCGCGGACTGAGAACGCGCTATACTCCAGTAGCGCGTTCTTGATAGTCGCGCTGCCCCGACCGGGCGCGTTCATCGGAGAAGATGAACAGTTTGGCGGTTCCTGTTGCGCTATAGGGTTATGGCGCGTTCTGGATTGTCGCGCTAGGGGTCCCTAGCGCGACCTGCCTTGTCGCGCTGGGAGGCCCTAGCGCGATGGTCCCTGTCGCGCTAGGGGATCCTAGCGCGATCTGCCATGTTGCGCTAGGGTTCCCTAGCGCGTTCTGGCTTGTCGCGCTAGGTGATCCTAGCGCGATCTCCGTGTTGTCTCGTGCTCCCCTTGGGCCGTGTGTGTCTCGGACACCCCGTGGACTTCCGTGACCGTGTCTTTGGGTGTCTAGAGGGTTGGTTTACCTCGATTAACGTGCCCATCGGTTTAAGGGTCCGTGAGACCTTCTGGTGTTCCGATTGTGTTGTGTTGGTCCCCGGTCGACCCGGTTGTGACCCAGTGGTCGACCTTTGGCCTTGTGAGTGTCCCGGGTACCCCGTGGGTTCTGTGTCCGCGTTTCTGGGGTGTCGGGAGGGACCGTGTTTCCTCGATTAGCGTGCCTATAGGTGTAGTGGGTCCGGGTGACCTCACGTGTTCCTGGCTTTCGGGTTACGCTAGATCGAGTCACCGTGTGTCGGTGTGTGTGCGGTGGGGTCTCCCCCGCATATCGTGTGTTCCTTTGGAAGGCGACTCCCGTGTGGGCCATGTGTTTGGCCTTGGACAGTGAGTCCAGTTGTCCGGCCTGGGGCTGGAGGTTCCCCGCTTGTTTCAAGATGGGAAATCGTCGTGGCGGCTTGTGTGCTGCCTCGGGAATCGTGCTTCTATATTTTCCGTGTGTCCCGTGTGGGTGGCCTTAGTCCTTTGCATTCCCTTTTCGAGGGAGTGGTCTTGGTGGCTTGTGAGCTGTCTCAGTATTCGTGATATCGTGGTTTTGGACCTAGAGATTGGGCTAGATCGATGGCCTTGTGCTGTTGCGTGCAACGGTCTTGACCCCGAGTCTTGTGACTCAAGGACCGTTGGCTGTAGTATGTCTAGAGGACTGTCCAGAGTCCAGTGGCTTAGTGCCACTTGAGTTTTCTCGACTCTAGTGCACGGTGCGTGCGTGGCCGTGGACTGTGAGTCCTGTTTCTTCTCCGACTGTGGCCACCGTGCGACGGGGCCGGTACGTGGGGTGGTCCCCGTACGTCGTCGGATTCGGATGTTGTTTTCCGTTGAGTTGAGAGTCTACTCCTTCAGTGACCCTCCACTAGTCGTAGCCCACCAGTACGAGGTGCTGGTCTCACCTGGGAGTGGTGTACGGGCACCCACCTTTCGAGACGGTTTGTGGACCGGTTACCGTAGGCCCCTCGTCGGTAGCCAGAGTCCGGCTACAGGGGAAAACCGGTCAGAGGACCAGACCTAGTGACGCAAGGTCTGTGTGTGCACACGTGGTTGGGGGCGGTTGGACGCACGTCGACGGGCGTGACCCCAGCTAGTCACTTGTTTGTGGTTACTTGTACGTTGTTCGCGCCTCGGGTAGGACCTACCACATCAGGCGGTTCACCTGCGGTGCGGTGTAAGACGTCAGGGGACGCTACCGGCTGTGCTTCTAGTGGGTGGTACTCCTGTCGAGTACGGAGTGTCAGACTGTCAGTCTCTGTGTCTTTGACCTTCGGGTTTTTGGTCGTGTTGACCGGTGAGTTCGGTTGTTTCATCTTGGCGCGTGTGTCGGTTCTTGCCGTGAGATTAGTGCTAGTGGCTTTACCGAGGTTGGGTCTTGTTGTGCGATACCCGCGATCGGATGGTCGGGGTTGCACCTTGGACAGCGTGTCCAGGTCGGCTGTGTCCGGGGGACAGGCCTCTACGGCGCGGTTGCCGTGTGTTCTTACTTCGGTAGGTGGTACTAGCGTGGTTTGGTAGCTTCGTCTGCGTGATCGAGGTGTACCTTCCGGTACAGTAGGAGTAGCTGTAGTGCCGAGTTTTTGACCGGCCACCGGTCTGCTGTTCCTGTTGTAGTCGTAGATCTCCTTTCCGCTACCGCCGTTGTTTCCGGTTGGGGTTCCGCGGGATCCCTGCTGAGTCTCTGTTTTGGAGACTCATTCCCTGCTTTCCAGGTGCAGCGGTTCTTCCTCGTGGTTCGAGGGTGCGGAGCGGAGGTTCTCAGTTGCCAGCTTGCCGGGCCGAGTGTTCACTTGGCATGTGGTACGTTTTACTGCTTTAGACTGTACTTTCTGTTGGACTGGACTCTATTGTAGCTGTAGTTGTTCTTTCTTTCAGCTTGTTGTTGTTGGTTGTCCTGCTTTATTTCCTATTTCTTTGTGCCTCCACTCTCCTTTTAGCCCTTCCGAGCCCTCCCGGCTCGTGGGCGGCGGTGCGAGTCTCGGGTTATCGGGTCTTCCCGGTAATCGGATTCTCGGGTCGTTACACGATGCGTGTTCATTATGCATACATAGTCAATGCAGGGTTAATTGTCTAGGCTTGTGCATTTCATAACTATGTTTCATGGTGGCCATAAGTTTGTGAATGCCTAGACTCATGCATGTTCAAGGAATAAAGTCTGTACAGAGTTTTGCCTAGACTACATCAACTCAAGTCTGTATATTCGTTAATGACAAGTTTGTACAACCTCCGTTGTTTCACTCGACTAGTCAGTACAGCCAGTGCTCTTCATGCATATGCATTGTTTTATCTCGCACATACACCAAGTCTGCACATGGTTGCTTTGATGACTTAGCAAGTCTATACATTCATGAGCATAGTCAGTGCATTCAGTTGTCTCATGCATATACAAAGTCTGCACATTCTCTGCTGATATGCCCGTGCATCATTTTAGCAAGTCTGTACATCGCTTGCACATTACACACAAAGTCTGTACACTCGTTGATGATATGCCCGTGCATCATTTTAGCAAGTCTGTACATCGCTTGCACATTGCACACAAAGTCTGTACACTCGTTGATGGCATGCCCGTGCATTCATTATCAATGTGCATATTTTATTATATGCATACTGCATTACATGTTATAAAGTCTGTACATGCTTTGTTCAAATCTCAAACTTACTCAATGCATCATTTTCTCTCCTTTCAGATTAATTCACACTGATAATAAGTCTGTTCTAACAGGACTGCTGCTCGAGGAGATTAATAAGGACACGTGATCCAAGAATGGAGATGGCTCAGGATCGTGACACGTGTAATCCAGCAGGCTGAAATGCTGCCACGCGGTCAAGGTGCTAGGGCGGGAATTCGTGGAAGACACACGCCCACCTACCTGCTGCTGCTATAAAAAGGAAGCGTCTCCTTCAAGTGAAAGGTGTGGAAAATGATGATCAGAGTGATCGAAGTAAGGGGGTAGTGTAATACCCCAAATTCTTTTAGAAATTAATTAGAAATTTATTTAAATTTAATTAGAAATTATTTGAATTTATTTAAATTAATGAGCATTAATTCGAAATTAATTAGATTAATTCTTTAATAAATAGAATAAGTCACATTTCGACTATTTTATAAAAATCCACAAAAATCATATTCTTGTAGAATCAATTGCGTTTAACAATTTTATCTTCTATGACTAAGCCTAATAAAATCATTAACTAGGCCGAATCAGTGGGATTAGTCAAATTTTCACACTTACCTAACCAAATTCGTGCTCAATAGTAACCACCACCTTAAAACATCAAATTCGAGCTCATTTCTCAACCAAATTAGGTGATTCCAGGGGCAAATGAAAGGTATTAAAGAGAGGATCATTTTCCCTCTCATAATGCCACGAAATTTTGAGCTTATGGGGAGCATTTGGTCGCGCATGGGCTAGGTCAACTTTGGCGGCGGCGGTTTGAACACGCCACTTCAAGGGACGATTTCTCCCTTCCTGGAAGGATCCAGAATGAGTATGACCTATTAAAAAAAAGCCCCATGTGTCTATTTTCATTTGGTAGCAGTGGTGTTCGCAGAGGATTCCGATCTAGAGAGATCTCTAGCGTTTATTGGAGGAGTGTCCGAGTTCGTGGGTTTTTCTTTGGCCCTCTTTGTTCCTTCGATTAAGGTAGGTACCCTCGACCAAAATCTGCACATGAGTATACCATTTTGATCCTCTCGGAGAGCTCTTTCCATTGGTAGTAAAAGCCCCAAATTCTATTAGGTGTGGAGGGAGATCTCGTGGAAATAGTGAAGGGCTGTCAAATGGGCGTTCTTCGTTCTAACTTCTAAATCTCTCTTCGATTGAGATAGGTTATAACAGACCAAACTCTAATTAACATATATGGTTGTAATTAGCAGCATGTTAGCTTTCATTTGGCGTAGAAAACACTAAATTTTATGCATCATGTTTAGAGAATTTCTGATTTGAGTAAGAACATGTCTAGACGTGATTTATGATGTATTCTTTTGAGTTAAATCATGATTTCGAGTTATTAATCTTGATCCCCATATAGCATGTCATATATGGTTGGAATCAGCGTCGAGTAAGCTTTCTTTTGATATAGAAAGCCCCAATTTTTATAGACCATGCTTAGAGAATTTTGTGTTTGATTAGAAGCATGTTAAGACTAGGTTTTTAAGTGTTCTTCCTAGATAGGTTGTGATTTCGATTGATTTTTCGGTGAATTTAGGGTTCCAAACCCTTGTATTATGACCACAATATGTCCATCAAGAACCTAGGGGCATGGGTTAAGATCTCAGTCCAATTAGACCCCAATTGGGTGAGATTTTTCCGTTTTACGGAAGTCACGTTCGCGTCTACGAACGCAGGGGTCGACCCATTGGGTCGACCCATACACCCCGGGGGTCGACCCATTGGGTCGACCCATACACAGACAGGAGTCTATCCGTGCGAGGGTCGACCCAATGGGTCGACCCACACGCTGGCAGACCCCTGGTTTTCCAGGGGTCGACCCAATGGGTCGACCCATACACCCTGGATTTCCAGGGGTCGACCCATATGCTGCCAGACCCGATAGGCGTGTTTTCGACCCGAGGATCGATCCGGACCGTGAGGGGATCGACCCATTCAAGCCTAGTCCAATTGAAAATCATATTTTGAGGAACCAATGACCCATACATGCAACCCATTGATCTCAAATTAAGCCCGGCGTTCCTCAATCCAAAATTGAAGAACAAAGTGTATAAACCATCCCGATTACTATCTCCACTTCAACGCACACAATGGTTAATTAGAAACCCATATAATAAAATGGTAATTGTGAAAGTAAATTACTGTAATGTATTACTGTCTATTGTCATTATTGGCTTGTTCTAGTATCTTGAGTTACCATCTTGTAATTAACTTATCTCTTGAAATTGAGATTTCATAATAATTCATGAATCAAGGTATTTTGAAATGGCTGTTAGGAATCAATTAAAAGTCCTTATACCCCAGTAGATTGGACTAATAGTACACTAACAATCTTTATGGCATTACGGCCATTAAACTTAAAATGCTATCCCTTTGTGCGATTCTACCCTGACACACTATCCGGCGAGTTAGAATCCACCATTTTAAGACCCGTATGACCCGGCTACGACCTGGAAATTGTGACCAAATCGCTGAGTTATAAGTCACGGATCGACTTGGGCTAATCAGCACATGAGTAGCTCATAGTTGACCGCTTGTCTCCATGAACGGTCTAGTGTAGTCCGTATAAGTATCGTAATTGTGTCTTAAGGTCACGTACTGCTTACTTACCTGAACGGCAATGTCAACCGTTCATTCTTGACCTCGTGGACTGAATTTGGTCCAGTTCTTGTAATACGGCCAGTAGTAGCCGTATGTCCTGTCAAACGGCCCAGAAGTGACCGTATACCGAGTTTTTAAGTTAATGAATCCAAGGACAGGTTAGTCCTTTAAATCTTGAACTTCTGACAGAAATTCCTCTGATTAAATTGGCCATTTAACTTGACTGAATGTCTAGACAACGTGGGATCTTGGATCCAATAAATCAATGCCAACGCATCATAAGGGCCCGGTCTGGTCCTGGGGAGAGCGCCCGAAAAATTATTGAGCCCATGGGATGTTATAATGACATGGTGAGGCATTGCACCGAGTGCATGACTAGTGTGACGTCTATGACATGAAAATCTCTTGTTACTCTTGTTACTTGATCGTGCTTGAAATGATGTTTAAATTACTTGCTTGTTGTCTAATTCTCTATTACTATCTCCTGTTGTAAATTCTTGTACTTGTTATCTTGTTAATTCTTGTCATCATATATTTCTTGACCTTGCAAGATCTTTTATTACGTTGTTTCATTGTATCGTCATTTATTTCTTTTATTAGCATGGCATATGAAAATGTAATTAAATTGCTAATCACGTAAACTTGCCTGTTATTTCCTACTGAGCGTCAGCTCATAGTTGTTGTTTCCCCCCTTTCTAGGCTGTTCAGGTGATGATGCGCATACCGATGGGGAAGGGCAGGAGTGATATCTTTGAGTGCACCAGTTCTAGAGTTGGAGTTGGCATAGTTATCCTACTTGTAATTGTGCCTTAGAGTGTGTTTAGTTTCAGTTATGATATTATTGATTGAGTTGTTATTGTCTCAGTTTGTATTAAGTTGGTTTAATGATATTGTACTAGATTTGGAATATTTCATGATCAATAAGTTATCTCTTTTCTTAGCACCTGTGTAATTGTTTAGTTTAGAATATTTATATGATTTCTAGCTAGTTTCTAACTGTACGACCCGATATTCCGTGTCGGGGCATGACAGTTTAGTTGGTATCAGAGCCCTAGGTTTAATATTCCTAGGTGTTCCATAGTTCTAGGTTTTCTAAGTTCTAGGGTTCTAAGTGTTATCATAGGACCCATAACATTGGTATAAGTCTAAGGACCCGACCTTGTGAGATTTGGGTAGAAACTTAGGTTAAGTCCATACCTTAATTACAATATTATCTATTCTTAATGAACCTAAGTGATCTATTCCACGTGTAGGCTTTGGCAATGGCAGCAGATCGTGCGGAATGGAGGAACTTACAGCGCACGGTTCAATGCCTTACTCAGGTTTTGCAACAAGTAGCTCAAGCAGGAGCTGCAAACCATGGCACTGGCGATTTATATCGAACTTTCGGGGGATGAATCCACCGAGATTTGCGGGCTCGACTGACCCTGATGAAGTCGAGCATTGGCTAGATGAGATGGGAAGGATATTTGAAGTAATGCAATGTAGCAATCAAGAACGTGTCCTTCTCTCGACCTTTCAACTTGAACGTGATGCAAGAACATGGTGGGAATCAGTAAAAGCGACTCTCGGTGATCAGCAAGTCACATGGGAGGAGTTCGAGGAATTCTTCAATGGCAAATATTTTTCTGATAGAGTGCAAGAGAAGAAGGCAGCGGATTCGCGGCCTTGAAGCAGCGAAGTTTATCTGTGGCAGAATATGAAGCTCAGTTTTCTCAGCTTTCTCGTTATGCTACTCACTTAATATCCACCGAGAAAATGAAGGCTAAACGCTTTCTTAATGGACTGAGGCTGCATTATATCAATCAACTGGCACCGATGGAAATTTCGACTTATTCCGAGATGGTGAGGAAAGCTCAAGTCCTGGAAGACACTTTAGAAATGACGGAGAGAATCCGTGGAAAGGGAACAAAGAAGGAACAACCTACGGGTTCCAGGAATATCAAACCCGGGTACAGCAAGAAGAGGCCTATTAATGGACCTGGTTCGTGGAGTGGTTCTGGATCGTGGAAGGGCAAGATGTCGAAGCATGAAGACAAGAAGCCTGGCCCTATTGTTCCATTTAAGGGCGTGTGCAAGTTTTGTGATCGTCCTGGTCACAGGATGGAGGAGTGCTGGCGTAAGCTGGGCGCCTGTTTGCGATGTGGAAGTAAGGAGCACCGTATCCCTAATTGTCCTCTTTTATCGGAGCAAGCTACCCCGGTAAAACCACAAGGCATCAGAAAGCCGCAAGGCAAGCTCCAAGCTTTGCACGCAGATGAAGCAGGAACCGCCGAGGATGGTGGACTCGTCGAAGGTACTCTTATTATTCTCGACAAGCCAGCATTTGTTCTTTTTGATACTGGTGCCACACATTCATTTATTTCTCGGAGATTTACTAAGTCTTTAGCTATAGAACCTATTTTGATGAATTCTTCGTTAGAAATATCAACACCTATTGGTTCTAGATCAGCAATTCAGTATTTCTATCCTTCTAGTAAGGTTATGATTGATGAACAGAATTTTCCAGCCGATTTAGTCTGCATGGACATGAAGGATTATGATGTAATCCTAGGAGCAGATTGGTTAGCTAGATACGAGGTAAATGTTCACTGCAGTTCTAGCTCTGTGTCTTTTACTAGGTACCCTGGACTTTCTTTTGTGGGAGTTAAGCACCATAACTCCGTATCACTTATCTCGGCTCTTCGAGCTGATAAACTGATGAGACGAGGATGCGAGACTTTTCTAGCCTTCGTCCATGCTACCCCTGAGCAGCAGATTGAGATTAACATTTCTGTTGTCCGAGATTTTCTTGATGTCTTTCCAGAGGAACTACCAGGACTTCCGCCTGAGCGGGAAGTTATCTTCTCTATTGATCTCATTTCTGGCTCATTTCCGATTTCCAAAGCTCCTTATCGTATGTCTTCTGCGGAGCTGAGGGAATTGAAGCAACAGTTGATGGAATTACTTGAAAAGGGTTTCATTCGTCCAAGTACTTCTCCTTGGGGAGCCCATGTATTATTCGTCCGGAAGAAAGATGGTTCGATGAGGTTGTGCGTCGATTATCGGTAATTGAACCAGCAAACTATCAAGAACAAATATCCATTACCGAGGATTGACGAATTATTTGATCAGATAGCGGGAGCTCAGTATTTTTCTAAGATCGATCTTCGATCTGGGTATCATCAGTTACGGATTAAGGAAGAGGATATCTATAAAACAGCTTTCCGTAGTAGGTATGGTCATTTTGAATTTGTCGTTATGCCTTTTGGTCTAACGAATGCACCAGCAGCTTTCATGCAGTTGATGAACAATATATTTCGGCCCTATCTTGATCAATGGGTCGCGGTGTTCATTGATGACATCCTGATTTATTCTAAGAATGAAGAGGAGCATGCTGAGCATCTAAGGATGGCATTGCAACTGTTGAGAGATCATCAGCTATATGCCAAGTTCAGTAAATGTGATTTCTGGCTGCAAGAGGTGTCCTTTCTAGGACATATTATCACAAGAGATGGTATTTCTGTTGATCCTTCGAAGGTGGAGGCAGTGAAGAATTGGGATCAGCCTACCAGTGTGACTGAAGTTAGAAGTTTCCTAGGCCTGGCGGGCTACTACAGAAGATTTATCTAAGATTTCTCTATAATTGCGGTACCTATGACAAGATTAACCCGCAAGGAGAACAAATTTGATTGGTCCGAAGATTGCCAGCGAAGCTTTCAGACTTTGAAGGAATGTTTAACTACTGCACATGTATTGGCTTTACCTTCTGGTGAAGGAGGTTTTGTCGTATACACTGATGCTTCAGGTATTGGTTTAGGCTGTGTACTCATGCAGCATGGGAAAGTGATTGTCTATTCTTCTAGGCAGTTGAGGAAGCATGAAGAGAATTATCATGTTCATGATTTAGAACTTGCAGCAGTCGTGTTTGCTTTAAAGATATGGAGGCATTACTTGTATGGAGAAACAATCACAGTATTTTCAGATCACAAGAGTCTGAAATATTTATTTTCTCAGAAGGAACTCAATATGAGGCAGAGAAGATGGTTGGAGTACTTGAAGGACTTCGACTTCTCGATTGAGTATCATCCTGGAAAAGGTAATGTTGTGGCAGATGCATTAAGCCGGAAGCCTATACCTAGATTGTCAAGTCTCATGTTACAAGAGTGGAAGCTACTGGAACAATTAGCTAGCCTGGATCTTAATGTTGACAATGATCGGGTTATGATTGCACAGATTCGACTTAAGCCCGAATTGTTGATGGAAATCAAATCTTTGCAAGATAATGATCCCGAGCTAGTAGAGATCAAAGGAAGCTTGAGCAGCAGACCTGACTTCACGATGGCTGACGATGGAAGATTATTATTCCAGGGTAGAACTTGTGTACCTGATGAAGCTGAGTTAAAGAACAAGATTCTGGAGGAGGCTTATAGATCCAAATACACCATTCATCCTGGAGGCACTAAAATGTTCAAGGATTTGAAGAGATCCTTTTGGTGGCCGAATATGAAAAGGGAAGTTGCAGACTTCGTGAGTAGATGCTTGGTTTGTCAGCAAGTCAAGGCTGAACATTTCAGACCGGCAGGAAAGTTGAAACCACTCGACATACCCCAATGAAAGTGGGAAAGTATTGGCATGGACTTCATTATGGGTCTACCTAGGACTCGTGGTGGATTTGATGCAATATGGGTGATTGTCGATCGATTGACAAAGTCAGCTCATTTCTTACCCATTAAGTCCAAATGGACAGTTGATGTATTGGCTACTTTGTATTTGAAGGAAGTGGTAAGGCTCCATGCTATACCAGTCAGCATTGTGTCTGATAGAGATCCCAGATTTACTTCACATTTCTGGAAGGAACTACAAGCGTCTTTGGGTACTCGTCTGAATTTCAGTACTGCCTTTCATCCACAGACAGATGGACAGACTGAAAGAACCAACCAGATAGTGGAAGATATGCTTAGAGCCTGCATGATCGATTTTGGAGGCAGTTGTAGTGACCATTTGGCTTTGATTGAATTCACCTACAACAACAATTATCAATCCAGCATTCAAATGGCTCCTTTTGAAGCATTGTATGGAAGAAGTTGTCGTTCCCCATTGTGTTGGGACGAGGTAGGTGAAAAGCAATGGCTTGGACCGGATCTTATTTCAGAATCATCACAGAACATCCGTATTATCTGAGACCGGTTACAAGTGGCTCAATCAAGACAGAAGAGTTATGCCGACAATAGAAGAAGGGCATTGGAATTTCAAGTTGGCGAGCATGTATTTCTGAAAGTCTCTCCTACAAGAGGGATTCGAAGATTTGGCATTCATGGCAAACTGAGTACGAGATATATTGGTCCGTTCGAGATTCTGGATAGAGTGGGAGAGGTTGCTTACAGATTGGCATTACCGCCTCAATTGTCAGGCGTACATAATGTTTTACACGTGTCTATGTTACGGAAATATGTGTACGACCCCACTCACATCATTCAGCATGTGGATTTCGAATTGAAGGAAGATTTGACCTATGAAGAAAGACCTATCAAGATTCTGGATCGGAAGCAACAGCAACTCCGAATCGTTCCATACCTATGGTCAAAATTCAGTGGAGTCGGCGTGGAGCTGAGGAAGCTACTTGGGAGTCTGAAGATACTATGCGGAAGCGGTATCCTGACTTATTCTAGGTGAGCTAGTCTTTCCCTATCTCTGTATTAAAGTGCAGTGAATTTGGAGGACTAAATTCTTTAAGTGGGGGAGGGTGTAATACCCCAAATTCTTTTAGAAATTAATTATAAATTTATTTGAATTTAATTAGAATTATTTGAATTTATTTGAATTAATGGGAATTAATTCGAAATTAATTAGATTAATTCTTTAATAAATAGAATAAGTCACATTTCGACTATTTTATAAAAATCCACAAAAATCATATTCTTGTAGAATCAATTGCGTTTAACAATTTTATCTTCTATGACTAAGCCTAATAAAATCATTAACTAGGCCGAATCAGTGGGATTAGTCAAATTTTCACACTTACCTAACCAAATTCGTGCTCAATAGTAACCACCACCTTAAAACATCAAATTCGAGCTCATTTCTCAACCAAATTAGGTGATTCCATCAAATTAGAGAGGATCATTTCCCTTCTCATAATGCCACGAAATTTTGAGCTTATGGGGAGCATTTGGTCGCGCATGGGCTAGGTCAACTTTGGCGGCGGCGGTTTGAACACGCCACTTCAAGGGACGATTTCTCCCTTCCTGGAAGGATCTAGAATGAGTATGACCTATTAAAAGAAAGCCCCATGTGTCTATTTTCATTTGGTAGCAGTGGTGTTCGCAGATGATTCCGATCTAGAGAGATCTCTAGCGTTTATTGGAGGAGTGTCCGAGTTCGTGGGTTTTTCTTTGGCCCTCTTTGTTCCTTCGATTAAGGTAGGTACCCTCGACCAAAATCTACACATGAGTATACCATTTTGAACCTCTCGGAGAGCTCTTTCCATTGGTAGTAAAAGCCCCAAATTCTATTAGGTGTGGAGGGAGATCTCGTGGAAATAGTGAAGGGCTGTCAAACGGGCGTTCTTCGTTCTAAGTTCTAAATCTCTCTTCGATTGAGGTAGGTTATAATAGACCAAACTCTAATTAACATATATGGTTGTAATCAGCAGCATGTTAGCTTTCATTTGGCGTAGAAAGCCCTAAATTTTATGCATCATGTTTAGAGAATTTCTGATTTGAGTAAGAACATGTCTAGACATGGTTTATGATGTATTCTTTTGAGTTAAATCATGATTTCAAGTTATCAATCTTGATCCCCATATAGCATGTCATATATGGTTGGAATCAGCGTCGAGTAAGCTTTCTTTTGATATAGAAAGCCCCAATTTTTATAGACCATGCTTAGAGAATTTCGTGTTTGATTAGAAGCATGTTAAGACTAGATTTTTAAGTGTTCTTCCTAGATAGGTTATGATTTCGATTGGTTTTCCGGTGAATTTAGGGTTCCAAACCCTTGTATTATGACCCTAATATGTCCATCAAGAACCTAGGGGCATGGGGTTAAGATCTCAGTCCAATTAAACCCCAATTGGGTGAGATTTTTCCGTTTTACGGAAGTCACATTCGCGTCTGCGAACGCAGGGGTCGACCCATTGGGTCGACCCATACACCCCGGGGGTCGACCCATTGGGTCGACCTATACACAAACAGGAGTCTGTCCGTGCGAGGGTCGACCCAATGGGTCGACCCACATGCTGGCAGACCCCTGGTTTTCCAGGGGTCGACCCAATGGGTCGACCCATACACCCTGGATTTCCAAGGGTCGACCCAATGGGTCGACCCATATGCTGCCAGACCCGATAGGCGTGTTTTCGACCCGAGGATCGATCCGGACCGTGAGGGGATCGACCCATTCAAGCCTAGTCCAATTGAAAACCATATTTTGAGGAACCAATGACCCATACATGCAACCCATTGATCTCAAATTAAGCCCGGCGTTCCTCAATCCAAAATTGAAGAAATGATCCAAGTGTATAAACCATCCCGATTACTATCTCCACTTCAACGCACACAATGGTTAATTAGAAACCCATATAATAAAATGGTAATTGTGAAAGTAAATTGATGTAATGTATTACTATCTATTGTCATTATTGGCTTGTTCTAGTATCTTGAGTTACCATCTTGTAATTAACTTATCTCTTGAAATTGAGATTTCATAATAATTCATGAATCAAGGTATTTTGAAATGGCTGTTAGGAATCAATTAAAAGTCTTATACCCCAGTAGATTGGACTAATAGCACACTAACAATCTTTATGGCATTACGGCCATTAAGCTTAAAATGCTATCCCTTTGTGCGATTATACCCGGACACACTATCCGGCGAGTTAGAATCCGCCATTTTGAGACCCGTATGACCCGGCTACGACCTGGAAATTGTGACCAAATCGCTGAGTTATAAGTCACGGATCGACTTGGGCTAATCAGCACATGAGTAGCTCATAGTTGACCGCTTGTCTCCATGAATGGTCTAGTGTAGTCCGTATAAGTATCGTAATTGTGTCTTAAGGTCACGTACTGCTTACTTACCTGAACGGCACTGTCAACCGTTCATTCTTGACCTCGTGGACTGAATTTGGTCCAGTTCTTGTAATACGGCCATTAGTAGCCGTATGTCCCGTCAAACGGCCCAGAAGTGACCGTATACCGAGTTTTTAAGTTAATGAATCCAAGGACAGGTTAGTCCTTTAAATCTTGAACTTCTGACAGAAATTCCTCTGATTAAATTGGCCATTTAACTTGACTGAATGTCTAGACAACATGGGATCTTGGATCCAATAAATCAATGCCAACGCATCATAAGGGCCCGGTCTGGTCCTGGGGAGAGCACCCGAAAAATTGTTGAGCTCATGGAATGTTATAATGACATGGTGAGGCATTGCACCGAGTGCATGACTAGTGTGACGTCTATGACATGAAAATCTCTTGTTACTCTTGTTACTTGATCGTGCTTGAAATGATGTTTAAATTACTTGCTTGTTGGCCAATTCTCTATTACTATCTCCTGTTGTAAATTCTTGTACTTGTTATCTTGTTAATTCTTGTCATCATATATTTCTTGACCTTGCAAGATCTTTTATTACGTTGTTTCATTGTATCGTCATTTATTTCTTTTATTAGCATGACATATGAAAATGTAATTAAATTGTTAATCACGTAAACTTGCCTGTTATTTCCTACTGAGCATCAGCTCATAGTTGTTGTTTCCCCCCTTTCCAAGTTATTCAGGTGATGATGCGCATACCGATGGGGAGGGGTAGGAGTGATATCTTTGAGTGCACCAGTTCTAGAGTTGGAGTTGGCATAGTTATCCTACTTGTAGTTGTGCCTTAGAGTGTGTTTAGTTTCAGTTATGATATTATTGATTGAGTTGTTATTGTCTCAGTTTGTATTAAGTTGGTTTAAGGATATTGTACTAGATTTGGAATATTTCATGATCAATAAGTTATCTCTTTTCTTAGAACTTGTGTAATTGTTTAGCTTAGAATATTTATATGATTTCTAGCTAGTTTCTAACTGTACGACCCGATATTCCGCGTCGGGGTGTGACAGGTAGCCAGACAGAAGCAGAGAGAGCCAGCAGAAGAAGAAAAAGAGAGAACAGAAGAGAAAGAAGAGAGCTCGAGAAAGAAAGAGTGAGCAGTAAAGAAGAAGAAGAAGAAGAAAGAGAGATCGAGAGTTTAGAAGAAGAAGAAGAGAGTCATCTGAAGTTTTGTCTATACTGGACCATGGATCAAATCCAGGCCAGTCAGCTCTTTGAGAGCCACCTTGTGTTTTATCGTCTACAGCTTTCTGTTGCTGTGTCCTTTCCATATCTTGTTTTTCTTTTGAACCTTTATTCAAGCTGTTAGTCAGCAGAGCTAAGCTGTATTGCTCAGCGTTGCAGAGGAGGATTCCTCTGGTCAGCAAGCTGTGTTGCTCAGCGGGCGAGGTGGATACCTCAGACAGCAAGTTGTGATGCTCAGCTATTTGTAGGCAAGCTGTGAGGCCCAGCCGTTCAAGTTGTGAGTCAGCGGGAAGCCACACTCGGGTTTGAGTGTGGGGTGGACGTAGGTCTGTGGACCGAACCACCTAAAAATTCCTTCGTGCATCGTGGTTTGAATGCTTACTGTCTGCTTCCTTTAGATGAATGCCTAGGCATGATCTGTCTTTCTATGCCCAGTGAGCCAATTGATTGAACACATCGCTGTATTTCAGTTTCGATAGAACTGAATCTGTTTTAAATTTCACATCTCTGAGTGTTCTGAGTTTTTAATTGGGAGTAATTTTTAAGGATAGATTCATTCACCCCTCTCTGAATCCATCGCACCAGTCTCAACAATTGGTATCAGAGCGGGTTTCTGTACATTCAGATCCAACGATCTGCAGAGGATCCTGCTGTTTAAGGTGCTCTCATGTTGCTGTCTGTTCGGTTTTGATCGAGGGATTTTGGTGCATTCATCTGTGATTGCTTTGTGTGCTAAGGCTGTTCTTCTATCTTTCTATATGGCTTGTCCTTGCGTTTTTGATGGTTCTAACTTCAGCAAGTGGTTGGGAGGTCTCTACGTCTACATGAATTCCATTGACCCGAGTCTATGGAAACTCGTATCGAAAGGCCCACATAAGTTGCCCCGAAATGAGACCAAGTGGTCTAGTGAGGATAGATCAAAGAACCGTGATAATATCACAGTTCTTAATATCTTGAGAGCTGTGGTTAATATTGATATATATCCTTTTGCTCTCAGGTGCGCTTCTGGAAAAGAAATTCTGGATAGAATCACGGCTGCAAATGGGGAACACGAAGAGGAATGTCTGATGGCCAACCGGAGTAATCATAGCAGTAGTAACTTTAATGAAGATTCATCATCTCAGGTAAGCTCCGGATCAGAAGAACCGTCATTTGATGAATTGGTAGAAATGTATGAAAACTTGTTAGAAGAATACAAATCTCTTAAGACTGAAAAGAGAAAAATGAAAAGGGAGATTGTAGCAACCCTGATGAAATAAAAAGGAATAAATAAATCAAAATAGATTAAAAGATTTTGGAATAAAAAGAATTAAACCCTGATGAAAATAACGCCTCAAGAAAAGGCGCTAATTTACAAGAAAACGCCCTTACCTAAGCCGTGTTTTTAAGAAAGGACGCCCACACGTCAAGGCGTCAAATTTCAAACGACCAAAATAAATAAAAAGGGCAAGTTAGCGTAACGTCCCTTGCGTGGACGCGTTTCAACAAGAAACGACGCTTGACAAGGCGTCAATTTAAATTCGACGCCCTGACCTAGGTCGTTAATTCAGTTCGAGTTTCGTTCGACCCAGGAGTCTATCCAGGGTAAGTTGATAACTATGAGAAAGAGTTCGAATGTAGTAATAACTCTATCTTGGAAGTATTACTTCCAATCAAACACTAACCCTATTAGGGTTCTAAGGATCCTATAAAAACCCTTGCCGATCGAACCCTAAAGCTATTTGGTCGATCTGCTGCTGCTACGGTACGTAAAGAACATCAGTTCTTATCTCTTTTCTTTCGGTTGCATGAAGAATCACTGATTCTTCATCTTCTTCTCTTCTTACAGGTTGAAGAAGACGAACGTGAGAAGAACAAAGGGTAAGTTCTTCTTTCTTCCACCTTCAATCAAGTATTATGAAGATAATACTAATGATCGTATATATATGTTCTCTGTAGGAAAGTCATCTTAACCTACTAAAGAACGTGGGTTCTTCATCGGCGAACGTCTGCACCTGATCGTGCCGAAAAGAAAACCTGTCGATAATCTACACCAAGACCTCTGCCCTTTCATCCTACTCTGTTGATAACAGAGTACCGTGTCTTCATCAGTTCGCCAGTTAATCATCAAAAAGGTAGGTTTTCTCAAGCAACGTAGCCCAAACAAGTTAAATTCATAGTAACACATCATGCATGTCATGTATATAAGTTTCCTGATAGTTTCTACACGTTTCTGTAATATTTTTGCAAGAGACGCCCGTGTCCAGGGCGCTACTTTAAAGAAACGACCTGCACGAGGTCGTCAATTACAGATTTGACGCCCTGCCCTGTAGGCGTTAATCTCATGAAAATCACATGTAATTAATAATTGATCCACGTTTAAAAAATTTAATAGATATGAAATATCCAATCTAATATATATTGCATGACTCGACCTGTGAATCCCTGCTAATTTTCTGTCATGATCATGTCTCTTGTCTCTTGGAATTTTATTTCCTGAAATTTCTTGAATTCACGACCCTGTATAGGTCGTCTATCACTTGACTAACGCCCCTGTGCAGGACGTGAATTAAAAAGTAACGCCCATGTCCAGGGCGTGTTTTGAGAAAATTCTGAAAATATATACTTTGTAAAAATAGAAGGAAAGAATGGACGAACACTGATTGCGTCGTCAAATTGTAAATAAACGCCCTTCACCAAGGCCCGTTTTTGGTAAAATACTGAAATATTGAAATTTTGCAAAAAAAGTAAAATAGATAAACGCCTTGACGGAAGGCGTTAATTACTTGAGTAGTGACTTTATTTAAGTCGTTATTTTCCTGTAAAAATATTTTTGCCTGTTTCTGATAACCGATGGTTTCAGTATATCTATATATATGTATATCGGCACTATATCTCCACTCCGTGAGTATAGTCCCACGTTTCATGATGTTTTATCGATCACCCTCAATTCTCATTGACATACAAGCTCTCCATTGGACATTCCGTTCCTTTGGACTAGCGAGTTAGTCATAGAGACCTCCGTAAGACTCCTCGAGCCTTGGATTCCCTCAAGGCCGACTGAGCTGGTGGTACCCTAAAAACCCATTACACTATTGAATGCCATGTCACTCTAAAGAAACATGGTATACCGGCCCTTATGATATGCAAAGAGTATATCATGAGAATTCTAAATGGGATGATGATATCATGCCATTTGTTGATGTTCTTGTGGACCTCAATTCTATAATAAGAATGAGGGTATCTTGCATTTGATATACTGTTCATGTGGACCTCAATTGTCATGGTACCCGAGTTAAGGGAACCTAATTCCACCTAGTTTCATCGTTCATCGTGATTGTACCGTTGTTATCGCCTATCTATGTCCAATGTCGTATTTTTGGACTCCATTCTCTCAAAGTTATCCTACGTGTCTACAAGTTTAAATTGTTGAAATTCCATATTGGCTATATATATATACAAGAGTGGATGTCAAAATACATGATAAATGCCTGCGCATTTAGGGCCCGATCTGGTCCTGGGAGGAGCACCCGAAAGTACTTGTGCCCATGGGAGTTGAATGATAAGGTATCTGGCATTATACCGAGTGCATGACTAGCTTGATTGGACATTCCACACAAATCTTGTACTTGACTCGTACTTGACATGACATGAATTGCGTGACCCGAAAAAGGGTAATTACTTGCTTGTTTGATACATGATAGCCAAAGTTCTTGATATGACTTGCTAAAAAGTACTTGCTTGAATATCTTGTTATCTTTTCTTGAAAGCTCATGACTAGCTCATCTTGCTGTCTTATTGATAATTCTCTCTCTATCTTGTCGTTTTATACGAGCATGCATAGCTATAGTACATACATGAAAGATGTAATTATTTAAACCCCTTGCTAGCGCTTGAGATATAATTTCCTACTGAGCGTTCGCTCACTCCGTGTTTGTCCCTTACTTTTCAGGTAAGTCCGACGAAGAAGGTCAATCTGATGGGAAAAGTCAAGAGTGAAAGAGCTAGAGCTTTTCCAAGTGTCATCTAGTCTTTTTCCTATTTTCTTGAGTCAACTATGTACTTTTCCTTTTTAATTGAATAGAGTATTGGATTTGTAATAGTCTATCCATTATGAAATAAAGGATTGGGTTATCTTTACTTTTGCGCATCTCTGTTTTGGTGTCGAATACACTACTACTCTGATTGACATGATTGATATAAACTCGTCACGCATCTCCGGATATCTTCCGCTCTCGGGGCGTGACAGTTTTTGTGGTATCAGAGCTTAGGGTATTCAATTCCTAGGAAAACCCAAGTCCAAGGATATGTTCAAACCTTTAACCAGTGAGATTGGGTAGAACCAAGGGTTAAAGTTAACATAGAATACTAGTCTTTAAGATACAAATCACGTATTAATCTAGTTATTATAATTGTAGGATAATGGCTGCCGAACGTGCTCAATGGCGCAACATGCAGCGTACACTGTAAGGCATGACTCAAGTGCTACAACAAGTAACACAAGGAGGTGGACAACGAGCAGGAAGTCTCCACCAGACTTTCAAGAACATGAACCCGCCCAAGTTCACGGGTTCTACTGATCCAGATGACGCTGAACACTGGATTAGGGAAACAGAATGAATATTCCGTGTTATGCAATGCACGGATCAAGATAAGGTCTTATTAGCTACTTTTCAGTTAGAAAGGGATGCTAGATGCTGGTGGGAATCAATAGAGGCTACTATAAATCAAGATCAGGTTTCGTGGGAAGAATTCGTTGAACACTTCAACGCGAAATATTTCTCGGACCGAGTTCAGGAAAAGAAGGCTGCAGAATTTGCTGCATTAAAGCAACGATCTTTGTCAGTGGCCGAGTATGAGGCCCAATTCTCTAGATTGTCTCGGTATGCCAAGCATCTAGTTAGCACCGAGAAAATGAAAGCTAGGAGGTTTCTTAATGGGCTCAGGCCCCAAGCTATTACTCAACTGGCGCCGATGGACATTCAAGTCTACTCGGAGATAGTACGTCGAGCTCAACTATTAGAAGATGCCACGGAACTGTCTGATAGGATTCGTGGTAAGGATAAGAAGGAACAAGTTACAGGATCGGGTTCCTTTAAACCCAACTTCAAGAAAAGGCCTAGCAATGGAGGAGCATCCTCATAAGACCAAAAGTTCAAGAAGACCAAGCCCTTCTCTATCACCACTACCTCTCCAAATACAGTGTGCAAACATTGTGATAAAGCGGGTCATAGAGCAGAAGAATGCTGGAGGAAACTAGGAGCATGTCTCCGTTGTGGGAGTCGTGAGCATCGGATTCCCGATTTCCCATTACTTAACGATCAAGCCGTTGACGGAAAGCGCCCAGTAACCAAGAATGCTCGTCTTCATGCAATCAAGGAGACCGAGCAAGAAGAAGAAGGCGGCTTAGTGGAAGGTACATTGAAAGTTTTTTTCCAAGAATGCATATGTCTTAATTGATACTGGTGCATCGCATTCTATTATTTCTAAGAAGTTTGCTGACCCATTATCCCTAGAACCGGAATAGATAAAGTTAGTTTTATCTACTCCTCTGGATGATGAGACTGATATTACACATCATTACCAAAACTGCGAAGTATTGGTTCAGGGTAGAAATCTCCATATTGATCTCATATGTTTAGATCTGAAAGAATATGATGTTATACTAGGGGCAGATTGGTTATCCAAGTATCAGGCAACGGTTGATTGCCGCAATAGTAAGGTTACATTCAAAGAATTTCCAGAACTAATCTTGACTAGCCCCAAGGGTCGGAGTAGATCCCCTCTTATTTTAGCTCTCCGAGCTAGCAAGCTCATCAGGAAAGGATGTGCATCTTTCCTTGCCTTTGTCATAGTTAAAGAAGCTAAGGAAGCTAAGCTAGAAGACATTCCAGTGGTACAAGAATTTCCGGACGTGTTTCCGGAAGATTTGCCGGGATTACCCCCGCAAAGAGAAGTGGCCTTCACCATTGACTTAGTCCCTGGTGCTGGTCCGATTTCAAAGGCACCTTATAGGATGTCACCTGCTGAACTCAAGGAGTTAAAGGAGCAATTGATGAAACTCATTAAGAAAGGATTCCCTACAAGAAAAATCGCGGATAGCGACCGACCTAGCGGTCGCTATTCAGTCGTAGATCGGTCGCAAATCTGCATTGCGACCGAACAGAGACTATCTAGCGACCGAACATGTCGGTCGCTATATACTAGTCGCTATATAGCGACCGACATAATTCGGTCGCAGTATCAGTCGTTAACAGAGACCGATTATAATCGGTCGCCTGATCGGTCGCTAATTAAGTCGGTCTCAATTCGGTCGCTATTCGGTCTCTAATTATGTTGTATTTTTAAAAATAAAATTAACCTATTGGATTTATTCGGTCTCAATTCGGTCGCTAGTCGGTCGCCAAGTTTAATTATTTAATAAAAGAAATATAACGTATAGTCGCTATTCGGTCGCAATTCAGTCTCCATGCGGTCGCTAATTTCGCATTATTTTTTTTTTAAAAATTTATTTAAACTGATAAATAAATTACCTGATAAATAACAAATTCATAACATAAATATAAAATCAACTACACAGACAACAATATCGACAAATCTCAAATTCATCACATACAAGCACCTGATAAATAACAATTTCATAAAACAATAATAAATCAACTACACGGATCACAATCTCCACGAACCTCAAATTACACACAATTAAAATAAAATCACAAATTAATCATACATCCATAATAATAAAATGACAACATACACAACTAAAATAAAATCACAAATCCTCCACATATGTCTCATCCTGGTCGTCGTCTCGTCCAACATCATCCTGGTCGTCGTCTCGTCCAACATCTCGCGACGGATGATCCTGTATATCATTTAAAAAAATTATAATCAAATCCTTAATAAAGAAATCAAGCATTAACAAGACTTAATAAAGAAATCAAGCATTAACAAGAGTATGCCAATAGTTTAAGCCAGCTCATTTTCATATATATAAATACACACACACAATATAAGTTCAAATTTCATCTTGTATTTTAAAAATGAAGTTTGAGCGCCGAGCTCAAACCGGGCATCCGATTTGGATTCCGTCAGTTCTGACAAGTCACTTTCATCTCCCCGGTCGTATTGGAATGATCGGCACGGCCATCCGACCGGTATTTCGAATTTTAGACCCCCGGACCCGTCCTAACAGTTCATTTGAACTAAGTGTATTTTAAAAATGAAGTTTGAGCGCCGAGCTCAAACCGGGCATCCGATTTGGATTCCGTCAGTTCTGACAAGTCACTTTCATCTCCCCGGTCGTATTGGAATGATCGGCACGGCCATCCGACCGGTATTTCAGATTTTAGAACCAAATGCCCCGTCCTAACAGTTCATTTGAACTAAGTGTATTTTAAAAATGAAGTTTGAGCGCCGAGCTCAAACCGGGCATCCGATTTGGATTCCGTCAGTTCTGACAAGTCACTTTCATCTCCCCGGTCGTATTGGAATGATCGGCACGGCCATCCGACTGGTATTTCGAATTTTAGACCCCCGGACCCGTCCTAACAGTTCATTTGAACTAAGTGTATTTTAAAAATGAAGTTTGAGCGCCGAGCTCAAACCGGGCATCCGATTTGGATTCCGTCAGTTCTGACAAGTCACTTTCATCTCCCCGGTCGTATTGGAATGATCGGCACGGCCATCCGACCGGTATTTCAGATTTTAGAACCAAATGCCCCGTCCTAACAGTTCATTTGAACTAAGTGTATTTTAAAAATGAAGTTTGAGCGCCGAGCTCAAACCGGGCATCCGATTTGGATTCCGTCAGTTCTGACAAGTCACTTTCATCTCCCCGGTCGTATTGGAATGATCGGCACGGCCATCCGACCGGTATTTCGAATTTTAGACCCCCGGACCCGTCCTAACAGTTCATTTGAACTAAGTGTATTTTAAAAATGAAGTTTGAGCGCCGAGCTCAAACCGGGCATCCGATTTGGATTCCGTCAGTTCTGACAAGTCACTTTCATCTCCCCGGTCGTATTGGAATGATCGGCACGGCCATCCGACCGGTATTTCAGATTTTAGAACCAAATGCCCCGTCCTAACAGTTCATTTGAACTAAGTGTATTTTAAAAATGAAGTTTGAGCGCCGAGCTCAAACCGGGCATCCGATTTGGATTCCGTCAGTTCTGACAAGTCACTTTCATCTCCCCGGTCGTATTGGAATGATCGGCACGGCCATCCGACCGGTATTTCGAATTTTAGACCCCCGGACCCATCCTAACAGTTCATTTGAACTAAGTGTATTTTAAAAATGAAGTTTGAGCGCCGAGCTCAAACCGGGCATCCGATTTGGATTCCGTCAGTTCTGACAAGTCACTTTCATCTCCCCGGTCGTATTGGAATGATCGGCACGGCCATCCGACCGGTATTTCGAATTTTAGACCCCCGGACCCGTCCTAACAGTTCATTTGAACTAAGTGTATTTTAAAAATGAAGTTTGAGCGCCGAGCTCAAACCGGGCATCCGATTTGGATTCCGTCAGTTCTGACAAGTCACTTTCATCTCCCCGGTCGTATTGGAATGATCGGCACGGCCATCCGACCGGTATTTCAGATTTTAGAACCAAATGCCCCGTCCTAACAGTTCATTTGAACTAAGTGTATTTTAAAAATGAAGTTTGAGCGCCGAGCTCAAACCGGGCATCCGATTTGGATTCCGTCAGTTCTGACAAGTCACTTTCATCTCCCCGGTCGTATTGGAATGATCGGCACGGCCATCCGACCGGTATTTCGAATTTTAGACCCCCGGACCCGTCCTAACAGTTCATTTGAACTAAGTGTATTTTAAAAATGAAGTTTGAGCGCCGAGCTCAAACCGGGCATCCGATTTGGATTCCGTCAGTTCTGACAAGTCACTTTCATCTCCCCGGTCGTATTGGAATGATCGGCACGGCCATCCGACCGGTATTTCGAATTTTAGACCCCCGGACCCGTCCTAACAGTTCATTTGAACTAAGTGTATTTTAAAAATGAAGTTTGAGCGCCGAGCTCAAACCGGGCATCCGATTTGGATTCCGTCAGTTCTGACAAGTCACTTTCATCTCCCCGGTCGTATTGGAATGATCGGCACGGCCATCCGACCGGTATTTCAGATTTTAGAACCAAATGCCCCGTCCTAACAGTTCATTTGAACTAAGTGTATTTTAAAAATGAAGTTTGAGCGCCGAGCTCAAACCGGGCATCCGATTTGGATTCCGTCAGTTCTGACAAGTCACTTTCATCTCCCCGGTCGTATTGGAATGATCGGCACGGCCATCCGACCGGTATTTCGAATTTTAGACCCCCGGACCCGTCCTAACAGTTCATTTGAACTAAGTGTATTTTAAAAATGAAGTTTGAGCGCCGAGCTCAAACCGGGCATCCGATTTGGATTCCGTCAGTTCTGACAAGTCACTTTCATCTCCCCGGTCGTATTGGAATGATCGGCACGGCCATCCGACCGGTATTTCAGATTTTAGAACCAAATGCCCCGTCCTAACAGTTCATTTGAACTAAGTGTATTTTAAAAATGAAGTTTGAGCGCCGAGCTCAAACCGGGCATCCGATTTGGATTCCGTCAGTTCTGACAAGTCACTTTCATCTCCCCGGTCGTATTGGAATGACCGGCACGGCCATCCGACCGGTATTTCAGATTTTAGACCCCCGGACCCGTCCTAACAGTTCATTTGAAATAAGTGTATTTTAAAAATGAAGTTTGAGCGCCGAGCTCAAACCGGGCATCCGATTTGGATTCCGTCAGTTCTGACAAGTCACTTTCATCTCCCCGGTCGTATTGGAATGACCGGCACGGCCATCCGACCGGTAACTTATGACCTATGCTCCTTTGTATGAACTGCCCTTCCTTTGCTTAGAGGTGCTGTTCCTGGCTTCCTGCCATGACAGTTACCAGACTTTGGGGAGATCTTTTCACCTAAATTGGCATATTTTATTCATGTCTACATGTTACTTTCCTTATATTATTCTAGCTTTATGAATATTTATAGATCTGTATCCTCCCCCACTCAAGTGAATAGAATTTATACATATCTTTTCACTTTCAGTTCTAACCAAAATCTCTATACACCTATGGAAAATCCTGCAGAACAGTCTGCCTGTTGATTCTAATATCCAGAGGATAGGTGTAAGATGATATTTAGAGTTAAGAAAATGATATTTTCCCCTCCTCAATCTAAATTCTTATATTTTGTAAGATGATATTTAGAGTTAACAAATAGAAAATCAATCAAATAAAATACTTACCGGAGGCTGCTGTGCAGGAGGTGCAGGAGGTGCTCTACTACTATCAATTCCCAAGGATGTGAGCATCTGGGAGACGGTCTGAGCGACGATGGTTGAGATATTCTGAGAGATATTCTGAGAGACGGTCTCGTTGACGATCTGCCTAAACATATCTGGAGTCATGGTCGGGGCGGCACTGGAAGAACCATCTGGGGCTGCTGGTGTGGTAAATGGAGAGGTCGCATGTGAGACCGAACTCGAGCATGATGATAACACCCTAGTCGTGCCCAAGCTATGTCCAAAACCATAAACATGTCCAAACCCAAGGAAATAGATCATGGAGCATGAAAATAGGGTGAAAAATGAACCTGCACACAAAATCATGGTGTTGATTGTGTAAAGTACAATTATCATGCATAAATGAGAAAGGATACCCAAGTAAGGTAAGATCATCCTACTTGAAAAAAGGCTTATAAAATCATTCTGCACAAAAAATCATGTCTTGCCAGATTTAACCAACACAATCATAAATAAATTTGAAGGCATACAGTCCCCTGCAAATGCATCATCCAGCACAAAATGAACGGTGGAAAATGAATCGCCACCTAATTAAATATATTCATTGTCTTACGTAAACAACACTTACGAGAAATAAATGACAAAGAAAACTCAGGCAAATAGATCAACCGGTATGAAATATAGAGTGAGAAAACAATCTCCACGCATCCGGTCATTGGCTGCCTGATGTAAATAATGGGTTCCCAAATAAATGTGAAAGAAAAACCAACAACATAGAACATGCACCAAGATAAAGGGTGAAAAATCAAATTGCACACACTAGCCGATGGACTAAGTAATTAGGCGGTGTGCTAATTTTTTGAACTGGACCAAGAAAAATAAAATAGTCCCAAATAATTTTCTAATTCGATGAAAAATGAAACCCGCCCCCAAGTGAGAGCCCGAGTGAGCTTCTTAGAGAGAAGATCTAAAAGAGGTCTTGGGGGGATAGCTTGAGAGAGTTTCTTGTGAGAGGATTTGTTCCTCCAAGTTGGGGTGCTGACTTCTTTGTATATTTCTCCACATCTAGTGAAGTTCCACTGTCGCCGTCGCCCGTGGACGTAGGGGGTAACCTCCGAACCACGTAAATATGTGTTCCTATCTTGTGTGATTGTTCCTTCTTCTTCCTCCCTTCTTGTTGTGCGGATCGAGATCTTGAGAGGTCACTCTGTCCGTCGGAGTGGTCGTGTCATAACAAGGATCACTTCCTCAAATTTAATGGGATTGTGGATCAAATAAGTGGAAAGGTAAATGACTGTTGGATTATGAGAGACTTGGAAAGGTTAAACACTCCCGACTTCAAGACTACGGTCGATGTAATGATCATACTTCATCCAAAAGCAATTCCCACCTCAGGTTAATGAGCTCATGATCTCCTTCCCCATTTACAAAGCTTGCATGAAACAGTGGAGAGAAATAATTCATGCGCCCGGGATCAAATACATATTCACAGGTAAATGGTGGAATAATCATAATGTACTGCCAGAAACACTTGAAGTGGGCTGTACTCTGCTAGTTTACTTATATGGACATTGATCACAATGCATGATGGGTACACACCATGACACCATAGCACTATCATCATCATCCAGTCTTACGCCCAAGATTGAAATAAAAGCTATGTCAAATATAAACAGCAGAATGAGTATATTGATATTCACATGTATAATGGACAATATGGAAGAAGAAAACACCATGAGAGTACCTTCATTGGTCATAGAACCCATCACGTACATGTATCGCTTGATCTTTGCCTGGCTTTCCTGTTCACGACCTTTCGGCATCAACTCCGAGCTAAAACCAGGAATCATGGAAAATACCTGAAAGCAATAAAATTCATTCAGTTGGAGACGGCAACATGAGAAGTTATCCAAAGGGGATAATGTGGCCACAAGACATAGAATGCAATTCCATCTCCACTAAGAGCAGCCAAAGTTTCACAAGTGGAACCCTCAAGATGCAGTAAAATACACCCCAGTCGTTTCCAACACCTGTCATAAATAATACATTTGGTTAGTACCAAGCAAATTAATGAACATAGAAAAATGTGAAAGCAATCAGCTTATCTCCCGTGATTCCTGAAGTATCACTTAGGTGTGTTAGTCTCAGGTGAACCTTACCTTATGATTGAGTCTCTCATCATAAAAATGAAAATTCACAGAAGGCCCATGAAGTGAAAATTTAAAAAATGGAATAGAGAAGTCTGCAAAAGAGCTTAACCTGCCCCATAAGTCCAGTTTCCATAATTAGAACATGGATCGTAGTCCAAAAGACATTTCTCAAACCATTCAGCTCCCATTCGCCAATCAATCCCCATATCTCGAAAATTAAAATCAATTCTTTAATAAAGAAATCAATTATTCTTGAAAATTAAAAGCAAGATGTTTTTCATTGAAGTGAAATTGACGAATGATAATTTTAAACGTTTTGCTCAAATCGGTAGTCCGATTTAGAATCCGTCAGCTCTGACAAGTCACGTCTACCTCCCAGGTCGTGTTGGAATGATCGGAATGCCGATCGGATCAGTATTTCACATTCTGGACCCCCGGACCCCGACGGCTTTGATTATAAACCAAGTGCATTTGCAAATTGCACTTTTGAGCGTCGGGCTCAAACCGGATGTCCGATTTAGAATCCGTCAGCTCTGACAAGTCACGTCTACCTCCCAGGTTGTGTTGGAATGATCGGAATGCCGATCGGATCAGTATTTCACATTCTGGACCCCCGGACCCCGACGGCTTTGATTATAAACCAAGTGCATTTGCAAATTGCACTTTTGAGCGATTTGCTCAAACCGGTAGTCCGATTTAGAATCCGTCAGCTCTGACAAGTCACGTCTACCTCCCAGGTCGTGTTGGAATGATCGGAATGCCGATCGGATCAGTATTTCACATTCTGGACCCCCGGACCCCGACGGCTTTGATTATAAACCAAGTGCATTTGCAAATTGCACTTTTGAGCGTCGGGCTCAAACCGGATGTCCGATTTAGAATCCGTCAGCTCTGACAAGTCACGTCTACCTCCCAGGTTGTGTTGGAATGATCGGAATGCCGATCGGATCAGTATTTCACATTCTGGACCCCCGGACCCCGACGGCTTTGATTATAAACCAAGTGCATTTGCAAATTGCACTTTTGAGCGATTTGCTCAAACCGGTAGTCCGATTTAGAATCCGTCAGCTCTGACAAGTCACGTCTACCTCCCAGGTCGTGTTGGAATGATCGGAATGCCGATCGGATCAGTATTTCACATTCTGGACCCCCGGACCCCGACGGCTTTGATTATAAACCAAGTGCATTTGCAAATTGCACTTTTGAGCGTCGGGCTCAAACCGGTAGTCCGATTTAGAATCCGTCAGCTCTGACAAGTCACGTCTACCTCCCAGGTTGTGTTGGAATGATCGGAATGCCGATCGGATCAGTATTTCACATTCTGGACCCCCGGACCCCGACGGCTTTGATTATAAACCAAGTGCATTTGCAAATTGCACTTTTGAGCGATTTGCTCAAACCTAAATCTAAAATCCTAAAACCTAAACCTATTCCCAAATCCCTAAACCTTAAACCCTAAACCCGTAAAAATTGTAAACCCTATAGAAAAAAAAACGTAAGCCCTAAAACCCCTAAAAACACTAAACTGCAGACCCCGAACCCCCTAAATCATAAAACCATAAAACCCTTAAAAATTATAAATCTTAAACCCTCCCCTAACCCCTAACCCCACTACGATCCCTTAAACTCCTAAACTGCTAAACCACCGATTGCTAAACCCCAAACCCTCAAACTAAAAATCCCAAACCCTAAACCTTAAAACCCTAAATCTTGAGTTACCCCTAAAACTAGAAACTCTAAAATCCTTAAAAACCACAAACATAAAAGACTAAATCTGAAAAACCCTAAATCCTAAACCTTAAACCCTAAAACTCCTAAACCTAAAAATCAAAAATCTTAATACTATAAACTCTAAACCATAAACCATAAATTTAAAATCATAAACCCTAAAATCACTAATAACATCAAACCCTAAATAAAAGAAACCCAAAAATGTAAACCTATATGTAAAACCCTAAAAGCCCCAAGAACCTTAAACCTTAAAAACATTAAACCCTAAACTCAAAACATTAAACCATAAATCTTGAAAACCTTAAACCCTAAACCCTAAACCTTAAAAATATGAAACCATAATATCTATAAACCATAAAAACTCGAAAAACCCTAAACCCTAAAAATCCTAAATTGTAATAACTATAAACCCTAAAAACATGAAAAACCCTAAACCCTAAAACCTAAAATCCTTAGAAACTAGACCCACTAAACCAAAAACCCCTAAAGCCTAAACTCTCAAAACCGTAATCCACCCCCCTAACCGCTAAACCAAAAACCCCAAATGCTAAATCCAAAACCCTAAACTCATATGCCAAATATAAAATGCAAACAAACCTAAACACCAAACAACTAACCCTAAACCCAAAAACCTAAACCCTAAATAACCCTAAACCTTAAACCCTAACCCTATATGTTAAACCCTAAACATAAAAAAATAAACTCATAACCCCCTAAACTGTAAAACCCTAAAATAATTAAAAACCATAAAATTTAAAACACTAAAATCCTAAACCCACATTGAACCCCTTACCCCACCCCTAATACATAAACTACTAAACCTCAAAACTGTCAAACCTTAAACTTTAAATCTTAAAACCGTAAGCCCTTAAACCTTAAACACTAAACAGCCCCTCAACCCTAAGCCTAGCAACCGTAAACCGAAAAACCCACACTTAAAATCGAAGTCCAAAAACCTGTAGCCCTGAAACCCTTCCTAAACCCTAACACCTAACCCTTAAATCCTAACCCTAAAGCCCCAAACCCTAAACCATAAAGCTTAAAATCCTAAACCCTAAACCCTAAAAGCCCTAAACACCTTAAACCCTAAAAATCCTAAACCTTAAAAGAGTAAAACCTAAATCTAGTACCTAAAACCTAAATCTAAAACCCTAAACCTTAAACACTAAACACTAAACCCTTAAAAACCTTACACTAATCATTAGGAAAGGAGAGGTGAGGCCAATCCAAATACAACACATGTTTGTGAATATATTATCATGCTAACACACAAAAATGACTATTTACATGCACTGGTATTTTACTACAAAAAATGGAAGGTCCATATGACTGTTAATAAAGGCAATATAAAGCACCCAAACACCTGAAAAGTGCACAAAATAATATTCTATCATATTAACAATAACATGGACTATGAAATGCCCTAAACAAAAAATTAGCATGGCCTAAACAAAATTTTCACATTAAATTCCCTGCAGGGGGTTGGGGGGGGGGGGGCCGCGGCGGGTTGGAGAGAGAGAGAGAAAGAGAGAGAGAGAGAGAGAGAGAGAGGGGTACCTGTGGGGGGGGCGGGTTGGAGAGAGAGAGAGAGAGAGAGAGAGAGAGAGAGGTACCTGTGGGGGGGGGGCCGCGGCGGGTTGGAGAGAGAGAGAGAGAGAGGGGTACCTGTGGGGGGGCGGGTTGGAGAGAGAGAGAGAGAGAGAGAGAGATACCTGTGGGGGGGGGGGCCGCGGCGGGTTGGAGAGAGAGAGAGAGAGAGAGAGAGAGAGAGAGAGGTACCTTGGGGGGGGCAGCGGCGGGTTGGAGAGAGAGAGAGAGAGAGAGAGAGAGAGAGAGGGCAGCGGCGGGTTGGAGAGAGAGAGAGAGAGAGAGAGAGAGAGAGAGAGAGAGGGGTACCTGTGGGGGGGGCCGCGGCGGGTTGGAGAGAGAGAGAGAGAGAGAGAGAGAGAGAGAGAGAGTACCTGTGTGTGAGAGAGAGGAAGCCGGCGACGACGGCGACGGCGAGCGGCGACGGCGAGGCGAGCGGCGCGGCGACGACGGCGAGGCGAGCGGCGCGGAGGGGGGCTCCGGCGGAGGGGGCCTCGGGCGGGAGGCCGCACGGGGAGGGGGGCTCGGGCGGAGGAGGGGGGCTCGGGCGGGAGGCCGCAGGGGGAGGGGGGGCTCCGGCGGAGGGGGGCTCGGGCGGGAGGCCGCAGGGGAAGGGGGGACTCCGGCGGAGGAGGGGGGCTAGGGCGGAGAGGGGGCCGCAGGGGGAGGGGGCCGCAGGGGAAGGGGGCTCGGGCGGGGGCTCGGGCGGGAGGGTGGAGGGGGGGCTAGGGCGGAGAGGGGGCCGCAGGGGGAGGGGGCCGCAGGGGAAGGGGGCTCGGGCGGGAGGGTGGAGGGCGGGAGGGAGGGCTCGGGCGGGGAGGGGCTCGGGCGGGCGGGGGTCGCAGGGGGGAGTATAACGGGATCAGCGACCGATTGGCGACCGAATTTATTTCGGTCGCCAATAGGTCTCAGATGTGCGACCGATTATTTCGGTCGCCGAATTGGTCTCTATTTGGGACCGACTAGCGACCGATTAAAGCGGTCGCTAATGCGGTCGCTATAGCCACTTTTTCTTGTAGTGCATTAGACCAAGTACTTCCCCGTGGGGAGCGCATGTATTATTTGTAAAGAAGAAAGACGGATCCATGAGGTTATGCATCGACTTTCGACAGTTGAATCACCTCACTATCAAGAACAAGTATCCACTGCCAAGAATCGATGAATTATTTGATCAAATATCAGGATCCAAGTACTTTTCCAAGATTGATCTCAGGTCGGGATATCATCAATTAAGAATCAAGGATGATGACATTCATAAGACTGCGTTCAGAAGCAGGTATGGCCATTATGAATTTATTGTTATGCCTTTCGGACTAACGAATGCCCCTGCTGTCTTTATGCAGTTAATGAATAGTATATTCAGGCCTTATTTAGATCAATTCGTGGTGGTCTTTATTGATGATATATTGATTTATTCCAAGACCAAGGAAGAGCATGAGGAACATTTGAGGATTGCATTACAAATATTGAGGACAAACTAATTATATGCAAAACTTAGCAAGTGTGAATTCTGGCTTGAAGACGTGACTTTTCTCGGACATGTTATATCAAAGGATGGCTTGTCTGTAGACCCATCAAAGGTTGAAGCTGTAAGGAACTGGGAAAGACCGACCAATGCTAGCGAGATCCGAAGTTTCTTAGGTCTTGCCGGCTATTACAGGCGATTCATCAAGGATTTCTCTAAAATCGCCGTGCCACTTACGAGGTTAACTCGCAAGGAGATCCGTTATGAATGGGATGAGGAATGTGAAAGAAGCTTCCAAACTCTCAAGGATCATCTTACTACAGCTCCTATCTTAGCATTACCAATTGAAGGAGAAAAGTTTGAGGTATACACTGATGCTTCTGGCATTGGCCTCGGGTGTGTTCTAATGCAACAAGGGAAGGTTATAGCCTACTCTTCTCGTCAATTAAAGAAGTATGAAGAGAACTACCCCGTCCATGACTTAGAATTGGCCGCGGTAGTATTTGCACTCAAAATATGGAGACATTATCTTTATGGAGTACAGTTTACTGTATACTCCGATCACAAGAGTCTCAAATATCTTTTCTCACAGAAGGAACTAAATATGAGGCAAAGACGATGGCTGGAATATCTCAAGGACTTCGACTTCAATATACAATATCATCCCGAAAAGGGTAATCATGTAGCAGATGCCCTTAGTCGAAAGCCGAGAGCACTGTTAGCCAATTGTCTGATTCAAGAATGGAAATTGCTAGAACAATTCTCTGAACTCAATATAAGCATGGACACGGACCCTAGATGTGTCACATTATCTCATGTAAGCATACAGTCAGATTTATTGTCTGAAATACAAGCACTTCAGAATGATGATCCTACATTAGTAGAAATCAAGGACAGATTAGAAGGACAATCGGATTTCCAATTAGCTTCTGATGGAAGATTAAAGTTCAAGAATAGAACTTGTATACCGGACTGCCCAGAATTGAAGAAGAAGGTCTTAGATGAAGCTCATAGGTCAAGGTATACGATTCACCCTGGATCTACCAAGATGTACTAAGATGTGAAAAGAAATTTTTGGTGGCCCAACATGAAAAGGGAAATAGCAGACTACGTATCACGTTGTCTCACATGCCAACAAGCCAAGGCGGAACACCAAAAGCCTGCTGAAAAGCTACATCCTCTAGATATCCCTAAATGGAAGTGGGAGGATATTGGTATGGATTTCATCATGGGTTTATCTAAATCAAAAAGAGGACATGATGGAATATGGGTTATCATTGACCGATTGACTAAATCAGCGCATTTCTTGCCAATCAAGAGTCGATGGTCAGTTGATGTCTTAGCTGCACTATACATCAAGGAAATAGTCAGATTACACGGTATTCCTGTTTCAATCGTGTCTGACATAGATCCCCGTTTTACTTCTCATTTTTGGAAAGGATTACAACATTCGTTGGGAACGAGACTTAACTTTAGCACAGCCTTTCATCCTCAAACGGATGGTCAGACCGAGAGAACCAATCAAGTAGTCGAAGATATGCTAAGAGCATGCATTACTGATTTTGATGGAAACTGGCATGATCACTTGCCTCTGGTCGAATTTGCATACAATAATAGCTACCAGGCAAGTATACAACTGGCACCTTTTGAAGCCTTATACGGAAGGAGTTGTCGATCACCCTTATGCTGGGACGAAGTTGGAGAGAAACAACTGTTAGGTCCAGAAATGGTAAGGGACACTACCGAGAAGATACAATTGATCAAAGAAAGACTGCAAGTTGCTCAGTCTAGATAAAAGGCTTATGCTGACATAAGAAGAAGAGATCTTGAATTCCAAGTTGGAGATCATGTATTTCTCAAGATATCGCCTGGACGTGGAATACGAAGATTTGGTGTTAAGGGCAAGCTTACACCAAGATTTATCGGACCTTTTGAGATACTAGAAAGAGTTGGCGAGGTTGCTTATCGCATCGCATTGTCACCTCAACTGTCCGAAGTACATGATGTGTTCCACATATCTATGTTGAAGAAGTATGTACATGACCCATCACATATTATTGAGTATGGAGACCTAGTGATCCAGAAAGATCTCACATATGAACAGAAGCCTATGAAGATCTTAGATCGAGAAGTACGGACCCTAAGGAGTAAGGTTATTCCCATGCTAAAAGTACAATGGAATAAGAATTCAGAACATAAAGCTACATGGGAGACCGAGGAATCTATGAGGAAATAATTTCCTGAATTATTTTAAGAGGTATACTCTACACTCTCCATATGTAAAGATATGATATTGAATTTGGGGACCAAATTCTTTTTAAGTGGGGGAGGGTGTAGCAACCCTGATAAAATAAAAAGAAATAAATAAATCAAAATAGATTAAAAGATTTTGGAATAAAAAGAATTAAACCCTGATGAAAATAACGCCTCAAGAAAAGGCGCTAATTTACAAGAAAACGCCCTTACCTAAGCCGTGTTTTTAAGAAAGGACGTCCACACGTCAAGACGTCAAATTTCAAACAATCAAAATAAATAAAAAGGGCAAGTTAGCGTAACGTCCCTTGCGTGGACGCGTTTCAACAAGAAACGACGCTTGACAAGGCGTCAATTTAAATTCGACGCCCTGACCTAGGTCGTTAATTCAGTTCGAGTTTCGTTCGACCCAGGAGTCTATCCAGGGTAAGTTGATAACTATGAGAAAGAGTTCGAATGTAGTAATAACTCTATCTTGGAGAAGTATTACTTCCAATCAAACACTAACCCTATTAGGGTTCTAAAAATCCTATAAAAACCCTTGCCGATCGAACCCTAAAGCTATTTGGTCGATCTGCTGCTGCTACGGTACGTAAAGAACATCAGTTCTTATCTCTTTTCTTTCGGTTGCATGAAGAATCACTGATTCTTCATCTTCTTCTCTTCTTACAGGTTGAAGAAGACGAACGTGAGAAGAACAAAGGGTAAGTTCTTCTTTCTTCCACCTTCAGTCAAGTATTATGAAGATAATACTAATGATCGTATATATATGTTCTCTGTAGGAAAGTCATCTTAACCTACTAAAGAACGTGGGTTCTTCATCGGCGAACGTCTGCACCTGATCGTGCCGAAAAGAAAACCTGTCGATAATCTACACCAAGACCTCTGCCCTTTCATCCTACTCTGTTGATAACAGAGTACCGTGTCTTCATCAGTTCGCCAGTTAATCATCAAAAAGGTAGGTTTTCTCAAGCAACGTAGCCCAAACAAGTTAAATTCATATTAACACATCATGCATGTCATGTATATAAGTTTCCTGATAGTTTCTACACGTTTCTGTAATATTTTTGCAAGAGACGCCCGTGTCCAGGATGCTACTTTAAAGAAACAACCTGCACGAGGTCGTCAATTACAGATTTGACGCCCTGCCCTGTAGGTGTTAATCTCATGAAAATCACATGTAATTAATAATTGATACACGTTTAAAAAATTCAATAAATATGAAATATCCAATCTAATATATATTGCATGACTCGACCTGTGAATCCCTGCTAATTTTCTGTCATGATCATGTCTCTTGTCTCTTGGAATTTTATTTCCTGAAATTTCTTGAATTCACGACCCTGTATAGGTCGTCTATCACTTGACTAACGCCCCTGTGCAGGACGTGAATTAAAAAGTAACGCCCCTGTCCAGGGCGTGTTTTGAGAAAATTCTGAAAATATATACTTTGTAAAAATAGAAGGAAAGAATGGACGACCACTGATTGCGTCGTCAAATTGTAAATAAACGCCCTTCACCAAGGCCCGTTTTTGGTAAAATACTGAAATATTGAAATTTTGTAAAAAAAGTAAAATAGATAAACGCCCTGACGGAAGGCGTTAATTACTTGAGTAGTGACTTTATTTAAGTCGTTATTTTTCTGTAAAAATATTTTTGCCTGTTTCTGATAACCGATGGTTTCAGTATATCTATATATATGTATATCGGCACTATATCTCCACTCCGTGAGTATAGTCCCACGTTTCATGATGTTTTATCGATCACCCTCAATTCTCATTGACATACAAGCTCTCCATTGGATATTCCGTTCCTTTGGACTAGCGAGTTAGTCATAGAGACCTCCGTAAGACTCCTCGAGCCTTGGATTCCCTCAAGGCCGACTGAACTGGTGGTACCCTAAAAACCCATTACACTATTGAATGCCATGTCACTCTAAAGAAACATGGTATACCGGCCCTTATGATATGCAAAGAGTATATCATGAGAATTCTAAATGGGATGATGATATCATGCCATTTGTTGATGTTCTTGTGGACCTCAATTCTATAATAAGAATGAGGGTATCTTACCTTTGATATACTGTTCATGTGGACCTCAATTGTCATGGTACCCGAGTTAAGGGAACCTAATTCCACCTAGTTTCATCGTTCATCGTGATTGTACCGTTGTTATCGCCTATCTATGTCCAATGTCGTATTTTTGGACTCCATTCTCTCAAAGTTATCCTACGTGTCTACAAGCTTAAATTGTTGAAATTCCATATTGGCTATATATATATACAAGAGTGGATGTCAAAATACATGATAAATGCCTGCGCATTTAGGACCCGATCTGGTCCTGAGAGGAGCACCCGAAAGTACTTGTGCCCATGGGAGTTGAATGATAAGGTATCTGGCATTATACCGAGTGCATGACTAGCTTGATTGGACATTCCACACAAATCTTGTACTTGACTCGTACTTGACATGACATGAATTGCGTGACCCAAAAAAGGGTAATTACTTGCTTGTTTGATACATGATAGCCAAAGTTCTTGACATGACTTGCTAAAAAGTACTTGCTTGAATATCTTGTTATCTTTTCTTGAAAACTCATGACTAGCTCATCTTGCTGTCTTATTGATAATTCTCTCTCTATCTTGTCGTTTTATACGAGCATGCATAGCTATAGTACATACATGAAAGATGTAATTATTTAAACCCCTTGCTAGCGCTTGAGATATAATTTCCTACTGAGCGTTCGCTCACTCCGTGTTTGTCCCTTACTTTTCAGGTAAGTCCGACGAAGAAGGTCAATCTGATGGGGAAAGTCAAGAGTGAAAGAGCTAGAGCTTTTCTAAGTGTCATCTAGTCTTTTTCCTATTTTCTTGAGTCAACTATGTAATTTTCCTTTTTAATTGAATAGAGTGTTGGATTTGTAATAGTCTACCATTATGAAATAAAGGATTGGGTTATCTTTACTTTTGCGCATCTCTGTTTTGGTGTCGAATACACTACTACTCTGATTGACATGATTGATATAAACTCATCACGCATCTCCGGGTATCTTCCGCTCTCGGGGCGTGACAGAGATGTTGTACGAAATAAGAGAACTGAAATGTGAAAATGCCAATCTGAAAGATAGTTTGAAAAGAAATGAAAATCCATGCAATGAGTGTGTTTCTGCGAAAAATTTGAATAATAATCTTCATTCCGAACTGAAAATGCAGGAACAACAAATTGACTCTCTGAAAGGAAAATTAGAAGAATTGAAGAATAGAAATTCTGAGTTAGAAATATCTAAACAGAAAGTGAATGAGAATTTAAAAATTGTGGATCAAAATAATTTGATTAATGAAAACAAAGTGTTGAAAGATCAAAACAAGAAGCTGATGGTTTTGAACATTGTGCTTTCTGGAAAACTGATGGACATTGATAAAGGTAAGGCAATTTTGAATGACATAGAAGCTAATGAGAATTTGAAGATATTGCAGGAAAATGAAAATTTGAAAAGACTCAATGATGGTTTGCATAATCAAATAATCTCATGTGAAGATGACATTGTGTTATTACAAACTGAAATTGATGATCTAAAAGCTTCTATGTCTAAATTTGTGAAAGGAAAGGGGACTGGCAACGTTTCTGAAATTAAGCAAGCCAAGAGGAACCAGCTGTACACCACTTTTATTCGAAGCTCTGAAGTAGCTGGAACCTCAATACAATCTCCAAAATAGTCTACTGCAACTAAAAATCAAAAACCACTGAGAAATAAAAAGAACAATATGCATGTTAAGAACTTATTTGATAAAGGCCATGCTTCAAAGAAATCCAATAATGTTTCATGTTATTACTGTGGCAAGCATGGTCACTTCATGGATAATTGTCTTGTGCTGAAAAAGGATGATCTGAATGTTAATAGAATGCATGCTAGAAATTTTCATGCTAAGAAACCTTCTTTTGTTTAAAAGAAAAGAAGTCACTGCTTTTATTGTCATGAGATAGGTCATCTCATGTATGAGTGTAGACAAATGAAATTAGATGATCTAGCTGCTGTAGGAATGCACGATAAACAACTCCATGCCAAATATCATGCAACTCCTAAAAAAAAACTTCATTGCTTTCGTTGTGGCAAATTGGGCCACATTGCTGCAAAGTGTTGGCATACTAAGGGAAGAATACTTAACTCTAAACTTGCTAAAATCCCTGCAAAAAGACATGCATTTTATGAGAATTTTGACAGAATGAATTCTTTATTTTTTGAATGTGGAAAACCTGGCCATAGAGCAAATCAGTACCAGTTGGCCGGTTTCAGAAAACAGAACTTTCATGTGCATAATAATAGAAACTTCAATGTTCATACATTCAATGATCACAATGATGCGGGACGGGACCAAGGACACGACAAGCTCGCGATCGTCCCTTAACGAGGGAAGCGTCGGACGTGCACGGTTGAGAAACCGGCAAGAGCTAGGGTGGTCGGCTCGCACTTTCGTGCCCGGATCGGGTCACGGGACGGCTTCGCTCTCTCTCGCAGCAGTGATATTATAAATTGAAAGCGAGCTAGGTATCCCTACACATGCTCTCTAGCAGCGGCATATAAAGCATATAAAGAATTAAGCTAATGCCAAGTGTAAGGGTGAAGGCGATACCTCCACGCTCTCGGCGTGGCGAAGATGGGACCCGGCCGGAACTCGTACCCCCGGGAACTTAATACATTATGGTTACAGCAATGCAATTAAGCCCACTCCACGCAGGGAGGTAAAGGGCGACACAAGTGGGCCCGGGAGAACCAGTTTCGGGTTGACGGGCGGTTCCGGACGATGCTTCGGCTTCACGCGTACTCGTGTTAGTGGGGGGGGCCCACGTGTTGACCGGAGGGGTCGTGTGGGGCCTGATGACTCCTCTATTGTGGAGACACTTGGGAAGCGTTCCCCTGGGATGGAGAGCTGCTGGAACGACCGCCGGACGCCGGGCGGCCCTCGGACGACGCTCGCGGGGAACTCGGCCACAAACCTGAAAGTTCTGTTTGCAGGCGCGCGACTCGGAGAAAACTGCTGCTGCGATCAGCCCCGTCGTCGGAACGTGACGAAATTAGAGCCGTTGGAAAGAGGACTCAAAATACTTCGACGTAGGGGTCTTCAAAAAAAATAATCAGATCTGTATTTCTGATTGTTGAATTTACAATCTTGCTGAATTCGGGCCAGAACTGCAGGGGCAGGATCTATCTTCTCTGAAGATCGATGTTGACCGGTGAGAAGACCTCCGAATCTGGAAATTATTTCTTCAGAAAAGTTGAAGGTATATGAGAGAGAAATCCGGGACTATTTTTGGTTTTTTGATTGGAGAAGAAATGGATTTTCTGGGATTTTTTTACTAGACCTGGGTCGGATCTGGGAAACTGTGGGCAGACTGTTCTTGGGAACTTGGACGAATTTTTTAAAATACTTGGAGGGTGAACCAAAAATTAAAAAAATTCCTGGTGGTAGAGGGATGTGGACAGAACTCCCAGTAAATTTGGGCGTCCCAAAAAAAATCAAAAGATGGTTCGAATGGGGTAGACTCAGAGCTGATGAACAGTGAACAGAACCAGGACAGATCTGGAACTTGGACTTGGACGAAAATCAAAAAATATCTAAAGGATGAATTTTGACGTGATTTTTTTTGTGGGGATAAGGGTTCTAGAGGGGAACCAACCCTGAAATTTTGAGCTTCAGAAGATGAAGGGAGTGATAGCAGGAATTCGGAGAAGAAGGATCTATCCTGAGTGGACAGAACACCGAAACCGTTGGCAACGACGCGTCGGCGGCGAGACGATGGCGGCGGCGATCACCGGAGTTGCTTCAGATGCTGGAGGGGATCAAGGGGGAAGGGATTACACTCTAGAAAGGGGAGAGGGGGTGGAGGAACCAGGGAGAGAGAGGGGAGGGGCGCAAGCTTCACTTGGGGGCAAATGCCTTTTTTTCCATTCATTAATTCATTCAATATGAAAAATACAACCTTATATAGGATGCCAACCAAACTCAACCTCAACCCTTGGATCTAGGGGTTTGGATTGAAGGGCTGGGATACAATGTGAATCACACATTTAATACATTAGTTTAATCTAATTTGACCATTCTTATTCAACCTTGGACTAAATCTATTCAAACACCACCTAACAAGCCTAATAAGGCCAAAAGAGGGGGCGCCCCCTTCATGGGCCTCTCTTGGGCCTAGGCTGGTCCAAGGGCAGCCAACCCAACCCATTAACTCAAGTCTAGACTTGGGCCTTCCAAGTCTTGGTGGCCCATGAGCGGGAGTGGCCCAATTGGGCCTTAAATGACTAATATGGTCCATAAGGGTGGCACTTGGTCCAATATGAACTAGGCTTTCTAATGGACTCTACTAATGGCAATCTAACATTGGACTTGACATAACAAATGGCCCATTGGCTTGATATAAGCCTTACAAGGAGCCCAAAAGAAAGAAATTACACAATTACAACTTCATACAAGCCATAACACACAAATACACTTCACCCGTGTATGGAAATCGCCTTTGATGCCCCATCAATTCTCCCCGGGTGGGAGGAACTCGACCCCGTCGAGTAGGGGTATGGCTGCTCTGGTCCTCAGGCGGATCCGTCACCGTGCTAAGTAGCGCGGGTTTGCTCCACTCAAAGTGATCGGCACCTGCTCATTCCATATATACTCGATATGCGCACTGCTATGGCTAAAGGTGGTCACTCCGAAGGGGCACTCTCAAAAGGAAGGAGACAGCTCGAAGACTCACTAGGAATCACCGCTGAGTCCCTATAGGTGACTGATCCGGATATAGAAGTAAAACCGATCCCATACTCATCAAGTGAGTCCACTCGCCTCTTACTCGTAAGAGACCGACAACGAGCTTGCACAAGACACATGCAGACTCACCATGCACAGACACACGAATGCAAACCACGCAAACAATCGACTCAAAATCACCACACAAACAAACCACATAAAGAAAACACACCGACTCATGCACGACTCTCGACTAAGGTGGTAGCATCAAGCCCACTAGGTGGCGGTATCCTGGGCGGCCGAAGGGTCGCCCAGCTCTTCCCCCATGGCATAGTACTCATCGGCCAGTGCCTCATCGGCCTCGTAATCGACACACTCAAGCTCGGGAGGTGCGGATCCTCCAACACCTAAGGCTAGGGTGGTGCGAGCGGGACACTCACTGGCGATGTGGCCATACCCGTGATAGTGGAAACACTGTATTCGCGACCGACTACTCTCTCCTAAAAAGGGGGCCTTACCCTTATCATCCCGTCGGGTAGGGGGTGTAGGCAGTAATGGGGGAGATGTAGGTGCTTTGGACAATAGTGGAGGGGGTGCCGGTGCCAGAGGACGGGCTATAGGAGCCGGGGAACGGGCAACGGGTGCCGGTGGTTGGGGTGGAAATAGATCCCGAGGTGGAGGAGGACGGGGCCGTGGAGCGAAGTGCTCCTGACGGGTGGACTCCTGAGGTCGAGCCATGGGAGGCCGCTGATGCGGGCCTATGGAGTGACGTGGCTCGGTACTACGGAGAGGGGTGGGGCCTAACCGATGGCTAGACTCGAACTCTCCCTCAAATTGCTCCATCTCGAGAGCAACCTGGTATGCCTCTTCCAACGTCTTGGCATTGCGACGGAAAAGCTCATACTGATAGTGTGGCCGCAAACCACGTCGAAAGCGGGAAACGGGCATGGTACTCTCCTCCGTGACACCACATCGTAGAAAGTACTCATCAAACTCCGCGATGTATTCGGAGACGGACCGGTCTCCCTGGCTAAGACTTTGCCATCTATCGATGAGTCGTTGGCGGTATGTGGGAGGAAGGTACTTTTGCCGAAGTTTATTCTTCATTTCGGCCCATGTGTCGATCGGGGGTTCTAGCCGCTGAAGTAGCAGGCTCTCCACATTCTTCCAATAAGTTTGTGCCTGCCCCATAAGTTTCATGGTGGCAAATCAGACCCTTCGACGCTCCGACATATCATACCATTCAAAATAACGGTCCATGCCAAACTCCCAATCTAGGTAGACTTTCGGATCCAAAGACCCGTAAAAAGTGGGAGGATCCGCTCGCACGGTCTTAAGGACCCGATCATCATCCTCATCTCGTTGTGGCTGAAAACCACGACGGCGTTGACCATACCCCTCGTAGGCATTGTCGGACCCATAGTCCTCGAGACCAAGGTCACGGTGTGGTAGTTGGGGAACCCGAGGAGGGGCGGGTGGAGGAACCAGTGGTGGCTGGTTTTGGGCCGCGGGAGCGGCCTGGACTTGGGCCATGGGAGCGGGTTGGACTTGGGCCCCCGCGGGAGGAGGTGCGGGTGGACCTTGGGCTGCCCCAGGAGGGTCCCCGTGTGACATCCTATCTAACCGCCCAACGAGGTCTTGGACCGACCTATCGGAGGTCTCCATGCGTCCCTCCATGGCCCTAAGGCGACCATCCATATTCTCGGAGAAGGTCCGAAAGTTAGCATCGGATTGGTCCAACCTAGCCATAATGGCCATCATCGCCTCTTGTAGGGAGTGGAAGTCTCCCGAGGTATCCCGTGGGTTGGCCATAGGTGGTGGTGGTGGGGGTGAGTACTGAGTACCCCGACGAGTGGGCATGCAAACACACCGACTAGAAGACGCCGACTAAAGCAAAACACACTAATGCAAATGATGCGCCTAGACTTAACCAAAACTCGATACGTGGCGGAGGCAATCGATCCGAAGATCACTCGCGCAAATGTGCGGCCTTCCCGATAGGCGTAGCCTAACGTTCGGACAACACCTTTTGATATACCGAGTAAAGGGATGTATGCGACCCAAAAACGACTCTTTTTGTTGTTTTGAAAATATGATGATCCTAGACTCGACTTAAACCGACTAATGACTCGATGTAAATGACACTCTTTTTTTTTTTCTTTTTGACACCCTAGACTCAACTCGCTCTGATACCAAATTGATGCGGGACGAGACCAAGGACACGACAAGCTCGCGATCGTCCCTTAACGAGGGAAGCGTCGGACGTGCACGGTTGAGAAACCGGCAAGAGCTAGGGTGGTCGGCTCGCACTTTCGTGCCCGGATCGGGTCACGGGACGGCTTCGCTCTCTCTCGCAGCAGTGATATTATAAATTGAAAGCGAGCTAGGTATCCCTACACATGCTCTCTAGCAGCGGCATATAAAGCATATAAAGAATTAAGCTAATGCCAAGTGTAAGGGTGAAGGCGATACCTCCACGCTCTCGGCGTGGCGAAGATGGGACCCGGCCGGAACTCGTACCCCCGGGAACTTAATACATTATGGTTACAGCAATGCAATTAAGCCCACTCCACGCAGGGAGGTAAAGGGCGACACAAGTGGGCCCGGGAGAACCAGTTTCGGGTTGACGGGCGGTTCCGGACGATGCTTCGGCTTCACGCGTACTCGTGTTAGTGGGGGGGCCCACGTGTTGACCGGAGAGGTCGTGTGGGGCCTGATGACTCCTCTATTGTGGAGACACTTGGGAAGCGTTCCCCTGGGATGGCGAGCTGCTGGAACGACCGCCGGACGCCGGGCGGCCCTCGGACGACGCTCGCGGGGAACTCGGCCACAAACCTGAAAGTTCTGTTTGCAGGCGCGCGACTCGGAGAAAACTGCTGCTGCGATCAGCCCCGTCGTCGGAACGTGACGAAATTAGAGCCGTTGGAAAGAGGACTCAAAATACTTCGATGTAGGGGTCTTCAAAAAAAATAATCAGATCTGTATTTCTGATTGTTGAATTTACAATCTTGCTGAATTCGGGCCAGAACTGCAGGGGCAGGATCTATCTTCTCTGAAGATCGACGTTGACCGGTGAGAAGACCTCCGAATCTGGAAATGATTTCTTCAGAAAAGTTGAAGGTCTCTGAGAGCGGAATCCGGGACTATTTTTGGTTTTTTGATTGGAGAAGAAATGGATTTTCTGGGATTTTTTTACTAGACCTGGGTCGGATCTGGGAAACTGTGGGCAGACTGTTCTTGGGAACTTGGACGAATTTTTTAAAATACTTGGAGGGTGAACCAAAAATTAAGAAAATTCCTGGTGGTAGAGGGATGTGGACAGAACTCCCAGTAAATTTGGGCGTCCCAAAAAAAATCAAAAGATGGTTCGAATGGGGTAGACTCAGAGCTGATGAACAGTGAACAGAACCAGGACAGATCTGGAACTTGGACTTGGACGAAAATCAAAAAATAGCTAAAGGATGAATTTTGACGTGATTTTTTTTGTGGGGATAAGGGTTCTAGAGGGGAACCAACCCTGAAATTTTGAGCTTCAGAAGATGAAGGGAGTGATAGCAGGAATTCAGAGAAGAAGGATCTATCCTGAGTGGACAGAACACCGAAACCGTTGGCAACGACGCGTCGGCGGCGAGACGATGGCGGCGGCGATCACCGGAGTTGCTTCAGATGCTGGAGGGGATCAAGGGGGAAGGGATTACACTCTAGAAAGGGGAGAGGGGGTGGAGGAACCAGGGAGAGAGAGGGGAGGGGCGCAAGCTTCACTTGGGGGCAAATGCCTTTTTTTCCATTCATTAATTCATTCAATATGAAAAATACAACCTTATATAGGATGCCAACCAAACTCAACCTCAACCCTTGGATCTAGGGGTTTGGATTGAAGGGCTGGGATACAATGTGAATCACACATTTAATACATTAGTTTAATCTAATTTGACCATTCTTATTCAACCTTGGACTAAATCTATTCAAACACCACCTAACAAGCCTAATAAGGCCAAAAGAGGGGGCGCCCCCTTCATGGGCCTCTCTTGGGCCTAGGCTGGTCCAAGGGCAGCCAACCCAACCCATTAACTCAAGTCTAGACTTGGGCCTTCCAAGTCTTGGTGGCCCATGAGCGGGAGTGGCCCAATTGGGCCTTAAATGACTAATATGGTCCATAAGGGTGGCACTTGGTCCAATATGAACTAGGCTTTCTAATGGACTCTACTAATGGCAATCTAACCTTGGACTTGACATAACAAATGGCCCATTGGCTTGATATAAGCCTTACAAGGAGCCCAAAAGAAAGAAATTACACAATTACAACTTCATACAAGCCATAACACACAAATACACTTCACCCGTGTATGGAAATCGCCTTTGATGCCCCATCACACAATAATGTGCATAAAAAGAGCTTGAAATCTGTTACTTGCCATTACTGTGATCAGTTTGGACATTCAATGTCCACCTGTAAGCTGATGGATCTTGATGATCTTAATGCTCAAAAACGGTGGAGAGCACCCTTCAAAGGTGCCACTATCATTGCAGGACCCAAGGCTGTTTGGGTCCCTGCAGGATCAAAATGATTAATGTGTTGCAGGTGTGCCTTGGGATGAATAAAGAGGGGTCAATAAACCAAGGCACTCAAAAATTGAAAGACCCCATGATCCTGCTCTCCATGTTAGTTCTGAACAATATGTTTAAATTCCATCATCTGAAAATTGCTTGTTTGAGATGGTTAAGCATCTTGTTGATTTGATTTGTGCTTAATTGAAACTTTCTGAAAATTTGAAATGAACTTGATGTATTTGGTAGGTTCTCTCTCTAGTTGAACAGCATGAATTTTCTTCGAGCATAAACTTTAAAATCATGAAGCTGTGCTTTCATTGCATATCATGCACTGCATCAGGGAGAGTTTGACTGTTGTCGCTTAATGATCATGCTACTCTTTATTAGATTTGCTGCATATTGCACATTTGAAGAGTAATGCATGTAATAAAATTTGAAAAACCTAAAAAGATATTCCATTGCATCTAGACAGGGGGAGCTTTCTTGTTTCATCTCTTCACCTCTTGAACTCTCTCTGTCTAGCTATCTGATCAACTCGCTACACTTAGGTGGTTCACCTAAATTCTCTACTGTCATTATTGAAATAGCTGATCTGTCTGAATTCCAGACTCAGCTACTGCTTGTTGATATACTCTCTTTAATGCTTTTCTCTCTTATTGCTGACTCTTCCACCAGCTTATACTCATCCTTCACATTCTTCTTAGTTGGTGTGACTGATTTGTTTCTATTGTTGATAAGTTAGTCAGCTATATTTCTGATCTGATCTGAGGATCACAGTTGCAGACCATGCAATTCAGTCTGAGAATCATGTAGAAACTCCTATCATATAGGTTTAAGAATAACCACTAAATCAGACTGATGTAAGAGTTATGTATTCTCAGATTTGCATTTAAATGACTTGAAAATATCTGAATGGTAAGCTTTAATAAATTTTAACTACATATGTCATGAAAACCTTAGACTCACTCATCTGAAATCTGAATATTTGAAATCAAGGCTATCTTTGGTTGAGATACATAGAGTGAGTATTGTTTTTAAACATTAACTTGATAAATGTTGACTAAATGAAAAATGTGAATTCAGAGCAATGACTTGGTCACTGAGAAACTGGGTTCTCTATCAATGAAATAAAGTAAACCTATGTCATGAAGTGCCATAGTTATCTCTGGTGAAAATTTATTGAAAAACCTGACAGAGCAATGGCATATTTGTGTTGAGTAACTGGGGAGTCTGGCCTCTAATCAAGGTGTCTCTCACGTAAAAAGATATTTCTATTGCTAACTCTGGTCTCAATGTTGAGAGGCAATGATAGTTATCACACTGAGTAACTGGGTCACTTCACCTGAGACGTGTTGTGCCTCACGTAAAAAGGTGTTGATCAACTTAAATTGCTCAGGGAATATTGTGCTTATTGAAAGAAAATTTCTTGCAAAAGCTGTCAACTCACATTTTTCTAAGTGTGTTTAATCTTGATACTATACTATGTAACTCTCAAAGTGGTCATTGAGTTCATTTGTGTAAGATGGAAGGTGGTTGTTCTTGAGTATTGCTTGATTAATTGGTTCACCTTTATTAAAACCTACCTTCATATATGAGTATTGAATTTGATTGACAAATTTGATATACATCATGATTAAATCAGTTGGGTCATGTCGCTTAATTCATAACCCCCTATGATAGGAGAGTCTTTCCTTGTGAGGACTTATTACTGTGGTACCTGCCATACAATTTCCTCTGATCAGGTTCACCTTTGACAACTTAATCATCATGCTATCTTACCTGTTGGAGATCTTGTACCTTGCTTGCTGTTATTTACTCCTACCCTTGGCTACATCTACTTCATTTACATCATTATTTCACTCTCCACACTGTTGGAATCTTCCATCTTGTTTCCGTAACCATCTCTGGTTCTGTGGCTTTTCCACCTACTTTATTCTGTCCATGCATTTGTGTGGTGCCACAACCATTATTGTTTTGGATTTCTTGTGATGGTAGATTTCAGATTGCTTCATTGGATAACCAGAGTTCATTCCTGCACTTCAGGGGGAGTTCTGGGTCATCTGCATTTAAGGGGAGAGCAGTCAAACATTCATATTGATATGGGGAGTTCTTATATTTTATTCTTCAAGTGCTCATCTTGCATATTTCACTTTGGGGGAGAATATCTCTAATGTACCTTAATGTAGTCAAAGGAGGAGATGTTATATCAATCTTTTCATACTTGCTTATTCTTTCTCTCTCAAACTTTTTCTCTTTTTGATGAAGTCAAAGGGGGAGATAGCTTGGATCTGTATGTCTCATAGTGACTCATAATGTTGCCATCATCAAAAAGGGGGAGATTGTTGTGGCCCTATGGTTTTGATGTCAGCAAGCACTATGAGTATGAATTATTTTGATGTCAGCAAGCACTATGAGCATGATTGATTTAAGAGTGGGCACATTCATCTCATTGCATTGTCTGTCTCTGTATTGGTGCAACTCTAGTTCCTGCATAACAAGTGTAGTTTGCATCGGTACATTAACTGTTATTGCACGTCATATAGTCGATGCATGATCTGGTAAATAGACTGCACTGTTAGTTCTCCTGCATACATTGCATCAGTTCAATATCTGCCATATGCATACACTGCATCGGTGCATTCATCAGGTGCTTTATTTCAAAGTCGATGCTGTGTTCATTATGCATACATAGTCAGTGCAGGGTTAATTGTCTAGGCTTGTGCATTTCATAACTATGTTTCATGGTGGCCATAAGTTAGTGAATGCCTAGACTCATGCATGTTCAAGGAATAAAGTCTGTACAGAGTTTTGCCTAGACTACATCAACTCAAGTCTGTACATTCGTTGATGAAAAGTTTGTACAACCTCCGTTGTTTCACTCGACTAGTCAATACAGCCAGTGCTCTTTATGCATATACATAGTCAATGCATTGTTTTGTCTCACGCATACACCAAGTCTGCACACGGTTGCTTTGATGACTTAGCAAGTCTATACATTCATGAGCATAGTCAGTGCATTCGGTTGTCTCAAGCATATACAAAGTCTGCACATTCTCTGCTGATATGCCCGTGTATCATTTTAGCAAGTCTGTACATCGCTTGCACATTGCACACAAAGTCTGTACACTCGTTGATGATATGCCCGTGCATCACTTTAGCAAGTCTGTACATCGCTTGCACATTGCACACAAAGTCTGTACACTCGTTGATGGCATGCCCATGCATTCATTATCAATGTGCATACTTTATTATATGCATACTGCATTACATGCTATAAAGTCTGTACATGCTTTGTTCAAATATCAAACTTACTCAATGCATCCTTTTCTCTCCTTTCAGATTAATTCACACTGATAACAAGTCTGTTCTAACAGGACTGCTGCTCGAGAAGATTAATAAGGACACGTGATCCAAGAATGGAGATGGCTCAGGATCGTGACACGTGTAATCCAGCAGGCTGAAATGCTGCCACGCGGTCAAGGTGCTAGGGCGGGAATTCGTGGAAGACACACGCCCACCTACCTGCTGCTGCTATAAAAAGGAAGCGTCTCCTTCAAGTGAAAGGTGTGGAAAATGATGATCAGAGTGATCGAAGTAAGGGGGTAGCCAGACAGAAGCAGAGAGAGCCAGCAGAAGAAGAAAAAGAGAGAACAGAAGAGAAAGAAGAGAGCTCGAGAAAGAAAGAGTGAGCAGTAAAGAAGAAGAAGAAGAAGAAAGAGAGATCGAGAGTTTAGAAGAAGAAGAAGAGAGTCATCTGAAGTTTTGTCTATACTGGACCGTGGATCAAATCCAGCCAGTCAGCTCTTTGAGAGCCACCTTGTGTTTTATCGTCTACAGCTTTCTGTTGCTGGGTCCTTTCCATATCTTATTTTTCTTTTGAACCTTTATTCAAGCTGTTAGTCAGCAGAGCTAAGCTGTATTGCTCAGCGTTGCAGAGGAGGATTCCTCTGGTCAGCAAGCTGTGTTGCTCAGCGGGCGAGGTGGATACCTCGGACAGCAAGCTGTGTTGCTCAGCAGGCGAGGTGGATACCTCGGATAGCAAGCTGTGATGCTCAGCTGTTTGTAGGCAAGCTGTGAGGCCCAGCTATTCAAGCTGTGAGTCAGCGGGAAGCCACACTCGGGTTTGAGTGTGGGGTGGACGTAGGTCTGTGGACCGAATCACCTAAAAATTCCTTCGTGCACCGTGGTTTGAATGCTTATTGTCTGCTTCCTTTAGATGAATGTCTAGTCACGATCTGTCTTTCTATGTCCAGTGAGCCAATTGATTGAACACATCGCTGTATTTCAGTTTCGGTAGAACTGAATATGTTTTTAATTTCACATCTCTGAGTGTTCTGAGTTTTTAATTGGGCGTAATTTTTAATGATAGATTCATTCACCCCCCTCTGAATCCATCGCACCAGTCTCAACATCTGTTTTAGCTGAGTCTGAAAATTTCAGGATGGTCACTCAATGCAATAATAACTCAGTAAACATCCCTCAAATCAAAGAATTCAATGAAGTATCAGCTATACCTGGAGAGCTATTTAGTGATGCTCGTCTCATAAGAGCTAAAGCCAAGGTACTGGCCGCTAACACCTCTTCATATGTTCATGATTAATTCAGCTCTTATATAGAATGCTAGGGGTATGGCAAATCAGGCGACTGTTAGAAGTCTGGGTCAGTTAATAAAAGCCCATAAGATTAGTTTGGCTGCTATATCAGAACCTCGCATTGATTTTAGTCGTGCAAATAAGGTGACTCACAAAATTAATCTTCACTCTGTTCTGGGGAATAATGGAGCTTCCTCTAACATCTGGTTGTTTTACAATCTGATATTTGTCTTGAGGTCATTGAACAGCACCCTCAGTACATAACTGTTGCATTGAAGGAGAAAAATTCTATAGGCATGCATTTCACTGCTATATATGCATCATGCAATGCCAACACTCGCAGAGATATGTTTGATGCACTCATGGCATTCAGTTCAGAAGTATCTGTCCCTTGGATCATTGGTGGAGACTTCAATTGTATTATTTCTCCTGAAGAAAAGATTGGAGGTTTGATGTCTTCTGCATCTGCTATGCTAGATTTCCAAAGTTTCATCACTACTACATGTTTAATTGATGTTGGTTATTCTGGTTCATCTTTTACTTGGACTAATAACCAAATTGGGGCTTCTCACATTCGGGCGAGACTAGACATGCTTTTATATAATGCAGACTGGCTTAATTCTTCACTCAATTTGTCTGTTCAGCACCTATCTAGAGGACCCTCTACCATGCTCCTTTACTACTAAAAATGTGTTCTAGGCAAACTTTACCTGGGAGGTTCATTTATCAACAAATGTGGCACACTCATTCAAAATTTCTGGACTTTGTTAAAAGTCAATGGAGCAAGCATGAAAACTCTTGTCATCCTTTTTTCTCACTGCAAAATAAGCTCAAACACTTAAAGGATGCATTGAAAACTTGGAACAAAGAGGTCTTTGGTGATATTTAGCTTGCTAAGGAGGTTGCTGAGGCACATTTACAACTAACTCAAGAAACCTTTGATGACAATCCTTCATTAGAAAATAGGATGAGATTGAATAAAGCTAATGCTGAGTTGAGGCTTGTACTGCACAGAGAAGAGATGTTCTGGTTTCAAAAATCTAGAATATAGTGGCTCAATTGTGGAGATCGCAACACTCAATTTTTTCATCATTATACTAAAGTCAGAAGGCAAAGGAACTTCATTCAAAAATTGAAGATTAATGACATCTGGGTGGAAGATCAGTCTATACTATTAAATGGAGCTATGAATTTCTTCAAATCCCTATTGTCTACTGAAGCTCATAATATAAGTGAGCAGCTCATTTCTATCATTCCTACTATGATCACAGAAGATCAAAATTCATATCTTTGCTCCATTCCTTCGGCTGAGGAAATTAAAAATATTGTTTTCACCTCTTCTGGTAACAGCTCTCCTGGCCCTGATGGCTTTACAGGTAGCTTCTATACTTTCTGCTGGGACATTGTAGGCAAAGATGTCATATCTGCTGTTCAGAGTTTCTTTTATGGTTAGGGGCTTCCGAAGGGAATCACCTCAACTATTTTGTGCCTGGTTCCTAAGGTCAAAAATCCCATCACCTTTGCGGATTTTAGACCGATTAGCTTATGCAATTTTTCTTGCAAGGTGGTCTCCAAAGTCATAAGTGATCGGTTGAGGAGCATTCTTCCTTTGATCATATCTGAGCATCAAAGTGGTTTTGTAAGTGGTAGAAATATTTCTGATAACTTTCTGCTGGCTAGAGAACTTTTCATGGATATTGATAGGCCGGTTAGAGGCCACAATATGCTCATTAAGTTAGATATGGCCAAAGCATATGATCGCATTGAATGGGATTTCATTCTCCTTGTTCTGCAAAAATTTGGATTTTCCAACATGTTTAATTCATTCATAGCTCAACTCTTGATGAATTGCGGGTTCTCTATTTCATTTAATGGCCAAACTCATGGTTACTTTAAATCATCTCGGGGGGTGAGACAAGAAGATCCTCTAGCTCCTGCTCTTTTCATTTTGGCTGAGGAGGTTTTAAGTAGGGGTCTAAATCAGCTGTTTCAGTCAGGCCAATGTCAGTAATATCACTTGCCTCGCAATGCCATGCCCATCTCTCATATTCTTTTTGCGGATGATTCCATTATATTCTTAAATGGTGGTTTATCCTCCATCAAGGCCTTGTTGAGTTTTATGAGGAAATATGAAGAATCTTCTGGGCAGCGGATTAACTCTCTCAAGAGTTCATTCATGGTTTCTAAACATATGCACAATCATGCAATTGAGAGGATTAGTCAGTTAACAGGATTTCAGCATAAAACAGGTAGCATAGTCTACCTAGGGATACCTCTTTTCAAAGGGAGAATCAGAGTCCCTCAATTCAAATATTTGCTTGATAAAATTAATGCTAAGTTTGTAGGTTGGCAGAGCAAGTTCCTCTCACAAGCTGGTCGAATCATCCTTATTAAATCTGTGCTTTCGGCTATTCCCATATACACTGCCAGTTCTGCCAATATTCCATATACAATAATTAAACAAGTGGAAAGCATATGTGCAAATTTTTTATGGCAAGGTCTTGAGTCTGCACATAGGAAACATTGGGTATCATGGAACAAGATATGTTGTCTTCAGTCAAAAGGAGGTTTAGGCATTCGCAGTCTTAGGGACATTCAGCTGTGCTCACAGGTTAAACAATTATGGTCTTCTCTGCATAGCAACTCTCTATGGGCTCGCTTTGTTAGGATGAAATATATTCAAGGAAAGCATGTCTCTGCTTGTAAGGTTCCTTTCCCAGCTAGCATTAAAGCCCGAGATTTTGAAAAAGCTCATTCTATCCTTTTGGCTGGTATGCGTAAAATTGTTTTCAATGGTGCAACTACCAACTTTATTAAAGACACTTGGTATAAGGGAATATCTCTGCTTGATTACATACCTAAGCAAGTTACTACTCAGTTTGAGAAGTGTTCTGTACAAGAAGTCTTGGCTAATCAGCAACATCCTATTTGGCAAATGATTGATGACATTAATTTGAGAACTGAAGTGCATGACTATTCTACACAAGAAGGAGATGATATCCCTATATGGTCATTAACTAATTCGGGCAGATTCGAATTTAAATCCACATATAGCTACATCAAAGGACAACACTCAGGTGCTCATTCAGCCAAGCTATGGTATCAAAAATTCCCAACTTGAGCCTCACTGTTCTATTGGAAGATGCTGAACCATGCTGTCCCAGTTGATGACATAATTCAGAATTGTGGTATCCAAATAGCTTCCTGTTGTAACTGCTGCAATGCTTCCCCTTCTATTGAAAACATAGACCATCTTTTTATCAATAGTGAGCTAGCCTCCTTTTGTGGAACAAATTCTGCCCACTTATAGACAGCTCTTATCTGGGAATTACCTTCATTTACAGTAGGCTTCAAATGATCATAAATGAGTCTGTGATATCTAGCCCGCAGGGTTTTATTAATTTGCTAATAGCAATGCTGATCATATGGGAAATTTGGAAACAGAGATGTAGAAATAGATTTGAGGGAACTAGACTTAATCCCTCTCGGATTGCTCTGCAGATACAAGAGGATGCCAAGCAGATTCTTAGTCAGATCACATTTAAACAAGGTCCCAGTCGCTCCTATTTACAGAATCTACATGCTATGGGTTATAATATCAAACATAAGATACTTCAATTCCATACTGTAGGTTGGCAGGCTCCTATTGTGGCTTTTTCACTTAATGTCGATGGTTCTAGTAAAGGCAATCCTCAGATTTCAGGAGGAGGTAGTTGCTTTAGAGACTCCCGAGGTAAACTGTTACTGGGTTTCTCTTACTATTATGGCCAAGGTTCGAGCATGGTGGCTGAAGGGAGAGCTCTTCTTGATGGTCTAAGGCTGGCCAGCTTGCATAGCATTCCTCTTTCAATAATATATACGGATTCCATGTCTTTGGCTGAACTTCTAAAAGGCAATAGCAGTCCACCGTGGTCTCTTCTCCCATGGTGGAGGCACCTTCAAGATATCTTCTCTACGTTTCAGTGCCCTCTTGTTCACATATACAGGGAAGCTAATCTGCTAGCGGATTCTTTAGCGAAGCATGCAACCATTATGGGCCACAATTCAGAGTTCCTATCTAAAAGGGAGTTGCCTCTATTGGCCAAAGGCTATGCTACAACTGATGCCTCATGCCTTCCGAATATTCGTATTCGGCGATTGTAGCTATTTTCTTCTTTGTTGTCTTTCTTTGTGGTTAAGGGGCTTGCTCCCCCCATGTACTCTTTATCTCTTTCATAATCAATAAATTTTCATCTAGTGGTGAGATGGTGGAGTGAGAACATTCCTTTCCTCTGGAATGGGGTGCACTCTCCCTTCATCCCACTAGATGCTTTGTGCTAAAAAAAAAAAGAAGCCTTGTGGCTGAGAGGTTTGGTTGACGATCTGGGTCATGTACAGGAGACGACTCTGGTGTATTGTGATAGTCAGAGTGTTATACATCTGACAAAAAATCAGATGTACCATGAGAGGACCAAGCACATCGACGTCAGGTATCACTTTGTTCGTGATGTTGTCTTGCAGGGTACCGTAATTGTTCAGAAGATTTCTACAGCAGAGAACCATGCAGACATGTTGACGAAGCCTATTCCTTCAGAGAAGTTCAAGCGTTACCTGGGCTTGATTGGCTTGCAGAGTACGTGAGGTGGCCCCGATGGGGGCATCGACGGAAACGGTGATCGTGCTGAAGTTTGTCACTGGATGCGGCTTATGAAGATGAGCCAAGAGGAGAATTGTAACATGGAGTGTCTCATCTCCACAAGCCATTCCAATACCATCTTGCATGGCCACAAGCCATTCTAATACCATCTCATCTCCACAAGCCATTCCAAACTAAAGGGAATTAAATTCCCATGCAAGATGGAGGCAAGGTATTTGGTCACTATAAAAGGGGACCTTATCCTCATGTTTAGCATCCCAAGGTGAGAGCCCAAGAGCTCCTTAGAGAGAGAGAGCTAAGAGGGTTGGTGTGAGAGCTTGAGGGAGTTTTGTGTGAGAGGATTTATTCCTCTGGGTTGGGATGTGAGGCTTCTTGTATTATTCCCCACATCTAGTGAAGTTCCGATGTCGCCGTCGCCCGTGGACGTAGGGGGGTAACCTCTGAACCACATAAATCATTGTGTTCCTATCTTGTGTGATTGTTCCTTTTTCTTCCTCCCTTCTTCTTGTTGTGCGGATCGAGATCTTGGGGCGTCACTCTGTCCGTCGGAGTGGTCGTGTCATGACAGTTCAAGAGAAGAAGAAATTCAGAAACTAACACTCAGAAGATCTAGCCAAATTCAGACATCTCATAAAGTCAATTCTCAGAAAAGCCAATGGAATTTAGAAGAAAACAAATCGACTTGGTAAACTTTAAGTCAACAAGTTCCCTGTTAATTCAGTAAGAATCCAAGGAAGAGTCGACCTTCTGAGTCGACCCCAATTTGCAAATGCTCTGTATTGATTCCAGCAGCCTTGATGGAGTCGACTCTGTCCAGCATCAGAGTCGACACTAAGAAAGAACATGTTCTTAAGATTGAAGACTGTGTCAATGCAGTAGCAGCCTGGAGTTGACGCAACTCACAAGAAATCCAATAGCCTATCGTCAAGAATCACATGAGGTCGACGCAGGAAAGCCACAATGTCGACATGACCCTATATTTACACATGCTCTTCTTCAGGCGATTGAATATAGAGTCGACTCCAAGCTCAAGTGGAGCCGACTCAGTGGTTGTCTCTCAAGCAAAATCAAGACACATCGGATAATAGAGTCGACGCAAGGATCATCACGGAGTCGACGCAAATAGCAATCTTCTGTTCATAAATAAGAAAGTGTCGACTCTCAGAGTCGACCCCAGAATTCATACGTTCTGTCTGAGCATCTCCTGCAACAGAGCGTCGACGCTATGAAGGATGTGCGTCGACGCGGTCCGCCTTGTCCAGTGAAGCACGTGAGGAATTTAAGTGAACCACGTGCCTTCAACCTCCCTTCATTGAATCATGATCCAATACACGTGGCTGGACTCTGGAAGGTTCCTAACTGTCAGAATATTCCTTCTGCCACATGGACCAATGGGAGAATAACACATTTTATCCCATTATCCAGAAAAATTATCAAGCCCGATTCTATATATATCAAGGGGCGTTCGAACGTGAGAAGATGTTGAGCTGCTGCTGTAATGCCCCGGATTTTTTGGATCCTTGTTCATGGGTCCCGGATCTGGTTTCTTGGAGTGTCCGACTCCGTTGTGTCCGAATCTTTGTTTCGGACATCTTTTATGTTCGGATCGGCGCGATCCGGAGTTGTTTCGGAGACACGGAAGCGTTCCGCGGCTTTTCCGCGTGTATTTTCCGATTCCCGGTGTGTGTTTCGGTAATTCCTTCGGAACCTCGTTACGGGTGAACCGGGCTGTTCACCAGGGCGCAAGTGGTACCGTTGCGATCGGTGTGTTCCGAGCATCGCAGAAACGTGATTTTCTATTTTTCGGTATTTTTGAGAATTTCCGGATTTTCTATATAATAACCTCCTTTTTCTCTCTCCCCATCTCATTTTCTCTCTTCCCTCCCTCTCTCTTCTCTCACGTTCTCTCCTCTCCCCCTCTCACTCCAGGCGGCCGACGGAGGCGGCGAGGGCGGGGCGACGTGGCTCGTGGGGCGTGGAGCGACGGGTACGGGACGAGGATCGCGATGGTGGAGGCGGTTCGTGGGATCGTGAACCGGCGAGGGTTTAAGTGGCGTTTCTTCATGGATCGGCGTCCATGGCGCGTCGAATCTTCGGTGGAGGTAGGGAGATGGACCCTCAACCCGTGTACTTCAATTCCCGCGAGTTTCGTAGGCCGTGGTGAGCCGAGCGGGCTAAACGGGGTGATTTGGGAAAAATGCATGTTTTTGGGGTGTGAGCCGAATCTTGTGTTTTGATCGTGTTTTTGGGGTTTAAATGGGTCCTCTCGGTGCCAGAGGGGTTGGGGAATGTTTCCCTCTTTGTTTCCCCATCACCCGGGGGTGATCGGGGCGTGGAATGGGTTTTCCCGCCGTTTCTACCGTTTTCGGGCGCGGACTGAGAACGCGCTAGCTTCCAGTAGCGCGTTCTTGAGTGTCGCGCTGCCCCGACGGGGCGCGTTCATCGGAGAAGATGAACAGTAAGGCGGTTCTTGTCGCGCTCTAGGGTCCCAGCGCGTTTTTGGTTGTCGCGCTATAGGATCATAGCGCGACCTGGTCTGGTCGCGCTATGGACCTATAGCGCGTTCTTGCTGAACGCGCTAGGTTTGCATAGCGCGTTCTTGCTTAACGCGCTATGCATGTATAGCGCGTTCTTGGGGTGGCCTGTCGGGCTGCCCGAGGCGGGCGATCTGCGGCTGATCGTGCTCCCCTTGGGCCGTGTGTGTCCTGGACACCCCGTGGAGTTCCGTGACCGTGTCTTTGGGTGTCCAGAGGTTTGGGTTACCTCGATTAGCGTTCCCATGAGTTTAAGGGTCCGAGTGACCTTCTAGTGTTCCGATTGTGTTGTGTTGGTCTCCGGTCGACCCGGTTGTGACCCAGTGGTCGACCTTTGGCCTTGTGAATGTCCCGGGCACCGCGTGGGTTTTGTTACCGTGTTTTGGGGTGTCTGGAGGTGCTGTGTTACCTCGATAAGCATGCCCGTGGGCTTGGTGGGTCCGGGTGACCCCAGGCGTTTCGGGTTTCCGTATTCTCGCTCGATCGAGTCACCGTGTATCGGTATGTGTGCGGTGGGGTTCCCCCGCATGTCGTGAGTCTTCCTGGAAGATGATTCCCGAGTGGGTTATGTGTTTGGCCGTGGACTGGGCGTCCCGTTTCTTCTCCGATCGTGGTCACCGTGCGATGGTGCTGCTACGTGGGATGGTCCCCGTACTTCGTTAGGTTCGGACGTCGTTTTCTGTTGTTTTGAGAGTCTACTCTCTCAGTGATCCTCCACTAGTCGTAGCTTCCTACGCACGCGTGTGCGGACCCACCTGGGAGTGGTGGAGAGCGCGACCCGGTGAGACGCGATTTTTAGGCTGGTTTCCGTCGGCCCCTTGCCTTTGCCACCAGAGTCCGGTGGGGGGGGAAACCAGCTAGAGGACCCGACCTAGAGCAGATGGTCTGTGTGTGCACACGTAGTTGGGGGCTTATGACACGTGCTGACAAGCGCGACCCCAGCTAGTCCTTGTTGTGGTGCTTGTTGCGTGTCTAAGTCTCACGCCCGGGGCATTGTAGCTAGACACTTGTGACGCGGTGTAAGACGTCAGGGGACGCATCCGGTCGTTCTTCTAGTGGGTGGTGCTCTTGTCACGTGACGTGAGTTGTTGTGTACCGGGTTTTGTTTCCGTCCGCGAGACGGGACTTCGTGAGTGGTTTCGGGAGAGTTCCCGGAGTCGAGGTCTGGGGTTTCCGTTGAGCTTCACCGAGGGCCTTTTCCCAGACAGTGTTGTGTTCACGACGGTGAGGTCGTGACCGTGTTCCCTGACCGTGTGGTTTTGGCTTGGGCCCTTTTGGTGAGGGCAGGCCTCCGCTGCGGAGGTATCGTGACGTTTTCCTAGTAGCGTGGCTAGGGCGGCTCGTGTTTAGTGGTCCCCGATCGTGGAATCGGGTGGTCGGGTGCGTGGCTTGGTTGTCCCCCGACGGGAGACTGGGTCGTGTTTTCTGGTACGGTAGGAGTAGCTGTAGAGCCGAGTTTTGACCGGCCACCGGTTTGCTGTTCCTGCTGTAGTTGTAGCTCTCCTTTCCGCTACCGCCGTTGTTTCCGGTTGGGGTTCCGCGGGATCCCTGCTGAGTCTCTATTTTGGAGACTCATTCCCTGCTTTTCAGGTGAGACGGTTCTTCTTCCTCGAGGTTCGAGGGCGCGATGCGGAGGTTCTTAGTTGCCAGCTTGCCGGGCCGGTTGTTCACTTGGCACGTGGTACGTTTTACTGCTTTAGACTGTACTTTCTGTTGGACTGGACTCTGTTGTAGTTGTTTATTCTTTTCTTTTAATTGTTGAATTATCCTGCTTTATTTCCTATTTCTTTGTGCCTCCACACTCCTTTTAGCCCTTCTGAGCCCTCCCGGCTCGTGGGCGGCAGTGCGAGTCTCGGGTTATCGGGCCTTCCCGGTAATCGGATTCTCGGGACGTCACAGCTGGTATCAGAGCAGTGGTTGTGGACGTACATAGGAATTCGAGATATTGCAGTGATCAGAGTCCGTAAGGTCCAGTACAGTCAGCAGTTGGCATAGGGTTTCGTGCATGTTTTCCGCTTTGTTTCTCGCTTGAGAGTTTGAGTGCGCTGTGCGGCGCTGTGAAGGTGGTTGTTGTTCACGGCTTTCGTGCCGGCGCGGGGTCTGCGGATCGAGGTCGAGAGCCTTCTCCCTCATCGGTGGTGGCCCTGGTTGTGTTGCATTGGGCAGAGGTTGTCGGCGGGTGTGTTGCAGTTCGGGGGATTGTAGCGGTGGTGCATCGAGAGATGTTGTGACCATGGTCCGACGAGACACTTGGTAAGTGTTGTCGGAGGAGCTGACCTGACGGAAGTGATGGTTTTCTTGGTGCTGAAAGGTGCTATTCCCGGCATGCGCGAGGCTCGAGGTTAGGTCGAGTGCGAAGTTTTCCTTCCGTTGGTCGGAGGTGCGATTGGTCTCTCCTCTGGTTGGAGAGATTGCATTTGGCCAAGGTTCGTCGTCTTGCACTGTGCGTCCGGGTTGGTTGGCCTTTGTGTGCCGTGAAATCCGTGCGAGACGTGTTCCGTGTTTTGGCAAGGTGGTTGAGTGTGAGAAGTGTTGCTCGTTCCTTGATGTGTAAGGGTGTTGGCGCTATTCCGGAAGGACGGGTGTCGGCTGAGCGGTGTTCGTGAGAATTGCGGTTGGTGTTGTGGTTTCCGATGTGCGGAGGATCGGAGTCTGCGGGGTTGCAGATGGTTGTCGGGATGGTGGATCCCGAGTTGGCGTTGTGGTGGCTGTGTATGTGGATCAGAGTGCATGGATCGTAGCGTTGGTTGTTGCGGGTGGATTTCTGAGGAAGTGTAGAGCAACGGAGGATTGGTTCATCGGTGTGTGTTGTCTTTGGCGGCGTGAGACGTGTTGGTTGCCGTGCCGTTGCTTGAGATATTGTGGTTTATGGCACAGGCAGGTGGAGAGTTGGGGAAATGTGCTAGCGAGGTTGCCGCATGAGTACCCTGTCCTTGCGTTGGAGGTTGTGTTCGTGGATGAGATCGTGTTCTGGAGAAGTGAGCCGTGGGTTGTAAGAGGTTGTGTATCCCGTGGCTCTGTGATAAGAGCGGGAGTCGGGATTGGCAGGCATCCTCTTGGATTAATTGAGATGAAGATTTTGATGAGATAGGATTCGATGAGACAGGTTGGTGGTTGATGCCTGTGTGTGGAGGTCACTGATGAGACGTTGGCGTGGGATATTGATCCTCAGTCTGTGGCCAGCAAGGGAGGATTCCCCGTAAGCCTGAGTCGAGTGACGTGAGGACCGTGTGGAGATGGAGTCATGTGGTTTCGTCGTGCTCCCCTGAGAGGGTAGAGTTGGCGTGAGGTTCGAGATTGGAGGTGGTGTTGGTCTGTGCGTGAGTCAGCAGATGGCCTGTCATGTGTTGGATCGTGCCTGCTGGGTCGGTGGAGGTTTTCCGTTGGCGAATGTCTGGCGACCAGTGGATGGTCTTTTCAGAGACAGAAGATGCTGGTTGTAAGGGGCTCGAGAATGGAGAGAGCCGAGTGCCAGCGAGGCCTTTTGGTGGCCATTTCTGAGGTGTGAGATGGTGGAAGCTCAGTGATTGGTTACCCCTGGTGCAGGGTGTGAGATCGATCGGCGGGTTGTGAAGCTAACGTTGGTTGGTCCGCCGGGTGTGGGCGTTGACCGGTGGATTGGTTTTCGTGGCGAGAATTGCGTTCCCTCGGTGAGCGAGAGGGTGGCAGCGATGCCGTGGGTGTTTTCCGTTGTGTTTGAGGTGATACCAGACTTGTGCCCTTGTCTTATGCCTGCTCTAGTGGCCGATGTGTGTGCGGCGTGCGGAGCGTGGCGTTGTTCGTGATTATGGTCTGGCCGTATCCCTCATGATCGGTGCTTTTTGCGAGAATCAAGATTTTATGTGCTGGGATTCTGACGGTGTTGTCAGTTGGTTCAGTGTTCTTCCCCTGTGACTTTGTGCTTGGTCCTGAATTTCGAGGACGAAATTTCTTTAAGGGGGGAGGGCTGTAATGCCCCGGATTTTTTGGATCCTTGTTCATGGGTCCCGGATCTGGTTTCTTGGAGTGTCCGACTCCGTTGTGTCCGAATCTTTGTTTCGGACATCTTTTGTGTTCGGATCGGCGCGATCCGGAGTTGTTTCGAAGGCACGGAAGCGTTCCGCGGCTTTTCGCGTGTGTTTTCCGATTCCCAGTGTGTGTTTCGGTAATTCCTTCGGAACCTCGTTACGGGTGAACCGGGCTGTTCACCAAGGCGCGAGTGGTACCGTTGCGATCGGTGTGTTCCGAGCATCGCAGAAACGTGATTTTCTATTTTTGAGAATTTCTGGATTTTCTATATAATAACCTCCTTTTTCTCTCTCCCCATCTCATTTTCTCTCTTCCTTCCCTCTCTCTTCTCTCACGTTCTCTCCTCTCCCCCTCTCACTCCGGGCGGCCGACGGAGGCGGCGAGGGCGGGGCGGCGTGGCTCGTGGGGCGTGGAGCGACGGGTATGGGACGAGGATCGCGATGGTGGAGGCGGTTCGTGGGATCGTGAACCGGCGAGGGTTTAAGTGGCATTTCTTCGTGGATCGGCGTCCATGGCGCGTCGAATCTTCGGTGGAGGTAGGGAGATGGACCCTCAACCCGTGTACTTTAATTCCCGCGAGTTTCGTAGGCCGTGGTGAGCCGAGCGGGCTAAACGGGGTGATTTGGGAAAAATGCATGTTTTTGGGGTGTGAGCCGAATCTTATGTTTTGATCGTGTTTTTGGGGTTTAAATGGGTCCTCTCGGTGCCAGAGGGGTTGGGGAATGTTTCCCTCTTTGTTTCCCCATCACCCGGGGGTGATCGGGGCGTGGAATGGGTTTTCCCGCCATTTCTACTGTTTTCGGGCGCGGACTGAGAACGCGCTAGCTTCCAGTAGCGCGTTCTTGAGTGTCGCGCTGCCCCGACGGGGCGCGTTCATCGGAGAAGATGAACAGTAAGGCGGTTCTTTTCGCGCTCTAGGGTCCCAGCGCGTTTTTGGTTGTCGCGCTATAGGATCATAGCGCGACCTGGTCTGGTCGCGCTATGGACCTATAGCGCGTTCTTGCTGAACGCGCTAGGTTTGCATAGCGCGTTCTTGCTTAACGCGCTATGCATGTATAGCGCGTTCTTGCTGAACGCGCTAGGTTTGCATAGCGCGTTCTTGCTTAACGCGCTATGCATGTATAGCGCGTTCTTGGGGTGGCCTGTCGGGCTGCCCGAGGCGGGCGATCTGCGGCTGATCGTGCTCCCCTTGGGCCGTGTGTGTCCTGGACACCCCGTGGAGTTCCGTGACCGTGTCTTTGGGTGTCCAGAGGTTTGGATTACCTCGATTAGCGTTCCCGTGAGTTTAAGGGTCCGAGTGACCTTCTAGTGTTCCGATTGTGTTGTGTTGGTCTCCGGTCGACCCGGTTGTGATCCAGTGGTCGACCTTTGGCCTTGTGAATGTCCCGGGCACCCCTTGGGTTTTGTTACCGTGTTTTGGGGTGCCTGGAGGTGCCGTGTTACCTCGATAAGCGTGCCCGTGGGCTTGGTGGGTCCGGGTGACCCCAGGCATTTCGGGTTTTCGTATTCTCGCTCGATCGAGTCACCGTGTATCGGTATGTGTGCGGTGGGGTTCCCCCGCATGTCGTGAGTCTTCCTGGAAGATGATTCCCGAGTGGGTTATGTGTTTGGCCGTGGACTGGGCGTCCCGTTTCTTCTCCGATCGTGGTCACCGTGCGATGGTGCTGCTACGTGGGATGGTCCCCGTACTTCGTTAGGTTCGGACGTCGTTTTCTGTTGTTTTGAGAGTCTACTCTCTCAGTGATCCTCCACTAGTCGTAGCTTCCTGCGCACGCGTGTGCGGACCCACCTGGGAGTGGTGGAGAGCGCGACCCGGTGAGACGCGGTTTTTAGGCTGGTTTCCGTCGGCCCCTTGCCTTTGCCACCAGAGTCCGGTGGGGGGGAAAACCAGCTAGAGGACCCGACCTAGAGCAGATGGTCTGTGTGTGCACACGTAGTTGGGGGCTTAGGACACGTGCTGACGAGCGCGACCCCAGCTAGTCCTTGTTGTGGTGCTTGTTGCGTGTCTGAGTCTCACGCACTTGTGACGCGGTGTAAGACGTCAGGGGACGCATCCGGTCGTTCTTCTAGTGGGTGGTGCTCCTGTCACGTGACGTGAGTTGTTGTGTACCGGGTTTTGTTTCCGTCCGCGAGACGGGACTTCGTGAGTGGTTTCGGGAGAGTTCCCGGAGTCGAGGTCTGGGGTTTCCGGTGAGCTTCACCGAGGGCCTTTTCCCAGACAGTGTTGTGTTCACGACGGTGAGGTCGTGACCATGTTCCCTGACCGTGTGGTTTTGGCTTGGGCCCTTTTGGTGAGGGCAGGCCTCCGCTGCGGAGGTATCGTGACGTTTTCCTAGTAGCGTGGCTAGGGCGGCTCGTGTTTAGTGGTCCCCGATCGTGGAATCGGGTGGTCGGGTGCGTGGCTTGGTTGTCCCCCGACGGGAGACTGGGTCGTGTTTTCTGGTACGGTAGGAGTAGCTGTAGAGCCGAGTTTTGACCAGCCACCGGTTTGCTGTTCCTGCTGTAGTTGTAGCTCTCCTTTCCGCTACCGCCGTTGTTTCCGGTTGGGGTTCCGCGGGATCCCTGCTGAGTCTCTGTTTTGGAGACTCATTCCCTACTTTTCAGGTGAGGCGGTTCTTCTTCCTCGAGGTTCGAGGGCGCGATGCGGAGGTTCTTAGTTGCCAGCTTGCCGGGCCGGTTGTTCACTTGGCACGTGGTATGTTTTACTGCTTTAGACTGTACTTTCTGTTGGACTGGACTCTGTTGTAGTTATTTATTCTTTTCTGTTAATTGTTGAATTGTCCTGCTTTATTTCCTATTTCTTTGTGCCTCCACACTCCTTTTAGCCCTTCCGAGCCCTCCCGGCTTGTGGGCGGCGGTGCGAGTCTCGGGTTATCGGGCCTTCCCGGTAATCAGATTCTCGGGACGTCACAGCTGCTGCTTTCGAAGAGGGAAGAACCATCAGAAAAGGAGAGCCACTTCGAAATCAAAAGAGAGAGAAGAGAAAGAAGAAGAGAGAGGATTTGACTGCAGCCAGTCAAAAGAGAAGAAGCTTCGTGTTCTATACAAAAGGCTCTTGAATTCATCAGAGCTACATTTTGAATTTGTGTTTTCAGTTTGTCTTTGTTTCTTCTGATTGTTGTTCGTTTTGTTTTTTCTTTTCACTTCTGTAATTTCATTGTTGCTGATCGTGTTTGAAACACGAAGCAGGGTGGTGATCAGTTGGGTACTGATCACGTTTTTGCTCTGAGTGAACAGAACATGAGGATCTTATTCCTCATCTCCTGCTCTAGGTGGGATTACTGATCTTGCTGGGTGCAAGATTGGTGGTGTGGATAGCAGATTGCTTCTCACGTTTTCACTCTGAGATTTCAGAGTAAGGGAGGAGAGTGTTCCTCCGGGATCAAGTTGTGTGATCAGACTTTGTAGCAGATTGGATCTGCGGTTTTTTGTTCTTGTGCAAGGGAACCTCACTCTGATCAAGTGAGGGGTGGACGTAGATTGCTGGGCAGCACTCGAACCACCTAAAAAAGGCTATGTGCTCAGTGGTTTGAATGTCTTATCATCCTTCTCTGCTCTCGCATTTCTGCAGTCTTAGTTTAGTTGTTGCGCTATGAACAACATCTCACGCAGATTAAGCGTTTGACAGTAGTACTTTTACAAGTTTCATCTCAATTGCTTGTCTGCCAAATTCTTTTGTGCTCTTCTAAAGGTCCAGTTATTTTGCTCCCCCCCCCCCACCAAGACCACAAGGTAGTCTGGAGGATCATCCACCAGATGATTCTATCCCCTCGGAGGGTCCAGCACCTGCCCCATGTTTGTATAAGATGTGTCACCTCCCTCGGGTGACCAATGATGCATTGTGTCCTAGCCAGCTCCTCTCATACTCCCTGAGAGTAAGTGCAACCCACGAACAGCTGGTCCAAGGTTTCGTCCTCCTAGCCACACAAACAGCAAGTTGAAGAGATGTCCTAGAGTAAAGATACCAGCCTATCCCGAGTGGATAGTCTCCCATGGAAGATCCTCCAGAAGAGAATCTTCACTTTTAGAGGGCTCCTAGGCATACAAATCTGTGGGGTGAGGCTGTGGCAAACCCCTCCCTCAGAGATAAAGGAGTAGGCTAATCAAATTGAGAAGGTGCCCTCTCCCCCCCACCTCCATGTCCACTCGTCCTCTCTGTCAAGTTGAGAGACAAAGTCTAAAAGGAGGTGAAGAAGGTCCTAAAGCTGCTCCATCTCCTCGAGCATGAGGTTCCTCCTGAACAGTCAAAGAGAACCTCCAAAGTTACTTGCACAAAACAATTCTTATGTCCAAGGGGAAGGGGGGCATCTATGGTCACTTTTACATACAAAGTAGCCTCTGGTTCCAGCAGCCAACAGCAAAGTGTTCCAAGGTTAGACAAAGAGCAGTCCATTTGGGAATGCCCATTGAGAAAGAAAACACAGATCATCATGTAAAATCAAGGAAAAATAGATTTTCCAATTCCACGGCATGGCATAACCTCCAATGCATTTTCTTTGTGAATCATAGACTTTGTAGCCTATAACATAGAAGCAGACCAACAAAGTAAACTTTTCAAAAGAAGGAATTTAGAGAGGAAGGAAAATCCATTGCAACCAGCATAACATATTTGGCCATCCAGTTCTTTAGCGTTGTCACAAGAAACTACTTATTTGGGTATTGCATCATCTGAAAGAACATGACATGTATACTTTAATCACCTATACATATCAAACAAACAAAATGTCACAAAATAGGTAGCAAATTGCAGTGTATTTGTCTAAACAAGAGAAAGAACACATTTTTCTTGTATACTAAACTGTGTAAACTATCCCCTACCCCCACCAACAGACTTCTTCCACCTCAATAAATCTAACAGCTAAACGTAAATAAGAAACCATCACCTTTGGCAGAGGAACTCCATGCTTCACAATTCCTTAATCTCATCAGAGAACTTAGGAAGTGTTCATGAAATGAAGTCAGTGCTAAGGTAGTCAGATGTGTTTACTAAAGGAGTCACAAGAGATGCTCTCCTGTCCATCCTGGGCAAGCTATGCATGAAGGACATCTATGTTCAGCTTGAGGGAGAGTGTAGGAGATAGACTTGGTTCACACTGATAGACCTGGTTCACACTGATTTGGGCCTGAACCAGACCTATTTTACTTTTTGGGTCGCAAGTTCATTACTGGACCTCGTTAGGTGGATCCATTTGACTTAAACTTAAGTTTGCTCTTTACTCTTAATACCCATGTCTTATCTCTTTGTAAAAAGGGTATTTTAGTTTTAATTGTGATTATGTTTTTGGTTTAATAGAGAATGCTAGGAGAGGGCAGCCATAATATAGAACTGCCTCGCTATTCTACGCCATCTCCTTCCTCTCTTCTTCTTCCTTTGTTCTTCATTCCCTTCCCTCTGCAACATGTAGACAAAAATTACACAGGTCAAGCTACAAGGCTGGGATTTCAAGCTAGCAGAAGGAAGGAAGGGAAGATTGCTGCTCATGTGGGATACTGATACGTTTCATTGCATAGGTACTCACAGAGGGAATTATTCTATCTCAGTTAACCTCACGCAGAAGACGGATGGTTTCCAGTGGATTAACACCGGAGTTTTTAGGCCTCAGGAGAATGAGGGCAGAAAGGAATTTTTTTGATTAATTGGCTCATATTAGAAATAGTTGTTGGCAGCTTGGCGTATAGAGATGACTTCAATGAAGTGAGATTCTCATACGAGAGATCCAATCATCATAGGTAGACTATTGGAAATGGAAGTTTCGGGACAATGGATTTCAAGCACAGAGCTGATGGAGATGTCTACCAAACTTGGCATTTACTTGGACTAATTCCAAGGCCAGATCCAAGCTTGATAGATTTTTAATTAGCACATAACGGTACCCGAATTTCCCCATATAAAGCCTCCCAGGGGTGCTTTCAGATCATTTGTCTGATAACTGCTGTCTACAAACTCTGAAAGGAGGTGTAGAAGATAGAGTATGTTCAGGCCACTCTGAAGCTAAACTGGGTCTGTTTAAGGCCTTTAGGTTGCAGGTTCGTTACTTGACCCACTAAAGTAGATCCGATTAACTTAAGTCTTTGAGTAAGAGTCACGGGTTCATTACCAGACCCAAGAAGGTGGATCCGGTTAATTTAATTCTCGAGTAAATGGTTCCAGAAATACACCTGGTTTAGATTGTTGTAACGGGGGTGTTTTAGTCATTGTCTTGATTAGTTTAACCTAATAAAAGAGATGAGGAGGATACAACCTCGGGGACAGCCGCCACTCCTCCATCGTCATCTTCTTCATCCTCTCTATTATTCTCTTCTTTGTCTGTTGTATTCCTTCTAGGAACATGTAACAAGGAAAAACATCACGGTATAAGACCCAGGTTCCGATCCTGGGACCTGTTGGTTATGGAGACCAACCGTGGATATTAATACTTCTAGACAGATTTCAAATGGTGAAGCTCAGTAACTCATTTCGCCTTTCACAGAAGAAGAGACTAGAAGGGCAATTTTCAGCATGGACACTAATAAATCCCCGGGACCAGATGGCTTTTCAATGGGATTTGATCAGCATTTCTGGGAGACTATCAAGGACGACCTCGTGGCAGCTGTCAGGGATTTTGAGAGGATCGAATCCTTGGGCTATCAAGAAGTTTAATTCAACTTTTCTGGTGCTTACCACTGACAAGGATGATGCAGAACGGATTGGAGATTACGTACAGGCCCACTTCCCTGCTTAAGGGCAGCTGCAAAATCATTACCAAAGCTATGGCATCTAGGCTAAAAGAAGTGGTTGGGAAAAGTGGTGGATGATAACCAATCAGCTGCTATCCAGGAATAAGGCTCATTCCAGATAATTAACTTTATGGCTGCTTATGAGTGTATCTTTGATAAGAAGGATCAGAAGGAAAGATTAATGTGTGGTCTGCAGAGTAGATTTTGGAAAGACATATGATAGAATTAATTGCAAGTGTCTATACACTGTCATGCAGCTGATGGGACTCCATGAAACTTGGAATATTGGTTGGGTGAGGAGTTGTGTAGAATCAGCAAGGTTTTCTATCTTGGTCAATGAAGCTCCTTGTGGCTTTCTTTAGAAGCTCTGGAGGGGCATCAGGCAAGGTGGTTCATGCATTCTCACCTCTTTTATTTGCATTACCAGGACACTTTTTTTAATTAATATGATGTGGAATTAAGAGAGCTACAGCCTGTGGATTGATTGAGGGCATGAGATTGGCCAGGAATGAAGAACAGGTTACTCACCTTCAATATGCACATGAAATTGGCCGGCTGACAAATTTCTTTAGCACCCATGACAACATGGACCACACACAATGCAAGAACTCGAACAGTTTCAGCGCCCATGCCACTTGATGCTCCTGTCATGTTTCTTTAGCTCGGGCATTGTATCACAATGCAATGATGTTTCTTTAGCAGTGATCTAAATACTTGTTGTTAACAATGGCAGAAGTTCGTTTTGGGGGGAAAATAAAAGAGAGGACTAAATCATTTATTAGCAAGTAAAATTAAAGTTGATGTAAATAAATCTTGTTAATGATGATTTGCTTAGGACTCAGCAGAGAGGCTGCATATGAATCCAGTGGAGTCTGGAAAAAGAACAGGTTCCAGTCTCCATCGCAAAAAGAAATGGAATACGAATAAGGTTCGAATCCAATTTTACGGATTCCCATTTGTGGGGTCGTTTGGTGTGCCTTGAAATTAATGCCATTTACAGCATCATAAAATGTTGTAAATGGCATGTTTTTTTATGTTTGGAATGCTGTAAATCGTTTCGCAGTGGTGTCCAGTGCTGTAACTTTTACTGGGCCTTAAAACCGGTTGACTAATGCGGCACCATTTTTGACCTATTTTGATCTTCAGCACAAAGCCACTGGAAACTAAAATCAGAGATCTTAAAATCAAGAATTTTATTTTCAATGGTTTTAAAGATAGATGATTTCAAAATCTAGATTTTACATTGGTCTACGAACACACCGAACGGTCTCCTTAATCTCTTTTATAATCAAGTGGGATCTTATCTTTAGACAGGTTTTCTCCCGTTTCATAGAGTCAGCAGTTCTACAAACATAGCCTTCTCTTTTATAATCAAGAGAGAGAGAGAGTAATAAACCGTAGAGAGTAATAATGGAATAAGACTCGCTTATAATATAATAACCGTAGAGAGGAATATTTACAAGAAAACCCTTCATGTGAACCTTTTTGATTTCACAAGGAGTTTCTTTTCAAATATTTGTATCAGCGTATTTTACTGTTACGACACGGCGCCATATAATATTGTACAGAAGTCTAAATATATAATAAATATTTATTATAATAAAATATATATTAAAATCTTATGTAAATTAGTTGGTTATATTGTGACACGTATGATTACGAGATTTCTTCACCGGTGTTTCGAACTCGGGATCTGCCGTTAAAAAAATGCCTAAACTAACGACACCAATTAAATATGACATAAAACATGTAATAGTTAAACAGATATAAGTACCATATCAATTAATTACGTACTATATATCAATCGTATCGACTGGTACGATTAGATATATGCGTATTGATAGTTTGATACATCAAACCTGGACTATAACGACAAACAAAGAGCGATGGTTCTTCTGAGCTATGGATGAGGTCATTGGATCAACTGGACCCTCTTCCCTCACATCTATATTTTTGTTCTCGATAAACAAAAGATGACGGAGGTCTGAAAGGGCTTCCGTGTCTGACTTCCAGACAGCACGTTGCAATCAGAGGTACTTATTAAAGAGTCTGAAGTCTTGCCTTTCCGATCGAGTCCCTGACTGCTTCAGACATCAGAAACCTTCAGTGTGGTCCAAACGTACGCTTCCAGATGAATCATCCAATGAGCAATTATTGCTAGTGTTATACACACTCTTTTCTTATTAATCCAATTAAATCCGATAAGATATTAAATAATATTTTTAAATACTCACACTATAATTAATTTCTTCCACGCGACTGAGACAAACTCTAAACCCAATTGGAAGTTTTTCAGGCCATCTTTGTAATTATATATAATTAATGTGTAAGGAGATGATTGCAAAAACAACCCTCATATATATATATAATTACAAAAGTATCATTATTAAATACATATTGATTAATATAACTTTGCTCAACATATATGAAAAAAAATATCACAACAATTAAGTGCCATTAATTTAGTCACTTATCAGATGAATGTAACTAACCCAAGTTAAATTTTAACTAAAGATTAAAATATTGTCAGTATTATTGCCTTGTAACTAACTCTAAAATGATCTTCTTGTATAAATACAAGTACAAAAATAATCATGTTGCATGAACATGAGTACAAACATACCTCTTCATATATGACAAGAAATCTTTTTATACTTCTTCTATATGACAAGATAGTTCATTTCAACGTAAGTGCCCCACTGCACAGTTGCACGAACCTTTCATAGACACAGGAAAAGAAAAAACAAAAGAAAAGATATTCTAGCTAGAACTCCTCCTAGAGTTGGCAACCTGTAGTTCCTCCCTGTATCAATGGCTCTTCTCCGGCGCCAACAACTCCTTCGCCGGCGCCACCCTGCCGTCGTTCCCCCCAAGCAGCATGTATTTGTCCTTCTGCGTCAGACAGGTGCGCTTGAACCCCAGCTCGGCCGCCAGCAGCTCCTGCACGCGGTTCGCCACCTCCACCGCCGGCCTCCCGCCGCCGCACGTCCACTCCTCCGGCAGCCGCTCCAGGAAGGTGACCTCGTAGGTGGGCCTCGGGTTCATGAAGAAGAAGTAGGGGTCCAGGAACTTCCACCCCCTCACCGTCGTGCCGTGGAACATCCCCTGCCTCGTATTGATGGCCACCGGCACGATGCGGTCGCTGAGCTCGGCGAACAGCGGGCTGAAGCGCAGCAGGAAGGGCTCCCGGCACGTCGTCCCCTCGGGGCAGACCACCACGTCCCCTTCCTCCAGCAGGGCCGCGATGCGCTTCGCGTCGGTGGCGCGGTCGCGGGTGAGGCGCGCGGCGGGGATGGGGGAGACGAGCTCGGAGAGGGGCCTGACGTAGTTGGTGACGCAGGAGACCCGGCGGCCGAGGGCGACGCTGACGACGACGGGGTCAAGGGCGGTGCGGTGGTTGCAGACGAGGAGGGATCCCGGGGAGCCCGGGGTCGGGGGCGGCGGCGGGGAGCCGCGGACCACCAGGTTGATGCCGCAGATGCGGTAGGAGTGGCGGGCGAGGTGGGCGGGGAGGGAAAGGCTGAAGAAGACGCGGAAGACGGAGAGGAGGAAGCCGAGGGGCATCCAGAGGAAGGTGAGGAGGGCGACGTGGGGTTCCGGCCTCCGGACGAAGCGGCCGTCGTGGAAGACGGTGCGGGTGGCGAGCTTCTCCGAGGGGACCCTGGAGGCCGACGGGTCCCCGGGAACCATGTAGCCCTCCTGGAGACGAAGACGATCAGTCCAAAACATGGTTTACGGCTGTCAACAACTTACAAATAAATAGCAAAAATAAATAGCAAAAGTGTTTTTCGCTGGACCGGGCGCATTGAGCCCGGTTGATTGCCAATCCCACCTTTTGTCAAGTTGTGATATCGAGAGAAATTAACGAAAAAAGTTCCGCACGTGTTAATATCCCTTTTTGTTGTTTTCTTATCCGATGATTTATCATAGATCAATATGCATACCATTAAATAGTTTTAAGACAGCTTATTTACTAATCTCCTAATTTAGATCTTCCAACATCTCTAAAAATCTCCTTTTCCAAGAACAAGGGGGAAAAAAGTTAACATAGTAAAAGCCCCCTGTTGACCTGGCGCAGTGCGCATCTGGCTAACAGATATTCCCCGTGAGAAGTCAAATTCTACCTGTACAAGAGATTCCATTAACTAGTATTAAATTATTATTATTATTATTATCAGTGGTAGGTATATACGGTTGGAGTGGTTGTAAGTTATACAGCAGTTCAACCCCCATGGAGGGCAATTCCGTAAACAAGAGCAAGATAGAGGGGATCCACTGACCTCGCAGAGCGCCATGAAGTCGTGGTCGGACTCCCGGTCCCCCAGGCCGAGCTCCGGCCACCCCTCCGCGGAGAACTCCCGCTCCACCGCCTCCCTCTTCCGGGCACCCACCAGCACCCCCGGCGCCGCCACGAACCCCGTCGCCCTCCCCGTCCGGGGGTCCACCTGCAGCACGGTCCCCAGCACCTTGTCCCCGCCGAGCCACCCCTTCACGAACGGCTCCACCATCACGGTCGGGTTCGCCGTCACCACCACCCGCCGCCTCTCGCAGGCTTGGAAGGCCCTCCAGCTGTCGGCCCGGACGTCCGCGGCGTAGAAGCGTGGGAGGACCGCCCGGGCGGCCAGCTCGATGTCACGGAGCCGGAGGCCGGCGACGGAGACGAAGATGAGGAGCTGGATGCCGGCGGCCTCGGAGACGAGGCGGTAGAGGAAGAGGACGAGCGGGGAGACGAGGAGGAGGAGGACGCCCCGGAGGATGCCGCCGGCCTCCACGGCCAGCACCATGAAGTAGGGGAAGGAGCTGCGGGAGACCAGCAGGGTGCCGTCAAGGTCGGCCGCCACCGCGTGGTGCGCCCGCCCCGCCGGGTCGCAGCACCCGATGGAGGGGAAGCTGCGCTTCTCCTTCGGCATGGTGGCTTGTTCTGCTGTATTCACCTCCATCTTCTCTCTCTCTCTCACGCTATCTCTGTTCTTGCTTTGAACCACTCCGGCAGCCGAACGGTCGGTCGGCGTTTTAAATGCGGAGGGCAAGGAGATTCGTCGTTTCAGAGCGTGGTATATTATTCTGGCCGTTTGATCAAGGAGATCTAGAATCAGAGGGCGGAGATGCAATCTTGACGCGCGGGTAGGGAGATTCCCACGCTTCTTGTGCGTCCCGACCAATGGGATCGTTACAGATGCCAGTGTGTACGACGATCGGGGCCCCGAGACCATATCAGCTGACACCGAGCTTTATTTTTAGGTCAACTACTTTAAAATTGATATGGATTTTTTCATATAAATCACCCTTATAAGTGAAATTATAAAAATATCATTCTTAAAATTTCACACGTATCATTGTCAAAATGTTACGAAAATATCATGTTGGTTAATTTCTATCCATAAACATACAAATATTCATCGCATATCCTATTATACCCATTATTTTAACTTCTTGTGACCAAAATACCCTTCTACAACTCTGTCCCCCACCATTATAGGAGAGAAGAATGAGAGACCTAGAGATCGGGCGCCCGGGGGAACTCCCACTATCACCTGCACCCCCATCCTAGGGGAGAAGTACAAGGGGGGAGAGAAGGGGGTGTGAAGAGGGGTAATCTCGCGTTGATCCTAAGTTGCTAGATCCCAGATAAGTCCTTGATCACGGCCACCACGCCTCGATGAACTGCAAGACATGAAACAGGTCAGAGGTGTCCAGGGGTGAATCCATGGGGAAGATACTCCGATGCTTAAGTCAGCGAATATGATAGAGCACTGGTGCGAGGGGAGTTGGTAGGAGAAGAAGAGGGCGCGAGATTATTCTCCACCGAGAGATGTGGTTGTTCTCACTCAGGATCGTTGCTTACCTCTTTGGAGAGTCTCCCTGGAGTTTATATAGCAGTCCGTTCAATGTAGGAGCCCGAGAAGTCGAGGGGATTCCGGGGGTTACGTCCTCATCGTGTGCTCCTTATGCCACGAGGACTCTTGCTCTCCCTTATCCCTTGGAGTTCCCTGCTCCTGAAGGATGCGTAACAGACGCTTAGGTAAGCTTCCGATAGTCGGCCCGAGCTTGAGACGCTTACTCGGAGTTTTTCTCCCGAGCGATGGATGCGTAGCTCGGATAGGTCGCGTTGGGTCCCCGCAGGGCCCTTCTCGACCGATCTGTCGCTCGGACTTCTGAACCCGGGGGTCACCTAGGAAGTGCTATTCTGAGTGAGTTTTGGACTTGAAATAAATGAGCCCGAAGTGGGGCTGTCCCTTTGGAGAGCTGGGTCTGATTTGGTCAAATTAGATCTAGTTGGACCGTACTCTTGGACAGTATATTTTCCCCCTCTCCAGGGCGCGAGTAACACCTCCAACTAGTGGTGAGAGAGGGAGACACCTATAATAGGTGGATCTTCCTCATGCCATCACCACCACCACTCACGCCTCCAAGCTACACTTATGTGCAGCTATGGTTGGAAGATCAGTACCCACAACATGGCCCTCTTGACAATGAGACCTAAATTATGGGTGGTGGTACTGTTAAAACACTCATTGCCGACCTCTACATCTACCTCTCCTTCGATCTCATCGCCAACTCAAGAGGAAGTGTTTTATATATATATATATAAAAGAGAGAGAGAGAGAGATTTGTCCATTTATCATTATGATTAAAAGTAGTTATAGTTAAATTGACGGATGGTAACTGCGGTTGATCGTGATAATATTTTTATAATATTTTGATAAAATTAATAATATATATACTAATACCTTTTCAAAAGTGATATTTTTACATTTTCACTATATAGAATTATTTATATGCCATAAAATCCATTGATATTCAGGTAAATGTGTTCATATTTTGTATAAAAACTTGTCGTAATATGATGTAATTTTACGTTAATGATGTTCTTGTTTCATAGATCTGATAGTTATTTAATTAATAATTTAATATTTAGTTTTGGATAAGTTGTATTGTATGTAAATTATTACTATACCCACTATCAAAAGATATAAGACTCAACGGTTTGGTTTTTAGAACACACTTTTTGTTTATTTGTTCACTAATTAAAAAAAAAAGAAAAAAAAAAGACATATAAATAAGATAGAAAACAAATCAAATTTCTGTTTTCAGATGTTGGGGGTGAGTGGCAACGAGGATATAGGAAACATACAGTTTTTTATATAGTTTTTGGCAAAATTAAACATTTACATTATTTTTCCTTAACATGTTATAAAAATTCGTAAATTTTAAATATAGTCGCATGCATCTCAAATGGGACGGCCACTTTTGCTTATTTTTATATAATTAGAGATAAATTTTTGTATGATTTTAGTTAAAAAATTGAATTAGGAATTTTAACTCACCGTTTTAATTTTGATCGAAAACAGTTTCATAACCTGCACTTTTATAATTTCTTTTTTTAATAACCACCCCCTTGAGATTTTAGGGGGGGAAACGATTAATTAATGTTCGAAGCCCAAATACCATGGAGTTACACGTTGTTCTTACTCAGATTTTAGTAACCATGTGCGGCGTAAAAGATGTGTCAGACAGGAATAACACTGGACTCAGCTTAATCCAGCAACCATTAACGATGATCCAACAACCATTAAGGAGGATCCACAACCCTCATTCGATTATGTGCAGTCAAACCAAACGGCGCCCCCTAAATCTTTAGCTTCTGCTGCTGCTGCTGCCCGTAATACCTCTTGAAGGCCCTGGGCAAGTAGACGGGCAGCAGGAAGCCCAAGAGGTTGAAGGACCAGAAGGCGAGGTTGGCGATGGCCAGCCCCCTCCCCAGGTGCAGCCGCCACGGCCATGTCCCGTCATCCTCCTCCCCCGCCTTCTCCATCTCCGCCCTCAGCCAGTCGGCGATGGTGAACAGCCGCTTGGTGTTGTAGGAGACCGGGACGAAGGCCCGTATGGGGAGCGAGAAGCGGCCGGCGAAGGTGACGCCCTCCATCAACACCTGGCACGACAGCAGGAACAGGTGCGGCGCGGCGGCGCCGACCCCCTCCTTGTCGCCCTCCAGGACGCCCCAGAGGATGTGGGCGGCGGGGGCGAAGAGGCCGACTGCGGCGCCGACGAGGACGTAGTACCCCAGGGCGCGGCTCTCCCCGAAGACGGGGGGCTCGGGGGCGGCGGCGGCGTCGGCGGCGGGGAAGGCGACCCTGGCGAGGAAGAGGAGGTAGGCGAGGATGAAGGCGAAGAAGGCGAAGTCCGGGAGGGAGACCATTCCGCTGGCGGAGAGGAAGACGATGACGGCCAGGGAGTTGAGGTGGTGGACGCTCGGGAAGCGGCGGCGGCGGGGGGCTGGTGGTGGGGATGCGAGGGGGTGCTCTGCTGGGTCTCGCTCACCGGACATGGCCGTCCCCTCGTTGTTGCAGCAAAAGAGACTGCCTTTTCCCTCTTCAATAGGGAGTAGGGAGGAGGAATGGGGATCTCACGGCGAGATGATGGGATGGGATGGGATGGGATGGGATGGGATTCCACAGAGGAGAAGGTTGAAGTGGGGAGGTTGCAAGAGATGGAAGGAAGAGAGGGGGGTGTGTGTGTGGCGGAGAAATTGATAAGAAACTACTACCACTTTGCCAGTTGACCGTTGGGGAAGGGGAAGAGGCAGGGATGAGGTGATGCGAACGCAAGTGCTCTGGATGAGATAAGAGGCTGGTGAGTAGACACGTGTACGTAACTTTGATGGACCTCCAAGCCAATCCTAGCCCTCCTCCTTCCTGGTTAACCGAGTTAGGAGCACTCCCCTCCCCCCCCCTGTTAGAACAGAGGTGCCGTTGTTGGGTGGGGGGGCACCAGCTCACTTCTGGTTTTGGAGAGAGGAGTCCCCCCTAATGTCCATATTTTTTTGAGTTGATTTTATATAATCTTCTTGCCGTAAAATATCAAGATTATCATTTTTAGTTGTCAAATGCTATTACTATTTTTTTAAAAAAAAATATCAATAAATGAAGAAAATAACTCCAATATTCGTATCAACTCCGAGTCTCCCCGTACAGATTCAAGTGACGTTTTGTTATTTAGTGATATTTTTGAAACTTTAGATCAATAATGATAGTATATGTGATATTTGATAATTAAGAATGATAATTTTGATGTTTTTCATGTAACGAGGGTACATATAAAATTAACCTTTTATTAAGAGAGAGAAAAGATGTTAGAGATTCACGTAGACCCGATAATTATGTATCTAAGTATATTCATTAGCTTAATATGTCAATCGCATTATCATCTGTCATATAATATTGTGTTGAGATTTTTGTTAATATCAAGTCGATTTGACATTTATGTTAGAGATTGAGATAAAAAAAAAGGTTTAGGTCCTCTAAAGACTTTAGTTAAAGTGAATAGAAAGTAGACCATAGTTTAGATCCACTTTCTCATGTGTTCAATAATTTTATTAAATTTAATGAGAGTACTTGTATCGGGTCCGAAACTATCCAAACCTCTTTACTGTTCAGTACTCACAGCCCTAGCTAGTTTGACAGAGAGTTAGCCCGGGGTTAGCTTAGATTTAACCTGGAGTTAACTTAATTAATACTTTCATAGTCGGAATAAAATAATCGAGCTAAAAATACGGTTAACTTGGATTAATTCAGGATTTCTAAACCAACTCCCCTCCCCACCCCCTCACCCCTGGTGCAATAATACGCTCGTGCCCCTTTTTCTCCCTAATACGTCGTGACCATCGGGACCGTTCTCTTTCCCTTACTCTGAATTGCCAACAAAAGATGAACAAGACTTGACGACTGCGACACGGAGATGGAGCCGCGGAGGCAGAGGCTTGGCGGCGATGACAATGCTCGATGTGAAGGGATGCCACGAATGAGTTTATGGGACGAGGGGGGAGAACGGGCCACTAGCGACTTGGCGGATTTGCTCTGGCAAAGGCTTGGGGTGGGGATAGGACCTTTGGCAGTCAATGATGAATGGCGCCTTGAGCGAGCACTTGTAGGCTGAAGAGAGAGAGACGAGGGCCACCGGCGAGCTCACGAGGACCAGGGTAGGCAAGGGTCGCCGGCAAGAAGGGTTTTGTTTTGCGAAGACGTGGAGAAGACCTTTAAAATGTGTCGTTGGGACGACTAATATATCTGCGAAATGCTCTGTGAAGAGCGAGGGCCACTGACAAGAAAGGCTTTGCTATGCGAAGATGTGAAGAAGACCTGCAAAATGCTCTCCGAAGATGGGAAGACATGATTAATTGTTTATGTATTTAGAAAAAAATTACCACCTATAGTTTTAAATTTACATGGGAGTATCAAATACTCTGTTGTGAACAGACAGTGCATCTGAATCTCAAATTGATAAGAAAAATATACTACCTGTAATATGTGCAGAAAATCATAGCTTAACGTAATAGGCTTATTGATAGGTAAAATTTTATTTCTATTCTAAATCTCAGAGTAATATATATAGATTGTGTTTATTATGTACTTATTTGAGAGAGAGAGAATTCACTATTGGTAAAAATGTGAAAAGGGAGGAGCATCTCTGGTAATTTAACAGCCATTCTTAGGGGTTACTTCGAAACCTACCAAAATAAACTGGGTTAAAAATAGGTTAAGCCATCTATTTACCTCAGAGTTAACTACTCCCTTATCAAAACAAAATAGGTCTAACTCAGAAACAAATTAACCGGGTTGACTCACTAACCTATTAATCTAACCACCTATCTGAGCGATACCCAGAGAGTAAAGACAAAAGAAGAAGAGGGGATATTGGAGTAGTCCTCCACCTCTGACAAACAACAATGACATGTGATCTGGTCCGGCGAGAGAGCGTTCTTCCGCAAGGTAGTGCAAAATGGAACGCACCATCTAGATCTCATTGTTTTAGAATGCAGTAGGCTAGGTTTCCACGCGTCAAGGTAGACTCATCACTCGTAGAACACAGTTGTGACTGGATATTATGCCTTCACCAGACCCTTTAGCCTTCAATTTGGTAAATTCTTTTCTTTTTTTGTGTCGTTAAGGTGAAGAAGAATTGAACCGAATTTTTTTCAATTCTTTTTCATCATCCAACGAACCACCATTCACAATCTAATATTCTGTGTTATCATCAATCCAAATCACCGTTGCTTGGGCACTGTAAGAAGATAGCGTTCCACGAAGGCTGGCGAAATTATCCCTCCACGAAGGCTGGCGAGTCCAAACGATTCAGAGCGTCTTCTGCTGTTCTGCACTCCTGAGCCATGTTGGCACCAGGTAGTCAGTGAGGGAGCATCCCTGTACGGAAGTTCCAAGAAGCGTTTCAAGAGGGGAGAAACTAGAGCGGGGTGTGCCATCCTGCACTACCCTACTTTTTTCGATTTTCTTCACAAATAACTAAGTAGACTAAATATATGCATTTTTTCCAAGAACATCCTCAGTTGTGCATCCATTTTCTGGACAACTTACAAGAGCACAAGATTCCGAAATGAACATCAGTGCCAACAATGCCTCCACTTTGTGCAATAACTGGTGCGGTTGGGGTTTTCTTACTATTTCCTATCACATATCGAGGTACGTGAAGGAGAAATGTTGTTCCCTTCATCTTCTCTTCCCCGATCTTCGCTCTGAATCTGTTTTTAGGGCATGTAGTTCTATCACCAGTTAATTCCACATACGTACACACTCTTTTCTGCTCTTGTGAGCTACAATTCACACCACCAAGTAGATATGGCATCTTCTCCTAACAAAAATTTGCAGTTCATAATTTTATGAGTTGAGTTACCTGAATCACATTTTGTGTGTTATGAGCTGTGTAAAAACTTGAGACAATGCCTGGCACACTGGCAGACGCGGGTTTCAAAACCATCACCAGGGCACCTTTACTGGGTGTGAAAGGGGGCCAAGAAAGTCGATTCAAGAGGGCACATGGCCATGGAGATCAGATCATACAATCAAGCAGTTGGATTCTAAACAGGATACGATTTTACCTTTGCACTCCAATGCTCCAAATGACAAAACCCAGCCTTGAAATAAATCTTGCCTAGTGGTGCTGAAATCATTCAATCTTCACCACGATCACTCGGAATACATTCTTGTTTCCATCAAATGGGTGAAATCGAGGGCATGGGGTCATTGACATGTGGTGACCATTCTGAGGAAGGAGAGGACATCAGAAGAGCAGATTATCACAGGATACAGAAAGAAAAAGAGAGACCAGTACTGTTACATAGACCCAGAAGGAATACTGGGGAAAAGAGAATGAAAACGCCGCCAAATTTAGAAGAGCATTTCCAGAAACTGCTTCAAACCCCGAAAGACCGCAAAAATGGAACCTCTACCGAAAAATGTGGGGTATGTGGGAAGAGAAAACTGCACAAAATAGAACTATAATCCTCTTAAACGTCATTTCTTTGTTTTGGTATATACTTGAGTCGGTAACCATTTTCCGGCTTTGCTCGTTTCAGCTTATAGACGATGGCAGATGATGGCCCGATTGAGTCAAACCCGGCAATCCGGATCTCAGAGCTGCCAAGAATACGACGGCCAGAACAATCTACTAGCTGCAGTTCCACCTGTGTGTTAGATTCTTCAGGGGTACTAACATCGTCTGTGCTGGACTTAGCCTCATTGTCTGGGGTCACAGTGAGTTTCACATGGTCTGCAGATATGGCCTCTTTCCATCCTGCATGATCAGAGGATTTTTGTTAGATTCATTCATCATGCTAATAGCATAGAGAGCATGTACGGTTCAGGAATCAGGATATGCTCAAAGCAGAGCTGCTTATCTGTTACGGGTGGGTGGTGTGAACACCCAGAGAGAGAGTGAGTCTCTCAGCCTACTAGAGTTGCCAGTGACTTTAGTCCCACATTAGATTCCACAAAGAGTTAGACCGGCTTATAAGAAAAGGAATCCCCTATCTCAATACCTAGGTTTTGAGAAAAGATAAATGATTTCTACCGAATGGTGTCTGAGCCCAACCTTTGTCGGTCTAATGTGGCATATCAATACACCCTTTATCTGCTGCGCATGAACGGACGTAACCTCGATCGGCACCTAACCGACGAGGGCGTCGGCCTTGTAAAGGGGGAGATATTGTTACGGGTGGATGGTGTGAGCACCCACAGGGAGCGTGAGTCTCTCAACCTACTAGAGTTGTCAATGACTTTAGTCCCACATTAGATTCCACAAAGAGTTGGACTGGCTTATAAGAAAAGGAATCCCCTATCTCTCAATAACTAGGTTTTGGGGAAGGATAAATGATTCCTAACATTATCGTAAGTGGGAACATATCAACTGATCATTCTGGTGATGGTGATTCCACCTGTAATCATCATGCAAGCAGAGAAGCTGACCAGTGTTATACTTACAAAGGCTAGTACCATGTTTATGGGTCATTTTGCTGGAAGTTAAAACTTGGATCACCTGTTGTGGAGTCTGACATGAAAAACAGAGAACAATCTAGCTTGGTAGTTCTTTGGCAACTTCACTTACGAAACATAGAATAGACTGGTCCACAATGACTTGTGTAGAAGGGACCGCTTTTATTTTGAGATTTTTTGTACGTGTCTTGTTAAAATATTTCCCATTTGTGCCTATGCCCCGCTAAACACCACATTGTCTCTAACACTGCTAGATTCCATCCAAATCATGATGCTATACCCATCCAGTCAAAAGATCATCTGGATAGGACGAATATTCTACAAGGATTCAGTGGAAGATGTCAGTATCTGTGAATCAGGAGAGAAAATGTGAGATCAAGAAGAGGGGGTGGGGGAGACAAAGACAAAGTGATTAACCCAAGGGCATGTTAGTTATTTGATTTCACTACCCGCAGGTTGGCTAGCCCGAAAAAACAGTCACAACGGCCAAAGTACACATGCCACATTTTTAGTGAAATTTAAGGATACTAGGGACAGCATGACGTATAGGGGTATAAATATAATTAGTAAAAAATTTAAGGGCATGTATATAAATCTATTTTACTTTCTGACCTTAGAAAAATCTTGAGGGATTTTCCACTCCATAAATTTCCCAATATTTTTATCTTCCTAACTGATTTTCACGAGTTTTGCAAACAGGTGAAACTGGCAGTTGGGAAATTATTTCCCAGATGCTAACAATATTCCTTTTCCTGGAATCTATTTCCCCACCTCTCCACATGGGGAACGGATCCCCAGAATTTTTACCCAATGACCTCCCCACATCCCCCAGGAGGGAAAAACAAGTGGCTTTATTTTCAATACATGTCTTACAAAATTGCAAATATATGATTTCCTCTATCTAAAGATTACTTCCATGAATTTTCATTTTCCAGGGAAATAATTCCATGGTTCTTCATTTTCTAAAAAAATCCGAAACTGCAAACTCACTCCCTTTCTTTAAGGTGCCCGGTACAGCTTCAAACTGGCAATTTACAGGCTTCAGCCCAATTATTTAGAGAGGATAGCACCAGGCCTTCAAAGCCATGATGACATCTTCGGTTGTTTCTGACTTCTAATCAAAAGCTCCAAACTGAAGCTTCTTAGATCAGACTAAAAATAAGGTTGTTCAGGAAGGTTTGACTTAGTAAATAAAAAACAAAGCCGTTTTAGAATGCTTGACTAGTGTAACCATCCAAAATCAGTTATACACTCTCACTCGACATCTTTCGTACTAAAAGTAGAAGCCAAATGTGGCCTACAACTAAAAGTTTTGCCAAACATGCCCAAGACTTACTCAGATTTGCATGCATTAAATAATGTCCTTATTTCAACCCAACATCTTTTACAAAGGTTCCAACCCAGAAGCATCTTTCAGCAGTCCACAAAAGTGCACCTAGTCTTGGACCAACCACTTGAAGATACACAAAGCCCCAACTCAATGCCCTTCATTTAGGGTATCAATGCAGTTTCTAATGGAAGCAAAAACTAGTGAAAATGGAGAAACCTATTTTCTGTCCCACAATGCCATTCAAAGGATATAATAGTGGTACCACCCACTTTCAAAAAAAAAAAAAAGCCATTCAAAGGGCATGTTTGGCAAAATATTCACTACCCGAGCCATTTTGCTTTCACCTTCACAATGGAACAATAGTGGGTGAGGGTGTCTTCAACTAGTTTTCAACTGGCACAGCAGTACTTCCCTCATCATAACCCTATCGTTTCCAAGATAAGAAGTTTTTGTTTAGAAACTTAGGTTGGAAGCCAAAAAAATGAATAGTCTGTGGTCTAGTGTTCCCCATCAGAAAAACTGAGGTGAAGGTTGTGGAAACCCAGATGTGCTTCCAAGCAGCTGTGCCAAATGTGCCAAAAATGAGCCACATAAAAACCATGGAAACTAACAGCCGCTCCCTATTGGAATGGAGATCAAATAAGCCACAACAGCAACCCCACCCCACAGACGGGCCACCCAATAAAAGGAGAAAATGGGTTAGAATGAAATTCTTACTCTGCGAGAGAAAGGCCTTTGCCACCTTGCTCGAAAACAGCTTTGGAGAAGACAAATCTGCACTTTCAGGTACCAAAAGAGAATTTGTGGTCATCTCAGACATGAAATCACCCATTCCACCATTAGCCAGACAGCTTTGATCATGCAGGATCCGACTGGCAGCTTCGCTGTGCAATCCACCAATGGCAGATTCTTTACTCTCACTTTGAAGTAATTCGGAAATCCCAACTTCTTCCGCATCCACTTCTTTCCAGAATTTCATCGACTCATTAACAGTGCTCAACGTTGGATCAAACTCAACAGTCCCCTCCTGTACATTCTTCTGTCCCACAGAAATAACGTTCTCATGGAGACCATCACCACCTTTAATATTGACACTAATGGAACCAATCAAGACTTCACACCCTGTAGTTCCATCAGATTTATTCTTCATTTCTTTCTCTCTCTCATTACTATTTTGTCTGCCTTCTTCATCCTCTGGCTTACTTTTCCTAGTCCAAACCTTTTGGCTGTTGACCAAGGATGAAGATTTCAGATCCCTATAGCCATTATGCTTCTGCACAGCAATCAGCTTAGCTCCAGAAAGATGAGAATGGAAACCATGGAGGTAATTTCTTGTTGGTTTCAAGCTGGGCCGATGAGGAAGAGTTGGCCATCTTGCAGTGCTTCCTTCCTGGAGTTCGTATTCCCACTTCTGGCCCATATCCCCAGTTTCTGGACAGCATATCCCATCCACTACCATACATGCATTCAACAAGTGAGTAGGTTCCAAAGCTGAGTGACTTGTACAAGCCGGTGATTCAGTAGTTCTCGGGTCCATCTCCGAAGGCCCCATTGAGCTTTCAGTTTCCATTGAACAATATGTACCTTCAGCTGGATCAGATAAACCACCTCTGTCACCAGGTTTGTTTACATCAACATGTTGCTTTGTTTTCTGCTCTTTTTGCCTCAGCTTCTTCATTCGCTTCTTTTCCAAAAGTTCAGTTTGTCTGTGAAGGTCCAAACACCAATTAACTTGGTTTCAGCCAAGAAAATTTGGATTCGGTCAAAATTGAAGCATTGCATGGCAACAAACAACTTGGAAATATATCAAGAAACATAAATATCACACATAGCATGTCCAGACTTTTGATGTTCTATAATAGGGAAACTATTTTATAAGTCACAAGATGCATAAAATGTTTTGAAATGCATAAACATCTATTTCACTTGGAATAACCAATACACTCATGCAGGAAAGTATTGGCAATTTCTTTCCTTCCTGGTTGGGTGGGGGGTGGTGTTAATAAGATTAATTTAACATGTCAACAGTTTGCAACATACAGTCCAAGCTGTGTTGGGAATCCTCTCTATACTGGTACTGGTTGATCAAACGAGTTGACTTGTAAAAACGCATTACTAATGAAAATAGTTGAAGTTTATTCAAAACACTGTCATATAGATCAACTCATCAAACTGAGTTTATAGGGAGAAAAATATCTGTCACAAAATGATATTCCCATCTGAAATCATTTTCATACAGCAATTGTTCTCTTCATGTTGGACCGCAAGTCTACCTTTTCTGAGCAGCCTCCTCTTCCTCAAAAAGAAGTTTTTGGCACCTTAGAGCCTCAGCATCCTTATCAGCAAGCCAGGCTTTGATCTGCATAAGTTGTAAGCTCATAACGATCATGAATCTCTACAAATGGCAAAGCTCAAAAGTGAGTCATTTTGTACTATACCAGCTTCTGCTCTAGCAAGAAACTAGTGCAAGCAACAAGATTCTTCATCTCCATGGCAGTTTTCCCAATTTCTCCATCAAACACAAACCTTTGCAAGGAAACAGCTGTGCCAGCACACAGGAAGGTTCTCTCACTTGCATCATCAAGTATGCTGAATAATTCTTGGGAAGAAATAGGAAATCTGGAAGGTCTACCTTGGACAATATCCTAGAGAAATCAATCAGAATTTGAGATAGAAAGACACAAAAAAATGTATATCATGAACATAAGACCATTTATCAATAGGGTCAAAGACAAGCTCACCAAGAGGGTTGCCCCAGTCTTCAAATAAACTTGTGGTAACGAAGAAAACCCTGGCTTGCGCAACAATGATGTCAATGCCCCAATAATCGAAGAGCCAACTACTTCCTGAAAGGCAAAAAAAATGTGTTAGTACATTCACAAAGAGCCTGAATGTTGACAATAAATCAACATATTTGTGAAAAAAATGGAAAGAGAACAGTCATGGGAGAAAAGTATCATTAGAAATGACAAAGTGAGAATTTTTCCATAAAATGGGCTTCAGCAGAAAAAAGTAAAGGCTTTATGAGAAATAGGCAAAATTGTTTAGAAAAGTTTCACCACAATCAAAATAGTCCCATCATGATTCTAAAAACAGGATCAGGAACCAGAGCAGGATAGTACCATAGCAAGCTTCACCAACTTAACAGATCTAATTCAAACTCAGCTATACAGGATGGATGAGTCCCCACCAAATGACCCTGCTCCTACTCCTAATGTGAAATGGGGGCTTTTTACCAGTTTTTTTTTTAAGTGGATAGTACCACAAAGTGTATTAAATATAAAAAGGAAGGATATACAAGTATAAGCAATGTGTTCCCAAAAGATCACTGTACAGAATACAGTTCACACCAAGAAGGTGTGGCACACACTAACCCCCCAACGAGGCAAAAAAGGAAGAGTTGTGTGAATCCACTTTGCATATACTAAAAGCCCAATCTCTAACTATCTCACAGATGACAGAGAAAACCCTCTCCATGACTCTAGCTTCCTTCCTGAAGACTCTGTTTTACTAGTTAGAGAGAGAATCGTTGGTTTAAAATGCTTGGGGTCCCACAAAAAGAACAAAAGAAAGAAGCTTTGGTCAAGGACTTGGTTGAACAGGTCTGCAGGCAACCATGTGTGCACCATGTGCTTGTAGTTCAATACTGCTCAATCAGGTGTACACCATTCAGTTGTAGCTCAAAATGGGATGCATGTACTCAACTGGTTGTAATACAAGCACCAATGCCAACCTGATGGAGGTAGAATTCTTCACTACTTCTAGCTTCTATCTCTTTGGTTGGTGGAGAACAATGATTTTGCCATAAGACATTGAGACAAAAGAGACACTTGCATCAATTTTAGTTACATTAGTTATCTGTCTATCAACTTTTTTGGAACAATAAGCTTATTTATTGTATAGCATGAAATTTGTGCTATTGAATAGCCTCCACACAAGAAATTTTAACATATTTCAGCTTTTATATTACACATAACATCTAGACATACCGTCACTGCCTCACTAAAGATGGGATTTCCCTAGGAAGCCCAATAGGCCATCATAGTAGGTACATGATGGAATACAGTTACACAGTTTAGCACATTTGAATGCATGAATTTAGTAGTTGCATGATCTTTATGTCATTATGTGTTTATGTCATATTGAATAATACATCTATGTATCGGATTTTTTAGTTTTAAAATAATGTTGCCTAAATTGCCTAGGCCATGGCCTAGGCATTTGAGGCCCTCTATCGCCTCACGCCTCTTGACTACATAGGAATCAACTGTCATAACAATTTGATAAGGGTCTAAACCTATGTAAAGAACATTACAACTCAGATTTTGAAAGCCTCAAGACTCCCTTTCCTCTTCCTTATTCCAACCTAGTGCTCTCTCTCCTCTCCCTTTAGCTGCCAACATATATGGGCACAGCAATTTGGAGTTCCCATAGCCGGAGATTCAGACCATTCCATAGACCGTCAACAATATCAAATTGACAGCCAGCCTTAAATATTCATTCACATCCTTAAACTTCCAGTCGAAACCAAACAATCTATCCTAAATTAATCAAAGTCCTTTTTGTAAATGAGATTGTTGTATCAAAGGGAAATGCCAAAACAAGGTTATAAAAGTCAAGAGGAAAATGATATATGAGAATTCTTAGTACAGTAACCTCGAAATCAAGTGAAGGCCCGTCTGGCACACTTCTTTTACAGTAACTGTAAGGTTCATCACCATACATTTTTCCAGCAGCCTACTATGACCACAACAGCCAGTAAAAGGATAACCCAGGAAAACATACTTCTAAAAGAATTCCTAATCGTGTTGGATTAGGAAGGCAATACTTACTGATAATATCTATAATGAAAAGGCTTTAATCAGAATCAACTAAAAGAGTTGTCATGCACTAAAAGGCAAACACACTAAAGCATAAGAGTCCAGGTTAACACCTCTAGATTCACATCCTCCAATGATGCGAGTTCCTTTGCCTCTTCCAGAGATAGCTGAGTGTACATAAAAAAACAAGAAAGAATTGTTACACAAACAACATGAAGCTGCTTGACAAAAAGAAAATAGATTGAACTTGTGCTATGATTTGGTGGAGGGAACCAACTTTTCTAGTCACCAACATACTGACAGCAAGGTTGTGACTAAGCGGTCTGGTCCATCTCAGTCCGGCCCAGATACGATTCTGATCTGCCCGACTCAGGCCGACTCGGCCAAGTATCTGGAGACACAGGCCGAGCCAGGGTCTTAAAGACCTAGATGATCCCATGTGTATCTGGGCTCAGTCCAGCCCAGGTACAATCCAACTCATACGAGTTGGATACGAGTTGGACTAAGCCGGTCCAAGACTGTGAACCATGACTGATAGCTAACTTCCCAACAGCATGCTGTGGGACTGGCCCATGTCAGCCGGTAGGTAGGACTTGTACTAGGGCACTACCCAGAAGAAAGGTCAAAAGAAAGTACCTTATCCCAAAATGTGCCCAAGAGCTCCTTTGTTTTGGGAGAAACCTGCAACATATTGATCAATCATAAGCATTTAGACATAAATATAAGGAACAAAGTAATGTTCAAGGAAATGCCTAAAACTTCTAAAAACCAAAGTAAACGGAAAATGTTTCCATAACTTGGAAAAAAAATGTGCCACACACTATCCCTTGTGCCTTTAGCCCTATTCACCTTCATAAATGACATCAATTTATTCCCTTTGGAGAATAGGTATGTTCCTCTAAAAAGTAAACTTTAACGAAGAAAACACTTTCTTTGGAAAATGGAAAGGCAGAAATAAGACGTAACACCAAAAGAACCAGAACAGTCTCCCTTCCACTTGAGTCTGTGCATATCAAGTGGCAACCAAATCCTGAAACTGGCAGATACACTTCTCATGTCTCCTTGCATAAACATAGAAATGATGAAACACAAAAGATAATGGCAGCAATATTTCAGGCAAAGCTAGACTAAGTATCCATCAAATAGAAGTTAAAAGTCAAAAATGAGAGACTAATTTCCAATGACAACAGCATAAAATCATCAAAATAAAATCCTGCCTCTTAATAAATTAGGCATGCTGCCACTCTCTAGAAGAGTGAATAAAATTGACAGAGAAGTGATTTCAGCAAAGCAGTATATATAAGACCTTATCAACATTCAAGGACCGCCGATGCACACGAATATGGCGCCTGTAGTTAACTGGAGAGCAAAATTCTCTAGAACACTTGTCACACTTTTGCAACCGCACTTTTGAAGGTGACAACAGGGGCCACCCAGGGAGGTCTGCCGCAAAAAGATAAAATTGCTTTACAATCAACATCCTTTGCGTCGATGAGAGGTGAAGCCTATCACTAACTACAACTGAAAAATACCTGCTTTACACAGTTGACATACATTTTTCAGGCTCACCATTAGCCTTTGCAGCAGCCTGAGCAAAGGCAACAACAGCTCCAGGGATCTTTAAAGTTTGCATGTGCTCAGAAGAGCTCTTGGTCACCTCATCATGCTCTCCACACCCCTTGGTAGAGTTTCCAGTCTTTTTAGAACCATTAACTATAGAAGCAAATGTGCTAATGCCATTACAAGGTTCCTGGTGACAATCATTATCTTCTATCATATGATCACTCACTGACCCTTTGGAGACCTTCCCATTTCCCTGCTGATCTAAGGCTTGAAGCAACTGTATCCACTGGATAGGGCTCTCCCCAGTCCGTGTGAAAGAAAAAATTGGTTCTTTTCCTATTGCCTGTCTGATAAAATTGTCAAGTGGATCATGCCCTCCATTCTCCAGCTGACCAGTCTTTGGCTCAATCATTGCATCAGGAGCACCGTACGTACTCACTTTCGTCGATGACATTTGGATATTCAAAGAACACTACAATACTGCAACGATAAAGGATCCTAGAAAAAAAAATTGCAAAGGGTGAGAAAGTAGCACAAAACATTGTATAGAATGGTGGAATCAAGAAGACAAACAAATTTCTGCATGGCCATTGAAAATTTCTTACTAAAATGCAAAACATCATCATAGACATGAAACTTTCATGACAAAAATAAAATTTCAAATACTCTAATCCTTCTGAAAGGGATCAAATATGTGGGCATTTCAAAAAAAATCATGCACATTCTCATTTTATACTCACCTATTGTTTTCCCGGATGACAAATGCAGATTATTCAAAAAAAATTCCTTCATAGTTTGTAAGACTACTATGTTATGAAGGAAATCAGAAAGACATTGCAAGGGATTTAGCAAAGTTTCAATTTTTTGAGACTTATCATAGAAGTCTCCACTTTCTCTGACGAAGAACTGAGCCTTTGGGACATTTTTCAAACCCAGCATGCGCTGAGTCAACATCAAGGTGACAAACAACTCCAACTTCTCTTTCCTTTATATGAAAAGAGTCATCCTTTTTGCCTTTATTTTCATGACACAAAGCATTAGCCATCCAAGACAAGTGCTAAAATCACAATCAGATTGTAGTTCCTACAAAATGGAAAATTGGCTATGCAGATCCTGTAAAGTGGTTCTGGAGAACTTCCTGACACATCAAAAACTCATGCCAAAGCAAGCATTTCAGCAAAAAGGCAAGCTCCTATGTTTTATTAGGGACAAAACATGAAAGATGCAGTTAAAGCAAAAAAACAAAAAAAGGGACATCACCCCACCTCTACACTTAACTGAAGGAACTGAGGTGTGAGGCCACAGCCAAGCACACAGACTAGCTGTCAAGAGCCAAATAGAAAAAATAAATATGGTATACTTTTTTAAAAGTGAAAATCAAATATGGTATGATAGAATAATAAATAACTAGTAAAAAAGGTGAAATCACACATTTAAATTTTAAAAGGATAAAATAAGGGCACCACATTGGCCACATCTTCCCATGTAAAATCACATATTTAAAAGTATAGAATAATGGCACCACATTTCCCATTCCTCTCATTACAAAGGCCTTTTTCTGTTGTGGAGCCCTATGATACAAAGTCCCTTTTCTTCCATATTTTCCCTGGTGACTATGCGTAGATTGAGAACTTTTAATTTGACTGAATATAGTCATTTCTATATGCCTTCAGCCAATCAGCCCTCAGCTATAAAAATCTCGTGAATAAAATGCCCCCTTCCTTCTAACAGTAAACCATATTTTCCCTTTTTTATCTTTCATTCAGTGGTAGAGAAAATCTGCCTCCTCTTTTGTACAGGGGGGTTTTGGGAGCATTCCCTTTTTACTTGTAAATCCTTATCTTTTTATAAACTATGTGGTACCATCTACTTTCAAAAAAATATTTTCCCATGCAAGTTACAAAGAGGAAAACTATTCCAGTGGGCTTTTTGTTCAAGGAAATGAGTGAACTGATGATAGAAATCATGCACAGTCGACCAAGTAGGGTGGTACAGAGCATTTTCATCTAGGTCCAGTAGCGGAATCAGGAAAAAAATTTAGAGGACGCCAACACAAGTATACTAAATAATGATTAGATTTATGTATGAGTAAATAATCAATAAAATTTATTATAATATATAAATTAAAAAATATTTTATTAGTGTTTGTAGTTCATTCATATAGCAAAATCATTTATGGTCCATTTGTATATTAATTTTTTTAGTTGTCTCCTAAAATATGCATCCGTCAAAAAAAATTGATGTTTTAACCTTATAAGGAGAAAATAAACTCAATCTATGTTCAATTTACACAATTACATCAATGAAAATTATAATTAAAAAGGTATATTGAAATAATATTGCATGTCAACATATCTTCTTAACTTAATTAAAAGGATAACAAAAATGTGATTAATATATATTAGAGAAAAACTGTAATGTCAAAATTGGCTCCAAAACAGAATTTGGTGCTCCAAAACTAAATTTGGCACTTCAAGGACCAGAGTATCGAATATAAATTCAACTTTTCTTACTATTTAATTTTCAAATTGGAAGATGAAAGATAAAAAAAAGTATGACAAATTGAATGGTAAAAAATGTGGCACCATAACATTTCTCGAGATACTATTGGCCAACATTAAAAATTAAGCTTTATTTTTTTGGAAAGAGGATAGTACCACCATTGTATTAAATGAAAAAGAAGATATGTACAAGTATAGTCAATGACCACCCAAAAAAAAACCCTATACAAAAGGCACCCCAAGATGGTGTGGGACACACTAACCTCCTAGCAAAACAAAAAGAGAGGAGTTGAGGAAATTCACATTACAAAGTAACTCCGCCCATTCCCTCAAGAGATTCCTCCGCTCTAGCCTTCCCCCCTAAAGTCCTATTGTTCCATTCATTCCACAAAGACCAAAGAGTGGCATGCATGATTAGCCACCACACAATAAGATCAGCCCTTAGGGGCCACCTCCTGCCCTACGTCACAATGAACTGGTGCATCTCTCTCTGCTGGCTAAAGACACAATGTGATCTCGAAGCAAGGGCCTCCCACACCTCCTATGAGTAGATACATCCTACAAACAGGTGGTCCAGGGTCTCATCCTCCTGCCCATAGAGACAGCAAATCTGCTGAACAACAAATGAAAACAGAACAAGAGCTATAAATCTCCATGTGTGGGTCTCCGTCGGAAGTGTTTGATTAACAAGATGAAAGACATGAAGGCCAAGTTTGTTTAAAAACTAAAACCAAAAGAGTTACAGTGGAGTGGGCCTTGAAAGAGAACCAACCTCTTTTCTTTGGTTGGTTATTAATGAGAAGAATTCTAATTGTGGAGTTCTTTTAAGTCTTAAAAGGAAATTAATTCATTATCAATAGTCAGAAGAAATCTAAATAAGATTAGAAAAGGAATGTAAGGAGCTTAAAAATAGTTGACCACCATTTAACTGTCTTAGAAAGGGGATAAGTATTGTTAAAACAAGGCGTAGAGGAAGGGGGGCCATATGGAAGAAGTTGACCACGGAGGGGGTTTCACATAAACCTCTTCAGTAAAATCCCAAAATTTCAGGGAGGGCCACAGCCCCCCCTGGTTCCCCCCACCCCCACCCTCTGCGTCTGCCCGTCTAGGTCTAATGGGTATTGGTGGTGGTTACTCTGAAGCAAAGAAATCAGGTACTGCAATTGCCACTACTTACACGTTAGAACAATAGATGGCAACATTATGCAGACAACATCATCACTCATAATGCCACATCTCCCGAACTAGCATTGCAACTCTTTATGTTACAACACCTGAGTCTTCAGTTAGACCGAGTTTATAGGAGGATATAAATAAGATGAGCATAGAAATGCACAGATTTAATCCACATCGTTGACTAACAAAAAAGCAGTACTAGTTACCATATATCATATTCTACAGGAAGATAAATACTATTCCAATGTGTATTCCCATTGCGTTAAAAATGCAATTTGAGCCTAGACAGTAGGCCATCTAATGCCTAGGCGGATAGCCTAAGCAACAAGGCCAGTGCCTCACTAAAAAGGCATTTTTTGTGTCTGATATTTTTAAGAAATATCACTAATGTTTTATTTGACTAAACGTAATGTTTATACTTCCACATCTCTGATCTTCTAAAATTTGGATGGATGGCAAAAGTGTGGATATGCGAGATAGAAGAGAGGATAATAAAAACATATTCTACTCCTCTTTGTTTGGATTCCTTAACCTAACATTTCCTACCACCGTGTTTGGCCTAGTTAAAGAGTTGTATCGTGGATAGGTGTTTGGTCAATCCAAACAGGATTTAAATCGTCCCTACCAAGTACTCATGCCTGAACAGTAAACCGTTTCAAAATCAAGATATAAATAGGTGATTACCGTCTCTCTCTAGCTTTTCTAGAGAGAGAAGCTCTGGGGCTTTGGGTGTGCCATGATCGATCGGGGTGGCCATCCGCCGGAGCTTGTCCCCGACAGGGGGGCTCGCAGGGCTGGAGGCCTGGCCTCCGCGCAAGGGCCAACCTGCTTCAAATGTGGCAGGAGAGGCCACATACAGTGGTTCTGCAGGGGTAAGGTTCCTGCTCAGGTGGAGGTTCGTGGGAGCCAAGAAAGTCATCGCTCCATCGCTGAGGCAGTGAAGGGTGTCCCGCCACCGAAGGGGCCAAGCAACAGGAGATGGCTTGATGCAGGATTGTTTCCGGAGGATCTACTTCAAGGGAAGGATGGATGAATGGCTGAGGAGGTGTATGCGTGTTTCCCAGGTACAAGGTGCCGCTGAGGTGGAGGAGGTTAGGCAGCGGCTGGTGGAGTGCTCCGGGTGTCACTGGGAGGTAGCCCGTGTCTCGTGGTCAACATATCTAGCGGCTAGGGTGGAAGAGGCTGTTGTGTCGAGGTTGGCTGGGACCGGATTCCTAGCGGCGAGCGAATCCCTTCTCCGCTTACAGAGGTGGTCGGAGGCTAGGGGAACCTTCCCCAACCCGCAGGTAAGGAGGGTCCAGATTGTAGCTAAGGGTGTCCCCATACTACTCTGCGATAAAAGAGGTGTGGCCTTCCAGGTCAGTAGTTTTGGCAGGGTGGAACGGGGTTCGCTCAGTTTCACGCCTATGGGCTCGCGAACAGCGATAGTGGCCATCATTCAGGTGGCCAGCCCAACGGCCATCCCCGCCGTGGTCACGGTGGACTCGCCGGCACCTCTTTCGTTGTCAGATGCTGGGTGCAAGAGCAGTAGCAAGACAGACTGCCGCCGCAGCAAGGGCAGCAGCACCCCGGTCGCAAGGTTGAAGACATACGGTCCAGGCGAGTGGCGGGCTGTTCAAATTTGAACCAGGCGCAGTACTGTGAGGAGCCCGGTTCTTCGGTTGAGCCAGGTTGGAGGGTGGTTCAGCCACCAGCTCAATGTGTGGGGCATCAAGCAGGCGGGGTCGGGCTTGGAAGTCACAGGTCAGGCTGCCGAGTCCAGATTGGGGACCTGGAACTTACCCATTACCAGTTTGGCCTCTCATACCGGTTCTCCTAGACCCACGAAGGAGTGTCTCTCCCGCCCAATTCAAGCCATCTCGCCATGGTCACAAGGGCGGGATCATTTGCTGGAGCAGCTCCTCCCGCAGATGCTGGGGTCGTCTCCGTTGCAGGCGGGGGTTCTGGCACCTAGAACAGATAGCGCGAAGGCCCCTGCGCAGAAGACTGCCTGCCCGGTGACGTTGGCCTCCTCTCTACCGACAGTTGGGGGGGGGGGGGGGGGGGTCTCCTGACCACAGGCGCAGTCCTCAACTCTGGCCCTACCATGGCGGGGTGAGGAGTCCCGGTCTGGTAGTAGACCTTAGACACTCGGAGGGCCGGCCGTGCTCACGATGTCTGCTCCCATTGTAGTGGCAGTGCAGAGCTATGCCGACCACCAGGAGAGTCCGCTACCGCCTCGAGGAGGCAGAGGTCGCTTGATTGAAACAATAGGCTCCGACCCTTTGTCAGACCTATTGTTTCCCCGTGTGACAACCCTGACGCTCGCCGCTCTCAACCTAGAGATCATCGAGGAGGTTGGGCACCTGAGTTCTCAGTATGCAGCAGTGGACTTCGCAGCTGCTGTAGACCTGGTCTGCAGCAACCCCCAACAAAGGACGTGGGACTCCTCTGATGGTCATCCGAGGCCAGTATCCTGGACATTCCTACCTCTGGGGTAAGATACTTAGAAAAGGAGAGGTGGAAGAAGGAGGAATCACTGGCAAGGAGGAAGGGAAGGAGCTGATGGGGGTGGTGAAGAGCATGATGATGAACCACTTCAAGGATTAGGTAGAGAAGCTGGGAGTCCCCTATGAGGGGGCGGAGAAGGGTATCAAGGTCTCTTACCCTGATACAGAAGAGATGGCTAGCAGCTTTAGCGAGGGCGGCGAAGAAGGAAAAATCACAAACGAGGGTCGTGGGTGGTGGCAAGGAGGGTGAGGGGGTGAGTGAAGAGCAGGAGGGAGGGGAGCGGAGCACACTACAGTGCCCATGAAAAATCATCTCATGGAATGAGGGAGGGGGGGAGATGGTTAACGAAATAGTAAGGAGATGTAAGGTCGATATCTTGTGCCTGTAAGAGACTAAGTGTGATAGGGATGGAGAGAGACTGATGAGCGAGATAGGGGGTAGTCGACTCGTGCAGGGGGTGTCCACCCCAACAGTGGTAAGGGCAGGAGGGATCACGGTGCTGTTGAACCCATTTGAGGTGGAGGAGGTAGAGGAGGAGAAGCAAGTTGGTCGATAGACCATCTCTCCACACTTCTGCTACTTGAGGAACGGCTTCTGCTGGACTTCTCCGAGATCTATGGTCCTCAATCCAGGGAAGGTAAGAGCGCTCTGTGGCAGAAGTTGCTTCGATACCATTTCTCATTGGGCCGGCCCTAGTGTGTAAGTGGAGATTTTAATGTGGTGATTGCAGCTTTAGAGAGGATGAGAGCTCATCCTTACTCGGAGGAGACAGAGGACTTCTGTGACTTTATTCAGCAGGCTACTCTCATTGATATTGGATTGGTGAATGTTCAATTCACCTAATCCAATTTGAGGGAGACTCTGTCATGCTCCAAGCTCGACAAATTCCTAGTGTCCATAGATTGGGACGACCACTTTCCTCATGTGCAGTCTTCTTGTTTGACTAGACCGACTTCTGATCACAAGCTTGTCCTCTTGAGGACCAACCATAGTCATGAGAGGAGTCAGACTTTTAGATTTGAGAGATATTGGATAAGAGAGGCGGATTTTTTGGACACAATCCAGAGGGCATGGGTTCGTCAAAAACCTCATGGATCTCTCATGGCTGTTCTGATAGATAAATTGCAGCATTTGCCACAAGTCCTTAGAAGATGGGGCGCGAGCAGGGGTCTGCCAGGTAGCCAGGTGAAGGAGAGGATTCTTCACCAGTTAGAGGCAATAGATCTTCTGGAGGCGACTGACTTGATGGATGATGCTGATAGGGTGCGCAGAGATTCTCTTCATGCAGAGTATAATGAGATCCTCATCATGGAAGAAATTTACTGCACGTAGAGATCTAGGGAGAAATGGCTTAAAGAATGGGACAGAAACACAACTTACTTCCACAGGATTGTATCGGATAGACAGAGGATGAATCATATTGCTTCCATCAAGATAGGTGGTCTAACTGTCCATAGGAAGGAAGGCATCAGAAGACACGTCAAAGAGTTTTATGCCAAGCTTTTCACTGAGGAGCAAACCAAACTTTGCAGACGACTCGCTTCCTCACCTCTCCTCGGTAGAGAGTGTGGCTCTCACGAGCCTCTTTCTTGAAGAGGAGATTAGACAGACCGTATTCTCTCTTGCAGGCAACAGAGTCTCAAGCCCAGATGGTTTTCCCATGGTCTTCTTTCAACATTGTTGGGACATTATCAAGAAGAATCTCATTGGTGCTATTAGAGAATTCCGGCAAGGCAGAGCTCATTTGAGGGGTATTAACAAAACCCTCTTGGCCTTTATCCCTAAGAAGAAGGGTGCACAAGATTTGGCAGATTTTATACCCATTAACTTGTTGAATAGTACTTATAAAATCATTACCAATGTTCTGACCAGGAGGCTTGACTTTTTTTTCAAAGTTTGGCCAAGATGCTTGATAGGGTGATGAATAGTCTGGTCAATGGTTACCAAGGGGCATTTATCAGGGTTAGGCACATCAAGGAGAATTTTCTTGTTGCTCATGAGTGTTTATATGCTATGAAACATCAGAGGAAGAAGGAAGTGGTTCTCAAATTGGACTTCAAAAAACATATGACAAGCTCAATTGAAATTGCCTCCTTCAGGTGCTAATGAAGATGGATTTTGATCAAAGATGGATTTCAAAGATTATGGAGTGTATCTCGTCTGCTTCTTTTGTTGTGCTCATTAATGGGTAGACCTCCTCTTACTTCCTTAGTGGGAGAGGGCTTCAGTGGAGAGATCCACTATGCCCACTCTTGTTTGTTCTGGTGACTCAGATCTTGAGTAGATTAAGGATGAGAGCTGAAGTGGCAAGAGTTATCAAAGACTTCCAGATAGGTCAGCTCAGTAGTAGTATCACACATCTACAATATGCCGATGACACTATCCTCTTTCTTGCCGAAGAGGAGCAACAGTTGGTAGATGCTAGATTGATGTTAAAGAGAGTGCGAGATACTAGTGGGCTGAAGGTGAAGTTCAGGAAAAGCCACATGGTGGAGATCAACATGGAGGAGTCAGCTCTCAGGAAGGCAGCTCTCATCTTTGGGTGCCAGATTGGAGAATTCGCTTTCTCTTATCTGGGCCTTCCTTTGTCTCTAGGGCCTCTTCACTATAGGAATTGATAGGGGGTGGTGCAAAGATATGAGTACAGACTTGTAAGATGAAAGGCTAAGCTCCTTTCCTATGAAGGACGCTTGGTACTCTGCAGATCCGTGCTAGACAGCTAACCGATCTATTTTCTCTCCAATTTCAGAGTCCCGAAGACGGTGACAACAAAGTTGGAGTCCATTCAGACTTGGATTCTTTTGACATGGCAATGGGAGCAAAGACAGAGGATGGCATGATATCTCTTGGGGTCGAGTATGTCAAAGCAAGGAAGCAGGGGGCGTGAGTGTTAAGAGCATTAGGGACTTCCATTTGGCCTTATTGTGTAAGTGGTTGCGGAGGCTCATGGTAGAGGATGGTGGGTTGTGGGCTCAACTGATCAGAAAAAGATACCACCCCTCTTCCAAAGTGTGGGATTTACCCTCGCCCCATATGTATAATGTCTCCCCGATTTGGAGAGGTGTCCTACAGTGTGTGGACTTCATCAGGGCTAGTGTTTGGGTCAGCTTGGGTGACGTTAACCGATGTTTGTCCTCGCAGAATAGATGGTGTGATGACTTCACAGTAGCGGAGGTCGTTCTGTCGTATGCTATAGCGGAGACACCCGGGGATTCCGTGGCGTAGTCCTTCGATTCACAGCTGGCCGGGGGTATTTGGGCTCCCACTTCTAGGAGGAATCTCACCCTTGAAAAAATGGACCAGCTGGAGCATCTCGACTTTCCTCCTTGACTTTAGTTCATACGACGAAAGGTTAGATTCATGACTTTCAATATGGGAAAGAGAGAGACAGTTCGCAGTTAGGTCTACCTATTCTCTCCTCTCTGATGGTTAAGGAGATGTAAGGTCGATATCTTGTGCTTGTAGGAGACTATGTGAGATAAGGATGGAGAGAGGCTGAGGAGGGAGATAGGAGGTGGTAGACTCGCGCAAGGGGTGTCCTCCCCGACAGTGGGAAGGGCAGGAGGGATCATAGCGCTATTGAACCCATTTGAGGTGGAGGCGGTGGAGGAGGAGAGGCAGGTTGGTTGATCGGCCATCTCTCCACACTTCCATCACTTGAGGGATGACTTCTCCTAGGACTTCTCTGGGAACTATGGTCCTCAATCCAGGGAAGGTAAAATCTCCACACTTCCACTACTTGAGAGACGGCTTCTCTTGAGACTTCTTTAGAATCTATGGTCCTCAATCCAGGGAAGGTAAGAGAGCTTTGTGGCAGGAGTTGCTTGGATGCCATCTCTCGTCGGGCCGGCCTTAGTGTGTAGGTGGACATTATAATGCAGTGACTGCAGTTTTTGAGAGGACGGGAGCTCATCCTCACTCGGAGGAGACAGAGGACTTCTGTAACTTTTTTCAGCGGGCTACTCTCATTGATATTGGATTGGTGAATGCTCAATTCACCAAGTCAAATTTGAGGGAGACTCCGTCATGCTCCAGGCTAGACAGATTCTTGGTGTCTGTGAACTGGGAGGACCACTTTTCTCATGTGCAGTCTTCTTGTTTACCTAGACTGACTTCTAATCACACGTCTGTCCTCTTGAGGACCAACCGTAGTCATGAGAGGAGACATGTTTTCAGATTTGAGAGATACTAGACACAGTCCGGGGGGTGTGGGTTGGCGTGGGTTTGTCAAAAACCTCATGGATCTCTCATGGCTGTTCTGATAGGTAAATTGCAGCATTTGCCCCAAGTCCTTAGAAGATGGGGTGCGAGCAGGGGTCTGCCAAGCAACCAGGCGAAGGAGAGGATTCTTCACCAGTTAGAGGCAATAGATCTTCCAGAGGTGGCTGACTTGATGGATGATACTGATAGGGTGAGCAGAGATTCTCTTCGTGCAGAGTATGATGAGATCCTCATCAGGGAAGAAATTTACTTGACACAAAGATCTAGGGAAAATAGCTTAAAGAAGGGGACAGAAACATGGCTTACTTCCACAGGATTGAATCGGCTAGGCGGAGGATGAATCATATTCCTTCCATTAAGATAGGTGGTCTAACTGTCCATTGAGAGGAAGACATTAGAAGACACGCCAAAGACTTTTATGTCAGGCTTTTCACTGAGAAGCAGATGAACAGACCAAACTTTGCAGACGACTTGCTTCCTCACCTCTCCTGATAGAGAGAGTGGCTTTCGCGAGCCCTTCTTGAGCAGGAGATTAGACATGCGGTATTCTCTGTTGCAAGGGACAAAGCCTCGAGGCCAAATGGTTTTCCCATAATCTTCTTTCAACATTGTTCGGACACTATCAAGGAGGACCTCATTGGTGCTATTAGAGAATTCCAGCAAGGCAGAGTTCATTTGAGAGGTATTAACAAAACCCTCTTGATCTTGATCCCTAAGAAGAAGGGTGCACAAATTTTGATAGATTTTAGACACATTAACTTGTTGAATAGCACTTATAAAATCATTACAAAGGTTTTGGCTAGAAGGTTTGATTTTCTTTTTGAAAGTTTGGCCAAGAGGCTTCATAAGGTGATGGATGGTCTGGTCAATGGTTACCAGAGGGCATTTATCAGGAGAAGACACATCCAGGAGAATTGTCTTGTTGCTCATGAGTGTTTACATGCTATGAAACATCAAAGGAAGAGGAGAGTGGTTCTCAAATTGGAATTCAAGAAAGCATATGGCAGGCTCAATCGGAATTGCCTCCTTAAAGTGCTAGTGAAGATGGGTTTTGATCAGAGATGGATTTCATGGTTTCGAGAGTTTATCTCACCCGCTTCTTTTGTTGCGCTCATTAATGGGCAGACCTCTTACTTCCTTAGCGGGCGAGGGCTTCGACAGGGAGATCCACTCTCCTCGATCTTGTTTGTTCCAGTGGCTTAGATCTTGAGTAGATTATGGATGAGAGCTCTCGCGTCAGGGGTTATTAGAGGCTTCCAAGTAGGTCAGCTCAGTAGTAATATCACCCATCTGCAATATGCCAATGACGCTATCCTCTTCCTTGTCGAGGAGGAGCAACAATTAGTTAATGCTAGAGATAGAGCGGGATATTAGTGGTCTGAAGGTGAATTTCGACAAAAGCCACATGGTGGAGATCAACATGGAGGAGTCAGCTCTCAGAGGGCAGCTCTCATCTTTGGATGCCAGATTAGAGAATTCCCTTTCTCTTATCTGGGCCTTCCTTTGTCTCTATGACCTCTTCACTGTAGGGATTGGCAGAGGGTGGTGTAGAGATATGAGTCTAGACTTGCAGGATGGAAGACTAGGCTCCTTTCCTATCGAGGACGCTTGGTACTCTGCATATTCGTGTTGGACAGCTTACCGATCTATTCTCTCTTCATTTTCAGAGTCCCGAAGACTGTGAAAAAGAAGTTGGAATCCATTCAGACTAGCTTCGTTTGGCATGGCAGTGGGAGTATAGACAGAGAGTGACATGATATCTCTTGGAGCCAAGTATGTCAAAACAAGGAAGCATGGAGCGTGGGTATTAAGAGCATTAGGGACTTCAATTTGGTCCTATTGTGTAAGTGGTTGTGGAGACTTGGGGCAAAAGATGATGGGTTGTGGGCTCAGCTGATCAGACAGAGATACTACTTCTCGTCTAGAGTGTGGAATTAATCCTCGCCCCATATGCATAATGTCTCCCCAATTTAGAGAGGTGTCCTACAATGTGTGGACTTGATCAGAGCTAGTGTTCGGGTCAACTTGGGTGACGTTGACAGATGTTTGTTCTGGCAGAATAGATGGTGTGATGACTTCACAGTAGTGGAGGTCGTTCTGTCGTTGTATGCTATAGCGGAGACACCCGGGGATTCTGTGGCGTAGTCCTTCGATTCACAGCTGGCCGGGGGTATTTGGGCTCCCACTTTCAGGAGGAATCTCACCCTTGAAAAGATGAACCAACTGGAGCATCTCTTGACTTTCCTCCGTGACTTCAGTCCAGACGACGGCAGAACAAATTCATGACTTTGGAGATGGGAAAGAGTGAGAGTTCTCAGTTAGGTATACCTATTCTCTCCTCTCAGATGGTTAAGGAGATGGTAAGGAGATGCAAAGTCAATATCTTGTGCCAATAGGAGACTAAGTGTGATAGGGATGGAGAGGGATAGATGAGGGAGATAGGGGGTGGTAGACTCATGCAAGGGGTATCCTCCTCGACAGTGGGAAGGGCAAGAGGGATCATGGTGCTGCTGAACCCCTATGAGGTGGAGGAGGTGGAGGAGGTGGAGGAGAGGCAGTTTGGTCGATGCACCATCTCTCCACACTTCCACTGCTTGAGGGACGACTTCTCCAGGATCTATGGTCCTCAATCCAGGGAAGGTAAAAGAGCTCTGTGGCAAGAGTTACTTGGGCACCATCTCTCATCGGGCCGGCCCTGGTGTATATATAATGCGGTGACTGTAGCTTTAGTGAGGACGAGAGCTCATCCTCACTCGGAGGAGACAGATGACTTCTGTGACTTTATTCAGTAGACTCCTCTCATTGATATTTGATTGGTGAATGCTCAATTCACCTAGTCCAATTTGAGGGAGACTCCGTCATGCTCCAGACTCGACAGATTCCTGATGTCCATAAACTGGGAGGACCACTTCCTCATGTGCAGTCTTCTTGTTTGACTAGATCAACTTCTAATCACAAGTTTGTCCTCTTGAGGACCAATCGTAGTCATGAGAGGAGATAGACTTTCAGATTTGAGAGATACTAGCTCAGAGAGGCAGATATTTTGGACACAGTCCCGAGGGCGTGGGTTTTTCAGAAACCTCATGATCTCTCATGGCTGTTCTGATAGGTAACTCGCAGCATTTGCCCCAGGTCCTTAGAAGATGGGGTGCGAGCAGGGGTCTGCCAGGCAACTAGGCGAAGGAGATGATTCTTCACCAGTTAGAACCAATAGATCTTCCAGAGGCAGCTGGCTTGATGGATGCTACTGATAGGGCGAGCAGAGATTCTCTTCGTGAAGAGTATGATGAGATCCTCATCAGGGAAGAAATTTACTGGACACAAAGATCTAGGGAAAATAGCTTAAAGAAGGGGACAGAAACATAGCTTACTTCTACAGGATTGAATCGGGTAGGCAGAGGATGGATCATATTCCTTACATTAAGATAGGTGGTCAAATTGTCCATTAGGAGGAAGACATCAGAAGACATGCCAAAGAGTTTTATGCCAGGCTTTTCACTGAGAAGTAGATGAGCATACCAAACTTTGCGGACGACTTGCTTCCTCACCTCTCCTCGATAGAGAGAGTGGCTCTTGCGAGCCCCTTTCTTGAGAAGGAGATCAGACAGGCGGTATTCGCTCTTGCAGGTAACAAGGTTTCGAGGCCAAATGATTTTCCCATAGTCTTCTTTCAACATTGTTGGGACACTATCAAGGAGGACCTCATTGGTGCAATTAGAGAATTCTGACAAGGCAGAGTTCGCTTGAGAGGTATTAACAAAACCCTCTTGGTCTTGATCCCTAGGAAGGGTTCACAAGATTATGCAGATTTTAGACTCGTTAACTTGTTGAATAGTACTTATAAAATCATTACAAAGGTTTTGGCCAGAAGGTTTAATTTTTTTTGGAAAGTTTGGACAAGAAGTTTGATAGAGTGATGGATGGTATGATCAATAGTTACCAGGGGGCATTTATCAAAGGAAGACACATCCAGGAGAATTTTCTTGTTGCTCATGAGTGTTTACAAGCTATGAAACATCAGAGGAAGAGGAGAGTGATTCTCAAATTGGACTTCCAGAAAGCATATGACAGGCTCAATTGGAATTGCCTCCTTCAGGTGCAAGTGAAGATAGGTTTTGATCAGAGATGGGTTTCATAGATTCGGGAGTGTATCTCATCTGTTTCTTTTGTTGTGCTCATTAATGGGCAACCCTCCTCTTACTTACTTAGAGGGCTTCGGCAGGGAGATCCACTCTCCTCACTCTTATTTATGTGGCTCAGATCTTGAGTAGATTGTAGATGAAAGTTCAGGTGACAAGGGTTATTAGAGGCTTCCAGGTAAGTCAGCTCAGTAGTAGTATCGCCCATCTACAGGATGCCAATGACACTATCCTCTTCCTTGCCGAGGCGGAGCAACAATTGGTTGATGATAGATTGAGGCTAGAGATAGTGCAGGATATTACTGAACTGAAGGTGAATTTCAGTAAAAGCCACATGGTGGAGATCAACATGGAGGAGTCAACTCTCAGGAAGGCAGCTCTCATCTTTGGGTGCCAGATTGGAGAATTCCCCTTCTCTTATATGGGCCTTCCTTTGTCTCTAGGGCCTCTTCACTATAGGGATTGACAGGGGGTGGTGCAGAGATATGAATCCAAACTTGCAGGATGGAAGGCTAGGTTCCTTTCCTATGGAGAATGTTTGGCACTCTACAGATTCGTGCAAGACAGTTTACCAATCTATTTTCTCTCCATTTTCAGAGTCCCGAAGACGGTGACAAAGAAGTCAGAGCCCATTCAGACTGGATTCTTTTGACATGGCAATGGGAGCAGAGACAGAGGATGGCATGATATCTCTTGGGGTCGAGTATGTCAAAGCAAGGAAGCAGGGGGCACGAGTGTTAAGAGCATTAGGGACTTCAATTTGGCCTTATTGTGTAAGTGGTTGCGGAGGCTCGTGGCAGAGAGGGTGGATTATGGGCTCAACTGATCAGACAGAGATACTACCCCTCGTCCAAAGTGTGGGATTTATCCCCGCCCCATATGTATCATGTCTCCCCGATTTGGAGAGGCATCCTACAGTGTGTGGACTTCATCAGAGCTAGTGTTCAAGCAGCCTGAGTGACGAAGACAGATGTTTGTTCTGGTAAAAAATAGATGGTGTGGTGACTTCACAGTAACAGAAGCCGTTCCGTCGTATGCTATAGCGGGGACACCCGGGGCTTCCATGGCGCAGTCCTTCGATGCACAGCTGGCCGGGGGTATTTGGGCTCACTTTCAGGAAGAATCTCACCCTTGAGATGGACCAGCTGGAGCATCTCTTGACTTTAGTACGGACGATAGCAGGGCTAATTCATGACTTTGGAGATGGGAAAGGGAGGGATGGTTCTCAGTTAGGTCTACCTCTTCTCTCCTCTCTGATAGGAGAGCGCGCCACTCCTTCGCACCTCAAATTTGGGCTCCTAAGAGCCCACTAAAATGAAGGTCTTGATTTGGAGAATCTCTCATGGTCGGCCTCCCATTTGTGATAGGGTGGCACCTTTTCTCCAGCAGATATCTACCTTATGTTTCCTGTGCGGGGATGAGGATGAGGACCTGAACCATCTATTCACAAGATGTCCCGCGGGAAGGGCATTTGGATGAGGATTGGTCAAAGATTTCAGCAGTCCACTGGGCAATTTGAGGGGGTGCATCAGCTTTTCACCAAATGGCATAGGAGGTGGAAGATTAAGGGTGACAAGGTTGTTTGGTGGCTTATCCTTCATGCCATCCTTTGAGCCTTGTGGAGTGAAAGAAACAATATAATCTTCAAAACGGAAGCGAGGCCGGAAGATAGAGTTTTTGCCTTTGTTTGTGAAATAGTGACTTTTTGGGCTAAACACTTTTGTAAAGTAGAGGAACATAACCCCTTACTCTTTTTGTTCTTGGGGAGTTAATTGGGTACACCGTCTTGGTGTGGTGATTTTTTGTAAAGGAGTTGTGGGCAATGATAGTTTATACATGTATATGCCTTTCTTTTATTAATATAGTTGTGGTACCATCCACGTTTCAAAAAAAAATCAGGATACCCCATCCCAATTCAAAGGAATCTGTTCCAAGCTAATTCTAGCATCAAATAAAAGCAAATCAAAGATGGCTAGAATCTGTCAATTCCGAATTGGAATTGAATGGGAACACAGTTCCCCATTTCTAGCTTCCTGGTTGGAAGGGAAGAATACTTCAAAGAAATGCAAGAGAAAATATTAGGACTGTAAAGGACATCTGGATCATAGTATTCAAGCATTTTATAACATCAATTTTGAAGATCCTCAATATTTATCCAGTATTGAGAGTCGATGACATCTCCTCTGGAGTATATGGATCGACTAAGATCGGAAGAAGAGACCCTTTGATTTTTTTCCCTGTAGCAATATAGTTGCAAAATTACTTGTTTCGTTAATGACTTGTCATAGCCCTGTTAAAGCAAAGTTGGCCGAAATGACAGGAAGAAAACTTTTGACATTTTTCAGTAATATGGCTGTAAAATTGTTATTTCATCATGACTACTAATGTTACTGTTAACACAGCCAGATATCACCGTTGACATGGATACATGCAACATAAGTTTATATCCAAAAATCTGACATAGACGACTAGACGAGGAAGGAATCATTAACAAAATTGACAATACAAGCGACAACTTCTTCGTGGGAATATAAAAAAGGAAATAGGAGGTTACGTGACCATTTACAACTTCATATATGCTGCACGCACATAAGTTGTTCATACAAAGTTGTTTAATATACATAAACAAAACAAAATAGTAAGATTTAACGCTCAGGCAAAGAATTGTGTGGTTCCACTATGATAACCAATTCTCTAAGCGCAAAAAATGACAGCGACAGACACAATTGACACACTCCCCCTCCATCCACCTAAATCGTTGTTACCCCCAGGGAGAAGTTTCTTGGAGAAGCGCGAAATGAAAACCCCGGATCAACTAATCAATTCCCGTAGCATCCACATATTCTAACAACTTCATAAGAACACGAGAGAGAAAACCAGCACACTAAAACCAAAAGAGAAATGAACAAAAACAAAAGCACTCCCTTACATTAGAACAAGCAACTACAATCACACAGAAGCATACTAAGCAACAAGGGAGGCAACGTTCACATTCCAGAATAGGCTGTCAAAAGTCCAGTTCCAACAAGACGCTCAAGCGAAAAACACCCGTCCGGAATGGTGATCTAGAACTAAATAGAGAAGCACGGTGATCCACAAGCGGAAACGAACTGTGCGGCAGCAAACTGACCCACCGAGCTCGAACTGACGTGCCCTGGATTCCCCGACCGGCGGGATCTGAGATTGCAGCGAGTGGAGCGGAGGAGGATGCGGGGAGTGGCAGAGACGGATCCGAGGCGGCGCCTCCTACGTTCTGGCGATCGTGATCGAGAAGAGCAGAGTTGCAGAGGATCGCAGCTATCGGGAGCGAGGGGAGAAGGCTCTGGAACAAGCGGAACCCTAGGAAGCGGGCACTGCCAGGGATCGGGAGGTGGAGCAGGAGCATATACGGAAAACGAGGTCGGCAAAGAGGTGGGGGACGAGGACTTTATATATGGAATCTCTGGAGGCAGAGGGCGGTGGAAAGAGGCCTCTTTCTGCGAGGTGGAAGGTCCGGGAGAGAGAGAGCCGGGTTGGAATGTTCGGGGTGCGTCGCGTGTTCCCGGGGATTACGGTAATGCGAAATTTGCTCCGCTCCTGATTGGTTGATGTCCTTTCTTTGACATTTAAAATTATATAAAAAATAAAAAATATATTTTCCTAAATATTTACTCACTTTTTTGTATTTCCAACTTATTTCCAAAAATATGTCTGACTCTTGCCACCAACAATTTTGCCACAGTGATTTGTCACCTCAACTCTATCGCACACTCTGATCTCTCTCTCTCACCCTCTCTCTCTATCAAGGGCATGCCGCCTGTCGCCATTGTACGGTGCCATCCAATGGCATCTCCATTACCGTCCTCAATGTTAGCCAACGTCTTACACCTTCTTTCTCTCTCTTCTGACCAACTTTGTCATCTCTTCACCCGCATTAGTGGTTATGACTCGATTGACAAGTTGCGCAACCTATCTTTCTCAACATCATTGTTGAGATATTGCACCACGGAGGAGGCCCCAATGAAAGAGGCACCCAAAGAAGCTGGAAGATAAGAGACATCAGAGATGAAGCAGAGAAAGGTGGACATAGAAGAGAGAGAAGAAAGCGGATGGGGAGCCTTCATAGTGGGGATGTGTCTACTAGCCCCGATGGCGTTAAGCCCCGACGGTGGTGTGAGAGAGGGCGACGAGGGGGGTGCGGCGAGGGCTCAACCTAGATTGGACGGCCACGACGAGGGACCATGGAAGAGAGAGTAGAGACGGTGATGGCTGAGATCGTAGAGAGAGTAGAGACGACGATCGGTGAACGATCCCACGCCATCAGTAGATCAATCAATGTTCAAAGAGATAAATCAAAGAGAGGTGTGCACGTGTGTGTGTGTGTGTGTGTGAGAGAGAGAGATGGAGGGGGCTTTCCTCCTCTGTCCCAAATGTTCGTATCAAACTCAAACCTCTCCGCACATAGTCTGAAGGTATTTTTGTCATTTAGTGGTTTTTTTAAAAAAAATTATTAATGACGATAGTGTGTATATGATACTTGATAATTAAGATAATAATTTTGATATTTTACATGTAAGGAGGCCGTATATCAAATTAACTTTATAAAAATATTATTTATTGTGTTTAAAGTGTCATAAATTATTTTATGAGATTTTTTCTTGCATTTGGAATGTTTTAAATTCCCGAAGATGCCGACCTAAGTTTGTCATAGTTTTGAAGATAATATTCTAAACGGCACATTTTGTATGTCAACAAATATGATGAGATGAAGAAATATGAGAAAATAATTCAAGTGATGATCTTTTGAAAAAAAGAACCAAATTCTGTGAATTAATCGTCGACATGATTATTGGCTGAGAGCTCATTCGAAGACATAGGATAAACATATCAATAGCTAAAGAATATGTTGATTTTATTGGCATCTAAAAAATATGGACACTGCGAGATAATGTAGAAGAGAGTAGATAATTGTCTTCACATCATATCATTCATGATAACCGAAATAATTTTCAAAATCAAGAAATACAATGATTGGAATTAAAAATTATTGAAACATAAATTATGATTTAAAATTTGGGATTTTTTATTCACAGACTAACTTTTAAATGATTTTATATTTTGAGCATTATGTTCTCAGATGCAATCTGAGGTCTCTTATGGATGCATGCATGATAACACCGAGAATGGGACAATAGAGAGGTTTAGTTGGACAAGAAAAGTGAGTTAGCAACCCTCGAGCCCTCCGTTGGCATGGTACATGAACTTTGGGGTAGTTATCAAGAAATAAAAAAAAACATAAAATCTAGACAGGCAGGTCTAATTAACTAATTGTCTTCAGATGTTTTAAATTATATAGGACATGCATGAATCCTGCACATTTGTATATAAATTTGGCAATTTGCAACGAGTATTCAGGGATAAAATATGATATAAAAATATCATCTTAACCCAAAAAAAATCTATGTATTCACATAAAGTACACCTAAATGTGGAATCCTAATTTTGTTATCCTTAAAACTGCAACTAACGTTGTCTTTGGATACGCAAATTTGACAAATCTTAAAACATTCTTCTGATAAGCTGTGGGTAAAAGTCAAAAAATAAAAAGAAGGGTTTTTGCGCTCAGATGAAGTTTGGTTGGACCCTAATTATTGTAGTTATTCATTTTAGTTCAGGCGGATGATGCAAGGCATGCGTAGGTCAATTGTCACTCTTCTTCTAATTTTTCGTACAATCGATTTTTTAATAATAGAGAGTTTTTTGTTGCATATAACCCCTAAAAGTTGGTCTACTTGTAAATGTTCCCTGAACAATAAGTATTTGTACAAAAACCCTATATATTCAGTATACATATGAACAACCCCCTGATTTGGTGAACTCACGAGGGGTTACATATGTGCACCTTAGTCATATAGTTTTATATATATATATATATATATATTTCATTATACAGAGGATTTTTCACTAGTATGTTATACCTTTGGGGGGGTTTTTGCAAGGAACCCTACGAAAAGATTGACAAATTCTCTCAAAATACTTTATGTTGTCAAAATAATGTTAATGGAATCGGCAAACTTGCTAGCTATGTTCATTCCTTCTCTGAAAAGAGGCTCACATATGATTGGCCAATGAGATTATTGGAAGGAGAAGGTGAGGACTGTGGAGGGCATGCCGGGGCCTTGGAAGGGGAACGTGGGATGAGGCAGGGTTTGGCGACATGGTCGGCAGTGGGCACGCCAGTTTGTCCTAAACGGGGGGAATCAACCGATGGATGGTGTTTTTGAAGAGATCAACTGACTAGTGCAGTTGATTCGCCACTCTCCCTCGTTTGAGAGAGATTTTGAGTTCACATCCAATTATTCACTCCCCGTGAAAAAAGAATACATATCAACAAAAAATACTTAGGTGACCTGTGATATTTAGAATTTTCTCTTTTATTGGATAAAGTGTCAAACTGATCAGTCATTTTGATCAAATGTTTGTATGTTATTTTATTAAAAAATTAAGTTGAAATTATTTCAGTGCCCTTGTTTGAGAGGAAGATTTTTTTTTTGGCGCAGATAGTAACTTTTCTCCGGCAAGAGTAGCAGTTCTAAGGTCAAACTTCAAGTCAACGAAGTAATCTTACCGGTTGTACATGCCATATGAAGAGACTAAAATGAAAAGTCTCGAGTACCGCGCCATGTAGAGGAGAGAAGAAAAATGGAGGATCAAGTTGTGATGCACCATGACTTAGGGCGCGTGTTTGAAGGCACACGCAATTAGGTTACATTTTCTCTGCCCTTCGCCTGGGAGAACCTTTTCGTTCTCCATCCATTGGTTATTCTTTTACTTAAATTGGTGATGGGACATTACTTACCCTCAAACTCCCCCACTTTCGGTTCTACCTTCTCAAAGACCATGGTTCTACTACACACATGCTCTATAGGAGACTAGGCCTCACAAGAGCAGATACTTTGTATTCAAGAACGGAGTTATTAATATCACAGCATTCTTTTGAAGAAAAAAAAACTTTGCAAAGCTTCATCATGTTGAGTGGTGACAGTTGATGGGTAGTGTGACCACTTCTTGCCCAGAACCTTCATATACCTTTTTTGTTTGGTATCCAGAACTTGTGTACCTGGTAACAAGTAGGTTAAAAATTCTCCATAGTTGTGACAACTTCAACCAAGTGGCAAGAAAATGAGGCAGAACAAACCAGAGAGATAATAATAATAATAATAATATGAAGGCAGTGTGGAATAAACAGACCAGAGATAATAATAGAAAAGAAGCAGGATAAAAGTAGAACAAAACAATAACAACTGCGCATTTCGTCTCTACATTTTCTATCGCTACTCTACATTCTTTTTTGCTTGGATTGCCAATATAGAAGTTTTGTCTGTTGACATTACATATTAATACAGATACTATACACACAGATTCAGGTTGCCAAGATTTGGTAATGAAAAATTATGTGAAAAGAGAATAGGTATATCAAGACTGCTGCTGCTGCTGCTGCTGCAACCACTCCTGAATAGCAGAGCGAAAGGGAATGGTTGGGGATAAGCCCATTATGTGGAAGATTTGAGGTTGGTGATAGGTGAAGTGTTGTTGCCACATTGGAGTCACCCTCTTATACCCTCCACCAAGTACGTAAAGCCATCTGTTGCTACATGAAGGTCTCTCATAATCTCCTGCAATCAAAGGGAAAGAAGGGATCAACTTCACAATCTGAAGAAGTACAAAGAAAGTGAGCTAATTTGGGAGTACAGTTTTGGAAGTTTCTTACTTAAAGAAGGGATCAACTTCACAATTTGAAGAAGTACAAAGAAAGTGAGCTAATTTGGGAGTACAGTTTTGGAAGTTTCTTACTTAAGTGTTATGTAATGTAATGTTGAGATTTAGTCTCACATTGGATAATTTGTGGACGCCTTCTCTCTTCATCTGTTGAAGATTCTCTTAACTCAATGCCTATATTTTAGGTTCTAGTTTGAACCTTTAACATGATATCGGAGCCAGGTTTTCTCATTTGGAGCGTCCCACCCATTCATTTGTGCCATTTATATCATAATTATTCAGGTTTATACCATAACCATCTGGGTTCGGCACCAGGGAGGTGTTGGGATTTAGTCTCACATTGGATAATATGTGGGCGTTTTCCCTTTTTCTTTGTTGAGAATTTTTTGAACTCAATGCCTAGGTTTTGGCTTCGAGTTTGAGCCTTCGACATGTACAAAACCAACACAGAAAAAGTAACAAGGATTTTCTTGTCCAAGAATTGATCAAGTAGTCTTAGTTCATCCCTTTTAGAAACTATATATGGTGTTAAGGTTTAGTCCCACATCAGATAATCTGTGGGCGCCTCTCTCCTTATTTGTTGAGGATTCCCTCAACTCAATGTCTAGGTTTTGTGTTAAAGTTTGAGCCTTTAACATGGTATCAGAGCTAGGTTTTTCATACTCCACTCCACCCGTTCAATTGCGCAACTCATACCGTAACCATCTGGGTTTGACGCGCCCCACGGGAGGTTGGACCGTGGGAGAGGTGGGGTGGGCGGTGGTGGCCGCCGGAGGTGGGACAGGGGGCCGGTGGGGGGCCGCAGCAGGAGGGGGCGGGGGGGCGCCGGAGGTGGGAGAGGGGGTGGTGGGGGGCCGCAGGAGGTGGGAGAGGGAGGGGGCGGGGGGGAGCGATCTCGGTGGTGGGGCCGCCGGAGGTTGGGGGGCGGTGGGGGAGGGGGGAGAGGTGGGGGGGCGACGGTGGCCGCAGGAGGTGGGAGAGGGGGGCGGTGGGGGGCCGCAGCAGGAGGGGGCGGGGGGCGCCGGAGGTGGGAGAGGGGGTGGGGGGGCGCAGCAGGAGGGGGGCGGGGGGCGCCGGAGGGCCGCAGCAGGAGGGGGGCGGGGGGGGCGCCGGAGGTGGGAGAGGCGTCGGAGGGCCGCAGCAGGAGGGGGCGGGGGGCGCCGGAGGTGGGAGAGGCACCGGGGCGGACCGGGTCGCAGTGCGACCCGCCCGACCCGACCCGTCCCGCGTCATACCGTAACCATTCGGGTTTGTACCATAACCATCCGGGTTCGGCGGTTTAGTCCCACATCGGATTATCTGTGGGCACCTCCCTCCTTATCTGTTGAGGATTCCCTCAACTCAACACCTAAGTTTTGGGTTAGAGTTTGGGCCTTTAACATATGGGAAAAGGAAAGAAGCGTCATGCTTATACCATGAGTATGGCATCAACTTCATAGAAGAATAATTGTGACACACTCACTGGGCGCTGTCTGATCATATTTGATCAAATGACACCTGCTGGGAAAAACTTTTGGTGCATCTTTTTTTCCTTTTCTTGGAATCAACACATTTAATAGGACCTATTTGATTAAATAATTGGGCCTATTTGATTAAATAATTGGGAAGTTGCCAATGAATGTGGTAAAAAATGTACTACCAAAGCACTCAAAATGCATATTTGGGGGAGGGTGGATTAATACTGACCTGAAATATTGGGCAGATGAAGTATGGCGGTCCATGGGAGTCATCCTCCAAGGTTCACGCAAATGAAGTCAATCAACAAGTTGATGCTGCCTTCCTCATGGGCCCGAGGACTCTCCAGATGTCATTCACAAGGTCAGGCCGGGTCTTCCGGCTGACTTCACAACATCTCAGACTTAAGTGTGCCAGCTGTTTTGCCTGAACAAAAGGCCAATTCCCAGCAGACTTATCCAATATCATATGCAAGGTACCTCTAGCTAGTGCATCATGAACTTCCTTTGAAATACGAAAAGCAGGCCGTCCGGTCAACAGTTGAAGCATGATGATACCAAAGGAGTAGATGTCAGAGCCTGGGGTGAGCTCTCCAGTGGCACAGAACTCAGGGTCTACGTAAGCAAATGTCCCCTTGGGGTCAGTGCGGTGGTAAAGAGTGGTGTTGCTATTGGATTGAAGGAGAAGTCGACTGATGCCGAAGTCACCAACCTTGCTCACAAAGTTGGAGCCAAGGAGGATGTTGGCAGGCTTTAGATCCCCATGGACCACACTATGAGGCTTGTGCGAGTGGAGGAATATAAGAGCAGAGCAAATTTCAGTAGCAATGCGTATTCTGGCCTGCCATGAGAGAGGTGGAGAGTTGCCTTTGCACAGAAGACGGTCTTCTAAGCTTCCATTTGGTAGGAACTCATATATTAGGCACCATTCTTCTACACATGCTCCTATGAGCATGACAATGTTTGGGTGCCTCACTCTACTAAGAACTTCCACCTGAAATGCATCATCTGGTATTAGTGATAACATAAAAGGAAGAAATTACCGCCTGAAACAACTAACAACATGGCACATTTACCATCAGCCACCACAGGTTCTACATCTCTTTTGCGTGCATGCGTGCCTTAGAAGTGTACATATGTGGGTGAAAGTAATAAAAAATGATTTCTATATTCATTCCAGAGATTGGATAAGAATTAGCATTCCAACATGTTTGCGATGACATCAAATGAGCACCAGCCATTGTTGTATAATGGTAAACAAGCATTGTCACAAAATAGTTGATAATTTAATCCATGTGCAAATCAAGCCACCTTGTACCTAAACAAAGCACAGACAATGCAGTGAGCTAGATTGTGATGGGGATTCAAGTCTTTACCTCTTGATAAAACTCTACCTGGCCTTGTATTCCCAGTGTACATAACTTCTTTATAGCCACTGTAGTATGTCGAAGAACACCTTTATACACACTTCCATATCCCCCCTCCCCAATTTTTAGTGAATTGTCAAATTTGTTAGTTGCCTGCTCAAGTTCGAAGTAAGTGAATGCTGAGAAACTGTGTTCTCTGTGAGGCCCCACAGTGATCTCCTCTTCCTCCTGTAGTAGCTCTTTTGCTTTAATTGCATCATCACGCTCCCGCTGCAACTCAACTCGTTCTGCTTGGAGTGAATTTATAAAAAGTTTGGCTGCTGAGAGTTTCTCCTCAAGATCCCGGCATAGATTATCAGCATCAATAACCTGAATTTCCAATGCAGAGTTCTGCCCATGGGCCTTTCTCAACTCTTCAGTGACTTCATGTAGTTTGCATTTAAGTTTGTCAAGCTCCATGTTTACTCTTGCAAGTGTTTCCTCCATATATTTCCTCTGTTTCGACTCCTTGGTATATAAGGTCTCTGCCACTTTAGCCTGCAAAACAAGAACTTCCATTGATAAATCCTGCATGCAATAAAAATGGTTTGTGTATTCCCTTGTTTTTGCATCTTGGTGATTAAAAATAAAAAAACATGTTGCACTAATTACCTGGTAAAATGAACAAAAATTCTTTATAAGGGTTTCTGTGTATAAACAATGTTTAAAATGAAAATTGAAGATTTCTCACTCCTGCATTTGGATTTGCACACATATTGTTAGGAATGCCAATTGTGTGCTGAGCGACCAAAAAATGATTTTTTTGCACTCTTTTTGTATGCAAATAGACCTCTTGAACATGTGCAAAAAGACTAATTATTCGCCTTTCTGATGATATGTGCACAAATACCGATACAGGAATAATAAATCTGTAATTTTTGTTATACCAATGGTTGAGATGCAAAATCCCTTCTTAGACCTTCTGTGAATGTATTCCAAGACAAAATAGAGAAACACTTACTTTTCGGACCGCTTCAAGACAATCCCTCTCGGCTTTCCGACGCCTACATGATTCTTCATAAGCTTCATGTTTGGCATTCTCAGCATCTGTGAAGGCTTGCTGCAGTTGTCTGTATACGTCATTTTTTTCCTGACAAGACCAACGATTCCAGACACTTCAGAAACAAATGATTCCTTGGAATAAAATATATGGAGGTATTCCTGTGGTGGTTTTGATCTCAGATGCCTCATAAGGCATTCGTTTGGCATGTGTGAAAACTAATAACCTGATGGCCAAACATCATGATGGACAGTCACCAATTTTTGGTTAAAGGTGGTTTTTTTCCCCTCAATCAACCGTGGCTGTATGTGATGTTATGTGAGCCATGGAATGCAAGCCAAAGGTAATATAAATCTCCAACAATAAATCTTAAAATGGTGAAAAGAAAATGAGTGGAATTATGAACCTGGTCATGTTGAGCAGATGAATACTGAAAATCCTCTTGTGATTCGTGCAATGAAGGCAGCATCACAGACCCATTTCCACTGTCCTCATACCTGGGTGCTGATGCTGAAACCAAAGAGTTAACTTCATCACTTGCTGACCATGATGATTGGTCTGAACTCTGATAACCCACCCTTGATATTCCTTCCCAGACATCAATATTGTTCCCCTCCATAGTCAACAAACTACGAGGAATTACTCTTATGGGCTCCTGTGGAACTCCACCCGTGATTCCCTTCCAGTGCAGGTGGGAGTGGGAGTTGTCAGACCTCGACCTTTGCTTCAAGGCTTCCTCGATGACAGTGTGCTGAATCCCTTGAGATAAAGACTTTCTTAATGGCTCAGACTGGACGGATCTGGAACTTGGACTTGCTGAGGCGATTGCAACTTCCCATCATCTAGGTCAGTTGTCCTGTTTCAAATGCACATGAGACAATGTTCAAGGAAAGAGAACCAATCTTTCCAAGATGGCATACAAGCTTGACAAGGTATCCCAGACTGTGTTGCAAGATAAGTGGTGTTATGGGGTGGATTAGGATCAATCATGGTAATAGTTTTATTTTTACAATGAACATATATATTTTTTAATTTGGTGAAAAAAATGAAAAAAGATTAGACCACTGTAGGACTATTCCATTTGTATACATGCAACATGCATATAATGCCAACTGCATGTCCTTACCTATTAATTATGAAATGTTGGCTTTTATAGGTTTTCTTGGGCTCTTGGTGGAGATTTGCCACATAAGGAATGTTGAGGCACTTCTCAACATCAATCAATCAGCTTGTGACATGTAAAAGTGTTGGATAAGGAAGAACCTAAAATGTAAGCACTAAAGGTTCATCTCTTTTTTGTGGAGTTAGTCAGGTGCAAAATTGTCCATGAACAGCTCTAGCCCCAGCATGATGGACTAATTTCTTTTTCCATACATCATCTCAAATTGCAGAATGCAGACTCACACTAGGTTTACTCCAAAATCAGTAATTCCCGCTTTGATAATGGAATATGGTCGGGTAGGGTGAGTTATCGCTTTATTCAACTGTAGTAGCACCGCTCGGATAGGGTGGGTTATTCGTAGTTGGGTAGGGTAAGTGTGGGTTAAGGGAGGATAATTCATTCGACCAAAATAGCTGAATAAACTATTCGGAGTCTGGTAGAGTAAGGTTTTGGTAATTTCTTATTTATGACATTTTTAATTATTTTATTTATGATATTTTTAATTATTATATAAAATATAAATTGATTATCAAACTCGATTAAACTTAACCCTGAAATAACTTAGCCAGACTTACCCCAACCGCCTTACCTTGTTCTTTTATCAAAGCGGCCATAACATCAGCAAGCTACCATCTGAGGAGTGAGCTTTATTAAACAAGCCAGCTCTTAACAGTCCCCATTCAGGTTTAACTAAATCCACATCTTAACTGTGTGCATGGAAGATGGTATTGTAGATTATATGCAATATATTTCAAGCTTCTGATTAAACAGACTTAACAATGAAGATTATAAACAGTATTACTAGGACCCTTAAGTTACCTTGTGCAAATTAGGTTTTCTTTGCAAACAAACCATATACCACATGATGGAAGAGCTTCTTTTTGCAAAATACCTGCCGTTTTTGACTTTGGCAACTTCATTTTCCTGCGCAGCGTAGGACAGGGGTCAAAGTTAAGTAGACAGTGGATAGAACTTATGAATAAAGCAGAAATAAAGAACTGAACAGCAAATCCTATTTTGTCGTCTTTCAAGGGGAGGGACAATTTCATGGTACCACTATTATGGACAGACTTATCAATAAAATTGATAAAGGAAATGTTAGAATAGCACATCCCCTTTATTTGGATCTTTATTGGCGAGCATGTCTCATGTTACCACTATTATTGAACAGGCTCTATATTTGGCATTCGCAATGGCAACATAAGTCATAAGACGTTAGCACATTTCTCCTCATCTACCCCAACATTAGGATGAAAGAGTAACCTATCCACTTTTTTATTTTTGTATTTTCCCACTTGAAAGCTCACCCAATGAATGATTGACTTTCTTAACAAAGTCTGCATTGCTATGCAAACTTCACTGCTTAACCCTATGAGTTCATTGATGGTCAGCAAGCACGACAGCTGTAATTATGAAATGATATGTCTTCATTTATACTGCATCTGGGTTCAGAAAGCAATGAAACGGACTTGGGAATACAGACAAAGCTTTGGTTGCATTTATGGCATTTCTCTGATCCCATTGGTTATTTATTACCTTTGGACCAAATGGAGCATTGCAAGATAGTGTAATATGCACTTAACCCTATGTGCCCTTGTCTACACATTTATGCTTAAAAATATTGGAATTAAAACTTTTAAAGTCTAAATCATTAAATACTACATTTCAATATTACATTTTTCATGTTATTCTTTCTAAAATAATTTGACAAACAAAGCATAATTTTGTCTTCAAACCATAAACTTTGCATCAAACTACCACGCAAACAGTTTCTATTTACGAACACGCACCAACACAAAACTTTTATTGCAGTATTATGAATAAACAAAGTTCAAACTGAGTGATCATACTGTTATGCATAAACAAAGTCCAGACTGAGTGATATTTGTGTCCATACAGAAAAAAAACTATGGAGATTCAAGAGGAAAGAAAGTCAGCAAGCTATATATAAAGAATGGAGGGTAAAAGTGAAGCTTGATTGCTCAATTTTAGGGATAGAGCTTTCTTAAGAGATTTTGTGTGTGTGTGAACGTATGTACATGTGCATGCATGCATGTATGTATGTATATGCATCTGTGTATATACAGTGTTCAGCTACTGTGAGCTGCTCTGCAAGCAGTGAACAGTGACCTTTTTGCCCTGGGCACCGAATTCACAGCAGGAGGGCCTCAGAGGACAGAGGCTCAGAGGAGGGGTTTACCTTTTTTAAAAAAAAATAATAAGGCACTTGGATGGCCCAATGTTCACCCAGGTGCCTGGGATCCCCCCCCCCCCAAAAAAAAAAAACAGTTGTAAGCTCTCTCGCTCTCTCTCTCCATCTTCAAATGCATGTCTTCTTGCACTTTCAATTTTTTTAAAAAAAAATCAGCCATCTGATTTTGGTTGGATAGCTGGTGCTTCTGTGCAGCCAGGCCACAGTAGCATCATAGCCTTTTACAACCATCTGATCAAATGAGATGACTGTAAACAATTTCTTATTTTTCTTTGTTTTCCGGCCCAAGGATGATTAGATGAGATGACCCGATGAGTTGGACTTTCACCAAGCCATCCTTTCTGCTTTCATTTCTTTTACCAAACTCTGGTGCTTACTCTTTTTTCTTTATTATCAGAATGGATAGTTGTTTACACGCGGAATTTTCGGACATCCATTTTCGTTGGATGGATATGCATATATTTTGACATATTTGTTAATTCCGCGCTTTTTGGGATTTATCAGACGATTTAGGGTTCGTGTACAGGACTTTTCCCCACCGGCCGGAGTCGGTGTTAATTTACATCGGATGAGTCCGAACACCTTTGATTAATTGCCAAAGAACGTCGTTTGCCTCTATACATTGTGACATTAGTGATCTTGATGATCGCCCATGATGGGTATATACTCTTGCAAAGAAATTTGGAGACTTCATTTCTTGGGGCGTATGTACTATGAATTTCAATCGGTCCTTTAAGACCTTTACATATAGTCCCGATTGTATAATCGGGTCTTCGGGATTACATCCGGTCGCAATCAGAGCCTTTGAATTTGCTTTCGTCTGCATTTGGACGTTTGAATTTACTTTCGTCCTGATCGCGTCATTGAATTTACTTTTGTTCCCTGATCGGACGGTTGAATTTGAATTCCATCACAAGGACCGTTGGATCGCCAGGATGATCACCGTTGGTCCATCAGAGTTACTTCATGGTCATGATCACTCTTTTGATTGTGATCGGACCCTTAAGTCTGCTTGGTGTCTATAAAGAACATTTCTGCCTGAGGTGAGGTATATTTGTAATTTTCTTCCATCAGAGTATTTTTACAACTTTTCCAAACATTGGGATGCTATTGGAAATTCTGACTCTTTTTGGGTATTCCCACCCTTTTTCGGAAATAGCCCTGTCACTTCCTAACTTCTTGGGCATTTCCATTGCTTTTGACTTTTCAGAGCATATTTGACATTTCTTGACTTCTTGGAGATCGCCCCGTCGTTTGACTTCCTGGGCGTTCTTGACTTCTCGGGAATAGCCATGTCATTGGACTTCCTGGGTATTCCTCGTCTTCATTTCTTGACTTCTCGGAAATAGTCCCGTCATTCGACTTCTTGGGTATTCCTTGTCTTCATTTCTTGACTTCTCGGAGATAGCCATGTCATTTGACTTCTTGAATATTCCTTGTCTTAATTTCTTGACTTCTCGGGAATAACCCAATCATTTGACTTCTTGGATATTCCTCGTCTTTATTTCTTGACTTCTCGAGAATAACCCGGTCATTTGACTTCTTGGGTATTCTTCGTCTTCATTTCTTGACTTCTCGGGAATAGCCCCGTCATTCGACTTCTTGGGTATTCCTTATCTTCATTTTTGGACTTATCGGGAATAACCCTATCATTTGACTTCTTGGATATTCCTTATCTTTATTTTTGAACTTATCGGGAATAACCCCGTCATTTGACTTCTTGGATATTTGATGCAGGACAGAAACGGTTTACCCCGTCAAAATAATTTGAGCTCTCGTGGGCATTTGATCAAACATGTAATCTGCTATAAGATGAAACTCAATATAACATATAAACTTAATTCGCATCCATTATTTCTCCCACATCAAATACTGATCTCTTCCTTTTGCCAACTTTTCTGTTGTTTTTGCCTTGTTCCTGTTTTTCTTTTTCCTGTGGTTACTGACAAGAACTGATCGACTGCACTAAGTGCACTCAGACGCAAGAACACATCCGACCCTAACAACACCCTAAAAACCTCACATTAATTCAACAGACAGAGAACACTGCTGCAGGGAATCAGTTATCAAAGGAAGAAATGAAAAGAAATTCCTTGCTTTCGATCATTTATACCACAAAGCCAAAGACAGCACGGCTCTTGTGGAATATCAGCTCCCTCCACCCCTTCTCGGTGTTCTCCACAACTGTTGCAATCCCATATCTGTCTTCCACGGGTACATCTGTCTGTGCCAATTTAATGATAGTGACACCCGTCTCAGGCTCATCGAATGCTATTCTCACCGTGGGAAGGGAACGACGACGACGGTGGCGTGGCGGGCTGCTGGGCTACGCGAGCGGCGAGGAGGGAGGCCGGTGGCATCTGGCGGGTCGGGGTTGCCGCGGCGTCGGAGCCGCGCGGGCGTGCGCAGCAGAGGGCCAGCCGCGGACGCGGCGGCGGCAGTGCCGGCGGCGGCTGAAGATGCACAGGGCGATGGCTGCCCACGGCGGCGGCGCAGGGAGCCGTGGCCGGCGGCAAGGCGGGATTGTCCCGCGGCGGCAGTGGCCGCGTGCGGCGACCGGTTGTTGCAGGCGCGGGAGAACCGGCGGAGGAGACGATGAACGGTGTGGGTGTAAGCTTAGGTAAATGCGCAGAAATAAGTGAACAGTAACGAATATGTGAAGATCGTGTAGAGCACAACGAGAATAGAAGGTCTTCATTTTCATAAGAGGAGACTGATGGATTTACCTAGCTCACATTTAATCTTGAAATTTTATGGGGATAGTAAAAAAAAGGGTGACAAGATGCGTAGGTAATATTAAAACTCAGGTAACCCAATGATTACTCAGCTCTCCGTACCAATCTTCTAGATTTCCCGTTATCAAAAAAAGGAATAGAAGGTCTGAGTCCAACGTAAGGTGTTGGCCTCGCGCCAAAAAAGAACGAAGAGAATGGGGTTTCACCTCCGCGAGAGAGAAATCAGAGAGGGATCAACACCACGTCAGAAAAGAACACACACGTGCTTCGACATCTCAATTTTTTTTTCTAATCATTACTTAATCTTAATTAGGGTTAGCACAAGATTATTTATAATATTAAAAAATTACAGAGACGTCCAAAGAAATAACAGAATTACATATTAACCCTAACAAGATAACTCTAAATAAAACAAACCTTAAATAATAAATCTGCAACTAAGCCTAAAATAATCCAGAAAATACTTGATAAATGTGAAATGACCACTCTACTCTCCAAATTACATCTCCAACTAACAAATCATCATGTTGGGTCAGAAATATGCCGATATCCTATCGGACCCGATTCTGCTCCTGCATTAGTATTCCTTGTCTTAATTTCTGAACTTCTCAGGGCTCTATGAAAAGATATATAGATTTGGATGGTTAGCCATAAGTCGAACCTAGGAGAGCGCACACCCCTTCAAGGAAAGGGAGTGGTCCCGCTCCACCGAGTCGTGCAAACGACATAAACCAGAACGAGGGTATTTTGGTAATTTTGAGACCCCACAAATAGGGGTATTTCTGTAATTTTCCCGCTATCGGGAGCATTTCTGCAATTTTCCTGCTACCGGGGGCATTTCTATAATTTTCCCGCCATCGGGGATATTTCTGTAATTTTTTCACTATCGGGGATATTTCTGTAATTTTTTCACTATCATGGATATTTCTATAATTTTTCCGCTATCGGAGGTATTTCTATAATTTTCCAGCTATCGGAGACATTTCTGCTATTTTCTCAATACCGGGGGTATTTCAGCAATTTTCCCGCTATCGGGGGATATTTCTATAATTTTCCCGCTACCGGGGACATTTCTACAATTTTTTCGCTATCGGGATATTTCTGTAATTTTTTACTACCGGGGGTATTTCTGTAATTTTCCTATCATCGGGGTTTCAGCCATTTTCTCTCCATCGGGGGTATTTTTGTAATTTTTTCATAATCAGGGGTATTTCTATAATTTTCTGACCACCGAGGGTATATCTGTAATTTTTTGACCACCGGACATATTTCCACAATTTTCTGACCACCGGGGGTATTTCTACAATTTTCTAACCACCGGAGTATTTCCACACTTTTTTGACCAGCATCGGGTATTTCCCATAATTTTCCAAGGTTCTTTATGGACTTTGACTATTTATAAAATTTGTATGACTCCATCTTCATTTCAGCATCTTCGTCTCAAGCAACTAAACCAAATATCCTGAAATCTTCAAGCCACCGAGAACTTTAGGTAAGCTATGTCGCCATCTTCTCTTCTTTTTCTCTTCTCTCGGAGTTCTTCTCTTTTTTCTCAAGCCCCCCTTTTCAGCAAAAGAGAGGGCTTGAATTTTATAGGAGGTGGAGGAGACCAAGGGGGAGATCCCTCAGAGCTTGGTAGAGGTAACCCCCTGTCTTTTCCTCTCCCCCGTCTCTTCCTCTTCCGATTCTTCCCCCCCCCCCCCCCGATGGTGTAGCAGCAAAAAGGAAAACGAGGGGGAACTTCCCCCGGAGTCGCGCAGATGGAGAGGGCCCAGGGGGGTTCCCCCCGGTGCACAGGTGGCCGGGGGGTCTCCCCCGGTGCGCAACAACAGGCGGGGGGCCTCCCCCCCCCCCGGTGGGAGCAGACCAGGGGGGGTCTCCCCCCGGTGGCAGCAGTAGGTCCGGGGGCCTCCCCCCCGGTGGAAGCAGGTCCGGGGGGGACCTCCCCCGATGCAGCAGGAGAGGGGGACCTCCCCCGGTGGAGTGTGACGCCTTCACTTGTCAAAATAGAAGAGGGAGTGTGGTCACCACCGTGCAGTGTCCACAGGGAGTTCTGGTCACCTTCCAAGTCACGGGCGTCTTGCTACCCGTTGTTTTTGGAGTAACCTGATGGCACTAAAAACTTAATTTCGTATGGACTTATCCCGTGACCGTGTAATTTAATGTCGCTCACGAGGTGCTCGACAGAATGCCCACTTTTTAAAAAGAGCTAAAAAGTTTGACTTGGCGTGAGCCTTTGTTGAGTACTCGGTGACCTTATGTTACCTGCCAGGTGCTTGACAAAATGTCTTAATGAACTTCAGAAGCTGAACGCTTGATGTTGTAGAGCGGGTGTGCATGACTTTGTGCAGCTCACAAGATATTCGATGAAACGTCGATGAGCATCCGTACGACGGCCAAACATCGTTTCATGTCATAGTTTAAGACATTTTAATTTCTAAATTTTTCTGCAATTATCAGAAATTGTGAACTTTTGGGGTTCAACGATAGTTTAACTGTTTAACATCTTATCCATTTGGTATTGGCTACATTCGTACAATGATAACTGTTCAAATGAAAAATATAAACTTTCAAAACACATAACATGAAAGAACATACACTACATGCCTAAACATACTTTGAATAGTGTTTGTCTGCGGCAGCTCCCACGACAAGCTTAGTGATGCCATGTTGAGCAATCAATGTTAAGAGCCCCTTTGCAACATCATCCATGTCAATCACCAATTTCTCAGCTTGAACCTACAAAATGAATCGGTAAAATTACCTTAAGAAAATTATTTTTGTTGTCATTGGGCTCTGCCTCATATATGACTTTGCATGGTCGTATTCTTTGGATCGGGGAAACAAAAATGACAACTTTACTTGTTTTTAGCATACTGAAATAACACGTGGGCATCTGAGATTATCCACACCTTTACACCGGCACAAAGAAGCAAATATGCATCTAGTGTCTCGTTCATCTTTTCCTTCTCAAATAGTCTGTATGCACTAACCTGCTGCTTTGTAAGCTGACTTGCTGGAAACTTCCCTCCCACTAGAAAATAGAAACCTTCATTATTCAAAGCTTGTGGAAAGCCACCGTGCAGATAAGATGGAAAAGAAATATATACATAATACAATGGTCACAAAGAAAAATGTGATGGAAAACAATTTCTGTGAGTGTTTCTCTTAGATCATGAATGTTTCTACAGAAACGAGGAACTTTCATGCATGCGTTTTTTTACCGTGTAGACGGATAAAATTCCAATGCATTGCTATTTCCAGAATGAGCAACCAATACGAGTAGCCAAAGTTGTAATTTGTCACCAATTCAAGGCCATTGCACTCTTGATCGTCGGAGAATTTTAAACAGTGAAAAAGGAAAGGTAAAAACCATCAAAGTCAAAATAAGATTTACCCACAGTCCACCTTAAAGGAAAACATGCTTTACTTTGCCAGAAAATGAGATAGAAGAGGTGACTAGTGCCTGCAAAACCTTTAAACTATACTTAAGAAATCAATGTCCCAATGAAATTGCACACCCCCAAGGAAAGAGAATGACTAAGGAAACAATAAGAAGATGGCATATATAAAATCATCAACTACAATAATATCCATTTTGCTTTGAATTCTTAGAATTCATGGAAGTCGGAATCACACGGTTTTGAATTCTAAAATTGCAGAGTAGGGAATTCCGTCTATTCAGCATCCATATACGAGGATTTGCCACTCCTATTACTGAATTTTTCTAATGAAGCTGAAATCCAGATGAAAGGTCAAACATGCAGAGAACAAAAATCACATTTCTGAGACACAGAGAAACATGGTTCAGTGACAGCAGGGATTAATGGTTAAGACAAGGAAAGGGAGAATGTCGTACACATGGGGATCGTCTGAGCAGGGCGGTAGACGTGGACGAGGACAAACTTCTTGTCCCTGGGGAAGTTCTTAAGCGCCCACATCACTATGGATTTGCTCTCTTTGAACTCCTTCCCCACCGCGACAAAGATCTTCTCCTCGACTTCCATGGATGGGGAACCCCTCTGGGAGATGGACGAGGAGGCGCCCGCCACTTCGGGCGGCTCCAGCTCATCTATCTCCCACATGCTCCCTCCTCCATAGCTGCGGCTGCCCCTGTTGCTGCCGGGGCTTCTCGGAACCTGGTCCCTCGCCATCCGTTTCTACTGTAGATGGAACTTACCTCAAGGAGGAGGTGTTCTCGCCCGGCCTATTCCATTGCGATCCTCGAATGCTTCTATGGGATTACACCGGCGACAGCTGAGGGTGGAATTTGGAGGCGAGTCAACTGCGAACCCGCTTGCGCCCACGCTCTCTTCCCTTCCTGTCTCCACTTTGGAGATCAACCTTAAAAGGTGAACGGATGAAAGCTCTGTTTGACAGCTTTTACACGAGGAATTCGGAGAGAAACGAAAAGCACCCAGACAAAAGTAGAACGTATCATGGACGGACGGGGTGTGGGGGGATGGGGATTCGGATCAGCAGTCTGTTGCTCTCGCCTTTTACCTCAGCAGAAACCAGCTGCCTGTCAGGTCTAGCGCCACTGGGGATAAGCCAAAGCAGAACCCAACAGACAGTAGAGAACAAAAAGGGAGAGGAAGGAATAGAAAAGGCAAGAAAGGCGCGGCCTTTCCAGATCCTTGGTTCTCTATCTCTCTCTATCTACTTACCCATCTTTCCTTTTGATCTCTCTCTCTCTCTCTCCACACACACACGCACACGAACACACAGAGAGCCCATCGCCATCATCGCTTACATAGACAAATCTTTCGTGGGGTTGATGGGAGAAGCAGGGAGGTGGAGGAGAGGAACCTTCGCATCACCTCTCCCTCGAGTAAACAAGAGGGACGAACAGCAAGAGAGAAGAAGACGCATATAGATAGAAAGGAAGAGAGAGAGATATAGAGAGAAGGGGGGAGAGGAAAATGCAAGAGTCAAGTCGACGCGTTACGGAGGAGAGTGACGTGTATGAGGAAATAGATTCCTGGGATATACTCAGAGAATAACATGACATGACATATTGACATCAGGCCACCCCCCACCCTCTGCTCTTGCTCTGCTGCTGCTGCTGCCATGGCGGACTGCTGCTCCTCCGTTTCCTTCCGTCCCTTCCGCCCGCCACCGAGTCACGACTCGGTCGCGTCCCGTAGCCTCCCCCGCCACCACCACCATCAATGCGCTGGCGCCGCTCCTGTTCCTCGGAGAACCCCGGAAGTGACCGGGTGGACCCCCTGAAACAGAGAGGGGGCGACGGCGACGTCCTGTAAACTTTCTGCGCTCCTTCCCTTCTTATTCCTTCCTGGAGAACGCGGAAGCTTCTCTGCGAGTTCTCCGAGCAGTGCGTCACCGAGTGTGTGTGCCGGGGTGCCTTTGGGGGAGTTGGTCGGTGGGTTGCCGGAAGGCCGGGGGTATTTGCGGCAAGCAGCCATGCAGCTTTGCCGTTGTTTATTACCCCGGACTCGAACGCGCCGACCACATCACACACACACAAGTCACACGCGCGCGCGCGCGCGCGCACGGGATTTGAATAACCATTTGGATGTACGTTTGCTTTGGATTTTTCGGGTTTCGAAAGTCATCGATGAAGGACGGAGACAAAAAAAGGCATGGAAGCAAAAAAAAAATGTTACAGCTCCGGGGGAAGTACATACGATTTTTATTGCGAAAAATTAAGATCCTCTTTGATATCTGAATTATTGGGTGACGGTCGGGTGGAGGACGGCGCGGACCCACACCCCCCTAACACACAATAAACTTATTCGACCCCCGAGCGACTTATTCAACCTCGGAGGGTCGAACGCCATATCCTGCCCGAGAAATAAAGACGCCTTTAGTGAACATTCTATGTAAATTACACACCTAAGTTGCCCACCAAGTAAGTTAATAGTTTTTAAAAATTTTGTGACATAAATTTTACATCCCCATAATTTGGGGTTACAAGTCACAGTTTCGTATGACCATTTAAAAAAATTTAAAATTTAAAATCAAATTCAATAAATAGTATTAAATTCAATGTTTCTTAAATCAACTTTTTTATTTTAAATTTTTTAAATCATCTGATGGAGATATTTTTTTATGATAAATTAGGAGGACGTTGTTCCTGCATCATAAAAAAAAATTTAAAAACATAGTTTACTTAGTGCACACCATGAGTGCATAATTGGCATGGGTGTGCACTGAACATATCTCTTTTCTTGCATTGGCTGCGTTTTGACTTTTTTATTTTTGTTTTGGTAGTCCTATTTGAAAATATTTGGAGTGTTTAGAAGAAAATTTTATTTAACTATCATTTTCACATAGTTGGAAAAAAATAGTGAATGTGAACCCCACTAAGTAAAATTAATTCTATATTATATTATAGATAGATAGATAAATACATATATTATTTTGGTGGGTGTGCCGAGATTGGGCCAAATTACAAAATTCCCCTGGCCCCTTTGATAAATGGTCATAATACTTTGTGGTAGTTAGGGTGATCTAAGAAATTTGACCTTTTATTTTGATAACCATTTTCTTATTCTATGTAAAAAATAAATAAATAAAATATATAAAAATATGTGAAAATTAATCCGGTTATAGTTAGAATAACTGACTCTGTCACGTCCCGAGCCTTTATTACAGCGGAAGACTCGCTCGAGGAGCGCGAACAGCCGGTATGGTAAGCCTCTTGCAAGCAAGAACGACCAGAGCGCGAGACAATCACACACATAAATGTAATTGCACAGAATTGAAACAAAATCCAACTTTATTTCATAAATGATCAATATTCAAAATACAACCACTTTTCATCATCTTTCATTCTACTAGACTCAAGAAATAGGAAAATTACATTGACTCAATCTAGACATTATAGACTTCCTAATTCTTCGCTCGTAGCTTTACAAGACTTTCACTCACTTCCGGACCTGCTACTAGTATAGCCCGAATCCAAATCTGAACTACTTCCATCTCCTGAAAAATATTAGAAATAGGTAATGAGCACACTTACCCAGTAAGTATCTTCGCATCAACATGAAGGCATTATTAAAGTAATTAACAATTTAACTCTAAAGAAGTAAGGTAAAATCATGCGAATGCGAATATCATGCGATTAAACCAAAGTAACACGATAATCATGTAAGATAGCGTGAACAAGAAAGAACAAGGATGAATGTAACAAGAGCATGATATTTGGCCTTTCATGAACAAGAATGTAACGAGAATGCACTTTCACTTTCACTTTCATAACCATAAAGGTTACGCACGAGAATATCAATCATGTAGCAATTCACTGGATTTTCACGAGTGCTCATGGATTTCACTTATTTATAAAGAAAGTACTCCCAGCGCAATGCGACGCCAGTAGCATCATATCCCATGGTTTATAAAATAGTATATGTTTCCGGCAATCAACCGTGGGGACTAGCATAGAGCCCTTGGACGCAATCAGCGCCCGAACTGCATCTTCACGTATAAATCAAGCTACTTCCATGAGTGTAACAATAAAACATTGCCAAGAATATAATAAGGTCAAGAACTCATGATAACAACAATCAATGAATGAATGCTTCAGTTTAGAGTATGCGAGATCAAGAAAAAGATTTAAACAATGTCATGCTCACGGAAACCAATCGACAGCATAACGGTACATTCTTTTCTCTTTCCAATCATTATATTAAGTTTCTTGATCAATATTATAAGTTCTAGACTATCATTAGTCCATCTAGAACCTTTGGAATATCAACCCTTGGGTCAAACCTTGGGTTAAGTACTTAAACAATGTGACGGTCGTTTACTGGGCCGTTACATCATGTAACGCTCCAGTAGTGGGCCGTTACAATGATCCGAATTCAGAATGATCAAATAGACTCAGAGAAGTGTGACGGTCATTCATTGGGCCGTTACGTTGTGTGACGGTCCATGATTGGGCCGTTATAGTAGTCTGAGACCAGAATCAAGCAATCGAACTCAGATGAATGTGACGGTCTTATATTGGGCCGTTACATTGCCTGACGGTCCAATATAGAGCCGTTACACTACTGATAATCAGAAAACATCGATAGTGTACTTTAATCAATGGACTTTAAGGGTACAACCAACTCGGCGTCCTAGTGAGAATCTCAGGCTCGCGGAGAATTACGGAGGCCTTGAAACAAGATTTCCTAATCCATTGGAAGGAATATCCAATAGAGAGGTCCTCAAGTCCAAGAATATGTTCCTATAGTGCAAGGTGTGAACTAATGGACAACATACCGGAATATGTGCCATGTACTTATAGAAATGACTCTATAGATAGAGATAGAATGTGTATCCATGTCTAAATCACGATAAAAACTCCGTCAATGCATTATGTAAAACCATGATTTAGAATACAAAACTATAGATTTTTGGTCATGAAATTAACATATCTTTAAAATGATATTAAGATGCCAAAATCATGCAATACCTATCGTGAACGATTGAATAATTCTAAGATCACTTTAATAGGTTTAAACTTAGATAACTAGGCTTAATAATAAGTAAAATTGACAAGTCCTATTCTGTCTCGAGTTGACAGAACATCAGGTATCTGACGGTCTATTAATGGCGCGTCACGGTTAATGTGACGGTTTATCGAGCAGCCGTTACATGAACGTAACGCTCCTTCCCTGATGCGTCAGAGACAACAGAGTGTATATATATACAACAGAACTGTGACGGCTCATCATAAGACCGTTATGTGAGTATGACGGTCCTACTATGATGCGTCAGAGCATCTGCTGACAGAAAATCATATAGAATCCAAGAGATTAACTCACATCATGTCTAGAAATCAAAATAGTATGACTATCCTTAGACATGATAACGAAGTATAGGCTATCTACATGCATGGGTTCTAGTGAATAGACAAGATAACATCTTTTATTTCTATTTAAGGCTAAGAGATGTATGAATGTATAGAACCATTAAAACATGAAATTCATGATCTATCATACATGGAATTCAATCGAACCAGAGGGCTTTTATTCCTATCAAGATGTTTCTGCCATTCATGAGATGACCTACCTCTCCTAAGACCTTTAAACTTCGAATTTGATGCTAGGTGCTACCCTTTGATCCTTGCTCTTCTTGTGGTAAATCAGCAACTTAATTGGGAAGCTTCAATCTCCTTGGTTGCTTGGTCTCCTAGCACGAAATTTAGAGGGCTATTAGTCTAATGTATTATAAACAAAAGTTTCTAAAGAACTTACCTGCAATTATGACTCCTTACATTGATTCTTCACGAGCCAAAAGTAAGGGTCGCTCCGTTCAGAACTAGGTCCTATTTATAGGTTTTTGGCTAGAGTTTGAAGATTAGATCGATTCTAGAATCCTTAATCTGCCAGAATCTAATCCCTAAGAGTCCTTAGAAATGTTATAACTCTTCCCAAGTCGATCCCTAGTGGATAAGATCCCAAAGTTCCAATCTTTTTGGGAGTTCTTTGACTCACGGAACTTGCAGTATGTAACGGTCGTGTCCAAGCGCGTTACCTGGGTGTGGCAGTCGCCCGATGGACCGTTACAGTCAACGCGTATAGAGTTTCAATTTAATAAAACTCTTTTATTCGTTTATCCATATAATTATCTTAGATAATTAGTATTTATCCTTAAAATATGTGAATAGACTTAATAACCTTCTAAAATATGGGCCAAACTTAAGGGGCTTGGTCCTTAAATCATTTGGACTTTATTTAAATAGATTTGGTTAATTATTTAACACAAATGGGCCTTATAATGACTTATTAATCTAATAACCCATTTATTAATACATTTAGGCATTTATAAATTCTAGAAAATTATTTATAAATTTAAAAATTATTTACATAAATTCTGAGGTCTTACCGACTCTACCTTTTTTTTACTCGAATCAGTAATTCCAACTTATTCTAAAATAACTCATTCCATCGGAAAAACTCATTCATGCTGCCAAACTCGAATAGTTAAAATCACTCGGGTAGCTCACCCTATTCTAGGCTTATTTAGGTATAAAAAGGTCATAACCTCTCCAGCGTTACGAGGCAGGTTGGAATAAGACTAGGTTAATGCATGGTTCACCTCTTTAATTCAACTTAAGAAAGTGGGTTGGGTTAGGGCTCAACTCTGACAGACAGGAGCTGCCATCAACCATCAAGTCAAACCAGCCAAACATTTCTCAAGTTTTATTATAGATTTGAGTCAAGTTTAAATCACGTAAAGGGAACCTATTAGACCTGAACCCATTGCACCACCACATGGAGATCGGAGAGGGCAAGCATTAAAGCTCACTTCCGATGACGAAATAAGTCGGGTTAGGATGAGTTGATTACGGGTGAGTGAGTTATTTAAATTTGAGAGTTAAAATATATTATTTAGAATCGGATAATGTTAACGTCCTTAATTCAAGATTAACTCGTTCCACCTCTCTCTCTCTCTCTCTCTCTCTCTCTCTCTCTCTCTCTCTCTCTCTCTCTCTCTCTCTCTCTCTCTCTCTCTCTCTCTCGTAAGAATAACTTACTCAATCACGTTGATAGAATAAATATCAAATTAAAAAAATAAAAATTCAAAAATAGGTCACCCCGAACTCACTCGATCCGTAATCAACTTATCGTAACGCGTGCATTATCAAAGTGACCAATTGACGTGAAAACAAGCTGACAAGGAATAATTTGCTCACATTGAAGGGCACAAGGGGGACTCGGCATTTATGACTAGATTGAACGTTCAACCTTCGCCTCACAAAATAGTTGACCGATTCTCCCGTGCATATATATGCCTGCCGATCGTCGGTATGTTTGCTAACGATGTCAGGAATTTTCCAACGCATGTGCTTGTCATATTTGCCGCCGTATGTTTAATAAAGATGCCGACAAATATATCAGGACGGAGTCTGATTGCGACCATTGATCAGAAGTCCTCTCCATCGCGGTTAAATAAACGCCCACAAAAAATAAAATGTGCACATCACGCAGCTACCATATATATACAGCTCATGCGTATTTAGAGTTTAAGACGAACCTAAATTTATTTCACCACCAAAATTAGGTGGAGGAATAGGGTACCAGTTTCTTTGATCTCTCTCTCTCTCTCTCTCTCTCTCTCTCTCTCTCTCTCTCTCTCTCTCTCTCTATATATATATATATATATATATACTTTTGGTTAGGACCAGGGTTTGTCGTCCCGCCCCGACCCGCACCGACCCGCACGACCCGACCCAGGCCGGGCGCCGGGTCGCACGGGCTGTGGGTCGTGGCCGGGACACACTGGACCGCATGGTCCCGTGGTTCCCGCCGCATACCGGAGCGGGTCGAGGCGGGCCTGGTGTGGTACGTGCGGGACGGCGCGTACGTGCCGGGTCGCCCATTTAGCGGGCCGAGGTGCGGGCGGGTCTGGCATCCGCAGCGGCTTGAAGGCGGTGGCCGGCGGGTGTGGGCGGTGCAGAGCGGCGGCGGACGGCACCGGACGGCGGCGACGACCGGCGATCAGAGGTAGGTGCCCTAATTTTTTTTTTTAGGGTGAGGAGGGGGGGTGGGGGAGGGTGAGGAGGGGGAACGTCTGCCACCGTGGGGGTGGGGGAGGGTGAGGGGGGGGGGGGCGTCTGCACTGGCACCGTCTCCGGTGGGGGGGGCGGGGAGGGAGGGGGGGCGTGGGCACCGTGAGAGGGGGAGGGGGGGGCGTCTGCCACCGCGGGGGTGGGGGACGGTGAGGGGGGGGGCCTCTGCACTGGCACCGCCCCGGATCTGGCCGCGGGGAGGGAGGTGGGGGATGGTGAGAGGGGGAGGGGGGGCGTCGCATTGGCACCGTGAGAGGGGGAGGGGGGGCGTCGCACTGGCACCGCCGCCGGTGGGGGGGCGGGGAGGTTGAGGAGGGGGGGCGTGGGCACTGTGAGAGGGGGAGGGGAGGGCGTCTGCACCGTGAGAGGGGGAGCGTGAGAGGGGGAGGGGGGGCGTGGGCACCGTGAGAGGGGGAGGGGGGGCGTCTGCACCGCCGCCGCCGCCACCTCCGGCGGGGGGCGGGGAGGGTGAGGGGTGGACGGGGGACGGGGGGGGGGGGGGGGTTGGTTAATTTGTTTAGTTTTTTTAATCTAAAAAATATAGGAAAATATTTTATTATACTATTTAATATTATTATTAATGTATTATTTAATTCATGTTATACAAATAATATAATTTTTGTTTAATTTATGTTGTATAAATATCATTTTGATGATGTATTATTTAATTCAGTTTGTAGAATTAATATAAATAATATTTAATTCATGTTGTAGAAATAAATTTATTTTTTGATGTGTTATTTAATTCATGTTTAAATATTAGATTTAATTTAAATGTAATATAAATATTAAATTTAGTATTGCATGTTGTAGAAATACTGATATTAATATCATTATTAGTTGTAGATGTAAAATATTTATAAATGTATAATGTATATTGGTTAATTTAATTGCATAATGTAATTTAATTTAATGTAAATATAAATTTAGTGTTGAATATTTTATAAATAATTTTAAAGTTAATTTATATGTATAATGTAAATTATTTAGAGATGTTTATAATTTATATGTGTCGTGTAATTTAATTAGAGATGTAATTTTAAATATCTAATTAGTGATAAATAATTTTAAAGTTAATGTATATGTATTAATTATAAATATTAACCTTATATGTATGTTATAGAAATAATGATATTATTTTGAACTAAATTAGATTAAGATGTATTAAATATTGCATTTAGTCTTGCATGGTACGCACATAATGAAATTATGTTCATTGTTAGTTGTAGATGGGAAATAATATATTTTCATAATTTGAATTTCTTAATTTTAGGAGATAGCACTCTATGGCTCCTAAGGAACGAACAAATGATATTGGGTGGTCACACCGAGTTTTGTTGGATGGCAACCGTAGATGTTGACGGTGTAACTATTGTAAAATAGAACACCGGGGAGGAGGGGTGTCTCGGTCTCGATTGAACACCGGGGGAGAGGAGAGATGTCCGACATTCCTTTCGGACACAGTTACAGGATAGATACGGTTCTCGTAGCACACCCATGACATCTTCTTCTACGTCCCGGGTACCTCCACCACGAGCACAGGGCGGAGCAGGATCTTCCTCCACGTCCAGAGTTCGAGCAGCA